>VZRM01004509.1:3067243-3201195 GCA_013397955.1 Grantiella picta
GGGGAGGGGAGAGGAGAGGATTATGTTTATCTTCACAAGCATTTTTTCTTTGCACTTCATGTGTGGATTGTAGTTTAGTACTGTGCATGTCCCAACAGACATTGGCCCAAGGTACCTTTTTTAAAATACTTAATTGTATGTCAAAGATTCAAAGTAACTGCACTGAGCACATGTACCTTACTCCTTAATGCATCAGGCAACACAATTTAGAGGTAAAACACTACCACTGAGAGGACTGCAAAATATTTTACCAAATCTCACATGCTTGTACTATGCAGAAATTCTATTCCCTTGTTCAGAACTGAAGGTTTCATTTCCACATATAAACTTTTTCTTCAGTCTTTTAAATTCTAAAAAAAGCCATCCTTTACTAGAGAAATAAAAATAAATCTGTCAAAACAAGGGCAGGAAAAGCAAAGAGTTTTTTTTCTTCTTTAATTGACAAGTCTCTAACACAGACATTTTCTGCTTCATTTGTCTGTGGCTGAACTACAAAAAAACATTCCAAAGTGTTTTCAGTGACCTGTAAGAACAGGCTTGTAGAGTTTAATAGTCACAGCATTTCAGGATCTCATAATACTCTGTCACCCAGCAGGGTAATGTCAGACAGGGACAGTTGTCCTTATTCTTATGGAATGTATAACAACTGTGATAATTCCTCCTTAAAATGGTTTCAGTTCCCATGATTGCCTGATCCCTGGGCAAGATAGCTGGCAGAGACTACATTAGCCTCCTATATGCTTGTAGTGAATTCAGAAAGTTACTCTTTCATTAGGAGGTATGTCTGTGAATAATTTACAACAGGTTCATAATTTCTATGCATATAATTTATTAAATAATACAAATAATCCAAGTACAACATGAAACGAATTTAGAAAATTCTAAATTTTGGGGTTCCTTCTGCATTTTAGCACAAGGTTGTTTGTGCTTTTTTTTCTTGTTTGCTTGTTTGTCTCTTTGTTTAGAAACTAATTTTAAATTAATTGCAAAAATAACTACTTTGGACTAAAACCTTTTTGATATAAAGAAGAAAATTTTTAACTCTAAAGTTAAATTTTAACTTTAATTCATAAAAAGAATCAGTTTGAATTAAAACTGGGTGTTTTTTCTTTTGGCTCAGTTGCTTAATTTTTTTCTCTACAACATTTGCTCTAGAAATATGAACAGTCTAAACTTATAACTACCCAACCTAGTCCTCAAAGCAGAGAAATGTCCTTGAATATTCAGTGTTGCTAGCAGTAGTTAGCTATTATGGTAAAAATTGCAGAACTCAAGTATGGACCATTCAATTTAAAATATGTCTCCCTTTAGGAAAGAAAAGGACAGAGCACACCTATTCTTCAGAATTACTTTTTCACTGCTTTTGCTGGTTTGTGGTTTAACATTTCAATGCATCTTTAAAAACCGCAGGAATAAGACTCAGGCAGACTAAACACACAAAACATACCAAAGTCGATGTTTTGTGATTTCCTGCTTGCTTTCAGGGTGTTGGAATTAATTAAAGCTGAAGCTCCTATAAAGCAAACATCCTAGCCCAAAGTTAAGTACTCTATTTTTATATTTTCTTGGACTGTTCCTCCCAACACATTTGTTTGTTACATTTGCAATGAGCTAACCTGTCAGTCAGAAAACAGGTCATACTCCTGGTGTTTCACAGGCCCAGAGCAGCAGAGAAATACAGAGTATATGGGAAGCCTCCTAAACTGTTTATGCATCAACAGCGCAAAACTGCTACCCCTGCAGTTCTTCACGCTTCATTTGCTATCCCCATTTCCACCTTATACCACAACACTCCCTCAAAATGTTTCCCTGTTCTTGCAAAGCTGGTCAGCTGTGCTACAAGAGTGGAAGGGCAGCCTGAGCTCCCCGGTTTGTGAAATAAAAGAGGGCCAGGGATTGATCTTCCACAAGGCTAGTGGCTCCAGCTATCTTCCCAGCTCACTGACAAGAACTTCTCTCATGAGGAATATCTCTTGCAGACCAGCCTAGAGCTGGGGAAACTGAGGGCATGGAGCTGGGGGAGCCAGGAAGAAAATATGCTGGAATAGGGTGTCTGCAAGGGCACAGCCTTTATCACAAATGCATTTTGGCGCCAGCTCATAGTGAAAATTAAGGTGTTTGAGTAACTGCAATTGCTATAAAGTGCTTGTATTGATAAGATACATTAGAAAATGGTAATCTAGAGTCATACATTGGGCATAGACTACCAGTGAGAACCTTTACTTTTAGCACACAAATTTTAAACTCCTAATTTTCCCACTAGAGAATGTAGCTGCACATGGGGGGGTTTCTGTTGTTATTGTTGTTTGTTTGTTTATTTTTTGTGCTTTTTTTTTTGTCTGCTTGCTTGTTGGTTTGTTTTCTTTTTCTTGTTTAGGGGGGCTGGTTTTGTTTGTTTGTTTTTTAAGGAATCCTCAGATTTCAGAGAAATCTTTGGATGGGCAAACAAAATTATCATAGCAGAGAATTTAACTAACCAAACAGTGCAGTAAGGAGATGACAAGAGCTATTTCAATGACATCTCTTTTTGTAAAACACTATATTAGACATTGCAATATTCTCATTGTGAGATATGAGTTTATGTAAACAAGCCTATAGAATAAATATAGTATATAAAAATACTTAAAATAGTTTATGAAATTTCATTCAGACCATGACTGAATCAGTTACCTTTTTTCCTAGATCTGGAGAATTACCTGCCCTCAGTTTGCATCTGCTAGAATTATTGTTCATGGGCAGTTTATGAAATAAACAAATTAGTTTGTTTTGTCTTCTTTCAAGGCCCTCTGAATTCTGTTGTTTGACAATTTGACTCCAATAAAAAGTGGCTTTTCATGGGTATTAAAAATGTCTGGGGGAAAAATATTAGGTGGGAAGAGGAATTCTAATCAAAAGCTAATACAGTGGGAAGATGTCATCTGTAGGAATCAACTTGTTTAAAAGTAGGAAAAAAGAAAGAAAATGGGAAGCTGAATTAGGCTTTCAAACTAGATGTAGAGAAAAAGAGTTTGTCCATTCCAAATCAAACTATGATCTGAGTATCTAACTCTCACAGGCTTAAGTGCCAAAACTTCAAATTAGTTTGACAGCTTCCTTCCAAATTTGGGAGTGAATAAACCTCTCTAATTTGGTGGAGTAACCCTTCGCTGTAAAGCAGCATCAATTGTGCTATCCTTCGCTGTGCTTAACAGGGTATAAGCCATTCTGATTTATATCTTCACCTTATACAAATAATTTGAAATTAGCCAGTACTGTTATCCTGAAGAAATAAACCATGCAATTGGTAAGATTGCATTGTTATGAAAATCCCTTTATATAAGCACAATGTAAGAGTGATTGCATAGCTTGCACTGATTTTCACATCTGAGCAATTCAAATATTGAGAAACATATTTCTCATCTATATGGACTATTGGTTTTATGCTTTCTTTTCTAAAGTTTTGATTTAATAAGCATGGTTGCTGAATTCTGTTATTGAAGAACGGTAATTCAGAAATAACTCTTTTTTTGACTGGAGGGGTGCTTGCTGTACTATATAGTAATGCACACAGAAATCTGTAAGATTCAAGTTATAATAATACAACCCAACACAGCTGAGCTGTACAGAATAATATTTTGAATCCACTGTCAATCAATCAGAGTGGATACTGCCATTTCAGGAACTATGAGGATTGTGAAAAATTTGTGATGTTGAAAGGAACATATGATCACCTTAAACTTCTATGTTCATTTTCAAGATTATGAATCTGCATACACTAAATTATTCTATTTTTCTATGAGTACAAAATTATTCCATTTTTCCTGGCAGTAAAATATTTTTAGACAGAATTTTTAATTGAGAAAAAATGAAACTACAATATTGTAACATCATTTAAATATTCCTTGGCCATCAAAAGTAAATAATTGTAAATTTTTATGTAAAATAACTACAAATTAGTTTCTAGCCCTACCTTGTTAACAGTGTAACAGTTTATATAATACCAAATCCTGCAGTTGTTCCATATTTTTCTTTCTTTTAATGAATATTATTACCATGATCCCTAACCAAAAATCAAGACCCTGTTGTAAAAAAAAAGAAAACAGGGAGAAAAATCCAGGAGAAAAAATATTATTCAGATTGAGCATTATAGGAGAACATAGACAAGCTGTTGTTCAAAAGAAGAAAAACAAAACTTGGGAAGCATAATAGGCAGTAGAAATATGTAGCACATGAATAGCACAGATGATGACAGTTTTGCTGTTTCTTTGTGGACAAAATTTCAGCAAAATTATGAAAGAGGTTTGCTTCAGGATACTCCTATTAAGAACCAGGGGCAGACCAATGACAGAGGCTGGTTGTGAGCCAGTTATCTGTTTGAAATGAACTGATGAGAAGGACTAAGATATGAAATTAACAGAGATCTTATTTTAATTTAATGAAAAGGGGGATACAATGGATGACCGCAAAAGGAAATTTAAAAAACTCAAAATGAGGTTGGAAGAACAATCTTTACAGCTTCCTGAAAACAGCAAAACTGCTGAGCAGAGGCAAGACTGCATTGGTCAAGGCTAGTAAAGGATGACACATGATGCTGGGAGACTGGATAAAAGCATGTCAATGCAAGAAAAAAATATATATTTGATACAATGTACAATTAGTCTGCAATGTTTGGATGTAATCTGGAGGAAATTACAAACAGAGGCTGATATCTGCAGTTCATAAAACACCTTTGGAAAGGGGAGATGCTGCTGCAGAGATAGGTAACGCAGGTAAACTTAAGAACAGATAATGTTCTTACCTGGAGGTATGAGAGAAACAAAGTTTTAGCTTGAGTGGAAAGAAACAGGATTGGTATTGATAGTAAATTACATACCTCCCCAGTAGAAACAATAATAGTACATTAGATTGCTGTTAGATGAGATTACCCTGAGGTATGGCATAGTGGAAGGCGAGAATGGACAGATTCTACAGGCCCTAGAGGACCTTCAGCTAAAACTAGTATATTGCTGGGGAAGTAAAGAAGCAAAGAATCAGAGAAGAACAGAGGTCTGCGAGCAGAGATTGAAAAGATTTCAAGAAGAAGAAGATAGAAGAGCTAAAAAAAGTTGAGGGAAAAAGAGGAGGTAAAAACTAAAGTCCTTATAGCATAATTCAGCTTGAAAAAATCATTCTCATGAGGGCTGTTTCATTAGAGTGGGATAGAGGTTACAGGAAAGAACAAGGCAATTGCAATGCATGTACTCTGTGATCTTACTCTACTGTCAGCATAAAGTGAGATTCAGCTGCTCAAAAATTAGACATCTAATTGTGAGCAACTTACCTTAGGCTCTCTTTCTAGATAATTTATCAGATCTATTTTAAGAGATAATGAATCACACTCTGGAAGGAGCTTCAATTGACTTGAAGTGGGACATAGACAAAGAGCAATTATATGCACAAATTAAGGCAGAAATCCTACCACAAAGATCTACGTAAATCTGGCTTCAGGTTATCATTCTCTCCTCTTGTATGTTCTTTCATGAGTTGCCTTTGACTACACCATCTATGGGAAGGGGAGTAAAGTATTCAGTAAAAAATACTGAATTTTTTCCAGTATTAGAAGTTTTTTTCACCAACTTAAGCACAGGTTTTAATAGCTACATTATTTGTTTCTATACCCTTCCTCTCCCTCTCTGTAAACCTCTCCTAATATTTTTTACCTGCCTCTCCTCTTCATTTAAGGAGTGGCTATAGGGCAGAGGGATGAAATGTCTGTTGTGCACAAGAAAAAAAGTTTTTATCCTGAAAAACAGTGATAATAAAAAAGGAGAATTTGTAACAGTATCTATGTTAAGTTATTACAGTCTTTTATTAAAAAAGTTATCTGATCACCTGCTGCTACAGAATTCACCTGGGTCTGCTTTGGGCGCCCTGAACTGAGCCATTTCAAATATAAAAGCACCCTTGCTGTGCATAGCACACGGAACAGTAGCTGTTGCAGCGCCTGCAAATTTTATGTGCACTTAAGGGTTTGTTTCCTGCATTATTTTTTCATTACATACCATTTTTGTACAGAACTGCAAGGATTTTACTGGCATAGCAGTGATTTTCCTAGCACAGCACAAGTCTGACACCTGAGTACCATCTTATCAGCATCGGTCCGCTGCACAAAGCATCAACTTCTATTATTAACTGAAACTGTCGTATCTGTTTTGCTTTTCTCTCTGCCTGATCTCCACCTGTATGAAAAGAAAGAAAAAAGCTCTCAACGTTGCCTCTATTGCAAATGAAGGGCTAAGCTTCAGTGTTCCTATCACAGTTCTGCTGAAGGGTTTGTCCACATGACAGTAAGAAGGCATTCCAGGATTCACAGCTTTTTTAAAACTAGGGTTTTTCTAAGTACTATGAGTCTAGAAATTTTTGTTTGCTATGGTCTAATACATTCTATTTTGTTCATGGCACCAGATCTTCATTCAACTAAACCTTTCTCTTCACTTGTCATATACAATCTAGAATTTTCAAAATGAAAATAAACAAAAAATTAATTTACTTAAGGTTATGATAGTTTCCATACATGCTTGCAATTATTTGACTCCAGTGAGCAGAAGAAACCAATGCCTTTGTATTTTTCCAGAAATCAAGTTTAGTCAGAAAGTGAATCATGTAAATCTATAAAAACTTGCCAACAGTGGTAAGTTTCACTGATGCAACCACTTATTGATATCACTTTACGTTATCAAGTATTTGAAAAAAACCTTGCTCCTTAGAAAGTTTTTAGAGTGCCAGTACTTTGCAGTGTGAAGGCTATAAAAATTTAGCTGAGATACATCTTCAAACTTCTAACTGAACTATGCAGCCTTTAGAGTTAACTGTGTCTTCATCATTACGACTGTACCTTTTGGTAAAGATGTAGAGAATCTCAATTTTGGGCCTTTAAACTCTATATGCAGTTCTTTTTTGTAGTGTTCTCCTAAGGTAATTATTTTCTTTCAGCAGTATAATCCAAATTTCAGACTTTGTCTTCTGTGTTGAGAAATATACTTTGAATGACAGAATAACATCATATTTCACACTGTTTTATGTTGTACTTGTAAGAGCTTCATTTCAAATGAAGAACTATCAAATTTCTGCAGCTGCTATATAAATGGTATTATTTTCTAAAATGTTGTAATGGTCTAGGTTTTACTGACAGGGAAAGAAAATTGAGCATGTGAACCAAACAGTAGTGAAAAGGGAAATACTTTTCCTTCTATGTCTCTGATTTCTACAACCTCTTGCCAAACTGATCTCTGACTAACCTCAGCCTCACTGTACTGCTTGTATACACACACAAATCTGGCTGAACATTCCAGAACAGCTTCATGCAGGAAGTTTTTCTTTGAGAGACTGAGAACATGTCGTGTAAGGATCAAACTTGTAACAGAAAACCACAGGGGTACTATCAGAAAACTAAGGAAACTGAGTGGTTAACCAATAAGAAAGGTGTTCATACTCAATGCGTACTCACTGAGTAATCTTGTAGGCTGGCCTACAAGATTAATTAGTAAGAACATACCACATTATTTTAAACTAGTCTTTAGACGCTAAGTTTTTGTTTATATACGACACATTTCTAATGTGAAACAGTAAGAGGCACAGGCAAGCTGTTACCTCATCTTTACTTTCTAAAACCCTAACCGAACACCAAAAAGGAGTTTCTTTCACAGCAATCTCAGGGGTGTCAGAGTCTCACATCTCCAGAGACTACACCTTTATGACACCACAGAAAGGTGACTTTAGCTGTGTTTTTCTACCAAACCATGACATGCTTTGGGGAATACATGTGGTTATGCACCCAGGCAGCAGGGTGGAAGAACGACAGTGTTGACTCAAATGCTGAGTCAGCTTCTCTCACGCATTTCTACAACACACCCACATGCTCAGCAAGGCAAAAACCCTCAGGGAAAGATTCCTCGGGATATTTTGTCTTTTTTGGGATGGTAAGTAAAGAGCAGTTTGAACCCTGAAGTCCCAGTGACTCACATACATAAGCACAGCACCACAGCAAATTGACAGCTTGCATGTTCATTTGCAGCTATCCCAAGGGACAATCAACTCTACAGCAAAAATATTATCTAAGGATAAAGGAACTTTATTTAGAACATACCAAGCCATCTGTTCTTGTGAATTACAAATTAAAAAGTGACAACAAAAAAAAAAAAGCAGTTGATTTTTACAGATAAGATTTGCAAAGATCAGAAATATTTTTTACTTTCCTTTGCCTGTTTGTTGTTTTCTACAGTTGCTGAATGGCACACTGGACACAACACATTCTTTTGTCTCTAGGTTTCATTCTCTCCCATCTTTCCTTCTTGCCTCATATCTTCTGAAGAATAGGTTACTTTTTTCCCAGTTTTACACATTCAAGATTATACAGAAATTTGGCTTTCTGATTTTATCTACGCAGCATTTTTGCCATTAAAATGTTGCCCTCAATTACATAAAAAATACACATATTTCACCTGTCAGGTGTCAGCCTCTCAGCAGATGCAATCTTGCTCCATCACTAATGATGATTATACCAGAGGTCACTGTCAGAGACATACTGTCATTTCACTGACATGATAGAAAATGTGCATAAAAGCTCTTCATTTATGCATTACAAATTTCCCCCTAATCTCACCAATTCCACTGTACATTTGTAAAAGGAAAGCATCGATAAATTTGTTGACTACAAAGTTAATTTCTCTTCATCAGCAGGGATTTCAGGCTGTGTATATTCTAGTGACAGAGGATTTCTGCAGAATGTGGTATTTCACCCCTGCGATTCAGCAGGTAGCCTCATTTGGGTTCTAATTGCAGAGTATCAGTATCTGTTCAGTTTTTATCCTGAATCATATCTTTTCAGGCTCCTGTCCTTACCTGACCTTGATAAACTGATTGCATTTGTGAAGCTTACAATATGCTCTTTAGACTCCTTTTCAGATGAATTATTAGTTCAGCAGCTGGATATAGTTGGTTAATCTTCCTGTGCCTTTGGGCAAGAAATCATCTCTGCTGAAAGCTGCTGCGATGAAACTTAGAAAATGTTCAGTTTTACTGGAGGAGGAAGAAAAGTCAAGGGATGGGGGATTTTTCAATGTCCTACTATTAATTTTTATTTTGTGCCATTGTTGTATCCTCCAAAGACTTTAGAGTATATTGTTCCCTTCTGAATAACAGCATACAGGAATATGTATGGTAGATTCTTTACTAGATTTTTGTGTCCTGAAGGGAAAGAAACTGTAACTGGCTGCTCATAATATTTATTCAGGTTATTGCTGAAGAAAGTACTATGAGTGGCAAGTCTAGGTGATAGAAAAGATATTTGACTACAGTAACAGCTAGCTTCCACACTTGACATAATAAATGACTGGGTTTTATCTCTGATAAATTTCAACTTCTCTTTTTAAATCTACAGAAAACATTTGAGACTAGATTTCTCACTGAATGTCACTCTAAACAGTGTTAAGAATTCTGAAAAGAACAGGAAGAGGGTAAAGAGGCCAAACCTTTTGGCAAGTTCCCACCAAAATGGTAAAAGATGCCAATGGAGATGGGAAAAAAATCCAAACATCCCAGGAAACTGTACTGTGACCAGACTGTACCTTCACTGAAACACTGGAGTGGTTTGATCTCTTCTATGTGTTGGCAACACTTGTTTAGCTTGTCAATAGAAAGTATTGTCAGATGGTAAGTGAATCAAACTCTTCTTTGTGCTTTGTCACTCAGGAGCTAAGACTTATGGATGACGTGTTGAATGTCTCTGTGAAACTCCTCAACCAGAGAAAGAATTACGGACATCTCTGAACGTCATCCGGGACGCAGACAGCTCACACTGTGGTGCTACAAAGGTAGGTCTGTAAATTCCTGATTGACTAGACAAAGTGAATATTGTACTGTGGATTCACTGGGAATCTGGGAAAAAGAACACAGATGATTTGTACTCACATCTCAGAGCACTGCAGGAAAAAAGCCTGCACCACCACCAACTAAAACAATGATGAAAAAGAACCACTCTTTAAAAAAAACCAGTTCTTCAGCAATCTCCTTCTTCAGAATTAATGTGGAAAAAGGATTTTTAGCGGCAGAGCATAGGATGGAGGTCCTCTTCTTCTGTGAAGAAGGGAGTATCTTCACAGAATGCTTTCTGGTGCTGGGTTGAAAAAAACCCACAAATGTCTTAGGTATGAAGAAGAAAAAGAGGAGGAAGAAGAGAATTATCAGAGGGCAGTGTCATACTTCTGCCATACTGCTAGGCTTGACCTGCTACATTGGGTAAAAACACACAATAAGAAGGTGGTAATTGAGATAAACGGGTGATTCTTATCACTCACAATGAAAAACGCTTCAAGGAAGACACCCCATCTCTGCCAGTATCACCGATGTCTTATTATAGCTAATTATTTTGTGTAAAAATTCCATAATCATAACCATAATCATAATATGTGCATTATAATAAATAATGTTTGAGGGGAAAAAGAAAGAAAAAAGCCCTACAGGGCAACTGAAAAACACAGTAATATCAATTGCAAGCTGGCCTTTAGCAGGTAACAGCCTGATGCCTCCTCAGCAGGACAGGTTCATCAGCTCCAGGCACCATGGTTTTTACTATTTCAGAAGCACAGCACTACTTCTTACAAGCAGCTACATGTCTCAGCCTCCATCATGTTGGGTGTTACATCACTAGTGCTTGACTTTCACCAGAAACTACACCAAAGAAGGCTGAGGCAGCTGGACTCACAGGACTACCAGAAAATGGTGGAAGATAAAGAAGGTAAACAGAGAAGTAAATGGAAAGAAGGTTTCAAGAGGAAAGGATCATTGCACAGGTTACAGGTGAGGGCCGATGATTTACAAGAGTTTGCTTCTCAAGAATATCTGATTTGTGGAAAATCAAGTGATTATACACATTAGTATTTATTATGCTTTTCCCTAGATTGTTATGATAAAAACAAATATCCCTTTGCTTTTTTTTTCTTTTTTTAATTTATTTCAATATACATACTTTTCCCTCTGAACTTGAAAACATGTCACTGCATTGGACTACAGCTGATTTTCCTCAAAATACTTTCAAGAAATTTAGTTAATGACTCCTCTAATTAGTTTTGATATATTTATGAATACCTGCAAATATTTTAAATTAGTAAACTTTAATACTTTTTAAAGACTGTTAATTACCTGCTCATACAGAAGTAATGGTAGCACAAGCTTTCATTGGATATAGCTATGACCTTGCTGATAAATGTATTTGATAAAACACTCACTGCTGGGGAAAAGCAGCAGGCCAAGAGTAAGATGAATTATCAGCCTCTTCATCTGGCAAAATACAGCAAAAATCTTCCAACCTTACATTTAAATATAAAATCAAATAAAATTAAAAAAAAACCAAAACCCAAACTGAAACACCAAAAACCCCTGCTCTCACACCCAGCAAAATACTAGAAAAATACCCAAAGCACCTTGCCTATCCATACAGCCATCTTTTCCTTCATCAGCTGGGCTCTGCAGCTCAACAACTTCACAGCCATGTAAGGGAAACAAACATGAAAGGAAAGCATGGAGATCTCAGTTAGCATGAATGCAAGATGAAAAATGAAGCATTAGAACAGCCAAAATAGATAACAAGAAGGTCTGTTGAATGTCTGGCTTTCTGCTTGCTGAAAGAAGTGGAAGCTTTAATTATGATTCATGGAGTCATTAATTTTTTTCTGTGCATGAAAGTTAATGGAATAATGATTTTTAATCGCTGTGGGATGATTCCTGATGCGTCTAAACAAAAATTGTACTGATGATGTATAATGCATAAAGAGCATTTCAAGAAAAGGAGTCTCACTGAAATGAAAGGACACTTAAGGACTAAGTGTTCACAGGTACCTTTTACAGTTTCAGTTCAGGGCACAGGCACTCAGGACCTCAGTCTCCCAGGATTACAACCAAAGTGCAGCTGAAAGGCCACTTTTGCTTCTGCCTGCTTTACATGAACATAACAATTTGCACCAATTCTTTTGATGCTCTTTCTCTTTCCCCTCCATAACTGCCTGAAACGTGGTGACTGTTGCAGGGCTTGCTGTACTGCTGATGAAAACCATGTCATTAGGGGCAGCCCCTGCCTAGCTGCAGACTGCCTTTCAACTGAAGCACACTGGTGGCAATTTACCAGTGAAATTCAACTTGATTGATTCTTTTCAGCAGTCATCTTGTGTTCTTTCTGTTGTCATTCAATTTAAGTCATTGTAACTAATTAAAAAAACATGTTAGTTTTATTTGGATGTAAGACATAATATTTTCCAAAATGAGGTATGATTAAAATATATGAGACAGCTATGGAGCTTTGTACAGAACAGCTCTACAGCCCGCTTATACTTCCTTGCACCGTAAAATATAAATCTAAGCTGAGTCCTCTTGCAGCTTATTTTTTATTCTTGTCTATACTTGTCGCCTGTGGAGCTTGTGATATATATTACTTTTTACTGTTTGTTCCCTTAGTTTTAATTCCATTCTCTCCTACTTCTGTCCTCTCCCTGCAATGCCTTTTTGGTTTGCTTTATGAAGCAAAACAGGTTGCTTGACACAGTAATATCTGCCTGATGTTTCTAGGATTGCTTAAGCTTTTATCTATTTATTTCCCTTGAGTGCCAGACCACTGTTTCTCTTTTCTGATGTCTCCAGTGTAGAGGCCTGTATCTGGTCTGGTCAATGGAAAGTCCAAAGAATCTCTGCAATATCTCATGTTTTTCTGCTTGAGCCACTTACACCAGGATGACACAGACAGCACAGGAATGAGGAGGAGGGATTTGCAAGCCTTCATTACAGCCACTGCCCCACCCTGTGCTCAGCACTGATGCAGAGTCAGTGCAACCTGCACAGGGCAAGCATCACTCATTGCGAGCTGCTCGCCTCAAGGCCTGGCCAGTGCAAGCAGGTTTGGAGTCTCAGAGACTGAGACAAATATTACTGACATTACAGAGGAAAAAACAACCAAAAACCAAAACCAGCCCTTCTTGGTTACTTCAAGCACAGCTTTAAAACAAGCAGTAAGCAAAGACAGACACAAAAAAAAAAATCCAAATTCTAAAACTCAGTTCAGTTTCACATGAAGAACAGAGTTGCCACTGGCACTCTCTTCCTCTTGTACATGAAGTTATGAGATTCCTTAGAATTGCCATTATGGCTCTAGGGAAATCTCACTAGGAGTGTCTGTCTTATATTGCAATAGAACTCCTGCTACTGATGTGCAAAGATGCTCAGCATACTTGTGACTCTTGAATTTGCTGGCAAGTTACAAATCCTGACCTTTTCTGTAAACTAAGTACTTAAAGTTTAAAGGAGATAATGCATAAAAGTATGATTTAATCACATTGTACAGTTTGTTTATTTACAGTGACCTGAAGATAAACACTGAGCAGCAATCTATGAACTATTTAATTTCTAGAGCACCTCCAAATAAAGCCTGCTAGCTGAGTTCTACTAATAAAATTATAATTTTAAAACCCAGCTGCTCTAACTGTCTTGTAGAACAAACTGTGGTAAGAACATTGCCCATGGAACTGAAGATACAGCTGTTATGTCACTAAGGGTGACATATCATGACACAACTGAGATAACTTTTTTAATATTTATTTCTTTGAAACATTTCTAAACACAGCCTCCAAAAAAACCTTTTCTGGTGCTGACCTCCATCATGGGGAAAAAAATTCTAATGCATAAGTAAAATTTACAGTGTTGCAACTGGGTTTGTTTCCCTTTGCTCTACTGTGCACCTTTAAGAAGAGTTTGGCTCCCTCCTGCAACCACCCGTTGAGTATTTGCAGACAACAACAGGATCCCTGCAAAGCTCTCTCTTCTCAAGACTGAACAAACACCACTCTCTACATCCTATCAACAAACACAGTGGGTGAAATAGACAAATAAAAAGCCAATCAAATATTTATTTATTTTTGCACTCTTGGATTAAAAAGTGACCAACTGGAAAACTACTGTTCTCAGAAAATAAATGACCATGTACATTTTAAGAATCAAGTTTCTCTTCTAAGCAAAATGCATTTCAATTTTTAATAGCGAAGAAGAAAAAATTCAAAAATAAGTGGAAATTCTTTACTGTCTACTAATCTTGTAAACCAAATACTGCTTGTAGATCAAGTCACTCTTCTCCTTCTAGTAGGTTATGCTTTATGTAAGGAAAAATTGCAATAGTGAAAAAAATTTAATTGGCACTCTAAAACATTTTTGAGTAGTTTAAAGACACTGTAAATATTTCAAACTCCTAGTTCTAGTCATTGATCATACCAGTGCTGGTCCAAAGGAGCTAATGAAATTTAAAACCAATATTCTTTATCTTTGTTTCTTTGCTTGCTTGTTTTTTTCCCGCCAGAACTACCTGTCAGGTGGTACACCTTTACTGGACACATATAAGTCAGCACTGACATGATCAAGTATGAGGTCTAATATATGTATTGATGACCAGGCAGAGGCAGGTAGGAGCTTCAGGTAGGAGCTTCCCATAGGAGCACCATACACAGGCTAGGACTAATACAGAAAGAATTCTGGTATCCCCCCCCATGTGCTTCTTCATGAAGGAAGTAAAAATTTGTTACCTGTCTTGGATTTGTGTTATATCAGGTTAGGGGGCTAAATGATCTCTAGCATAAATAACATCTCCTCAGTGGACATATGTTAACAGGAGAAGAGAAATAACTGATCATCCAAACTAAACTACAGTGCAAAGATTTCCTTTTGAGATGAACAATAAGAAGGAAAAATAAAATACAGGGATTATAGAAAAAACTATTGACAGAAGGATAAATATCTGATCGACTGAAAAGCACACAGACAGAGGTGAATTCAGGAAAAACATGAATCTAGAAAAAAAACTGTTCAGGAATTTCAGTGGAAAATTCTGAACTAAAAATTGAACCTTCTATTAGGTATTGCATACTTCATTTTGTTATCCATGAGTTAAGGTTTGCAAGTGGACACTTGCAAATAAGAGCAGCCTTTATGGAAGGTTCCTCAATCTTCACTCATACAGAAGTAGTAGTATTATTATTTAATCTTTGTACTGTGTTCCTCTTTATGCATAATACATTCACTATCACACAAGGTTGTGCAAACACTCATAAGAATAAATTGTTTCATAAAGAGATTCTTACAAAAGTAAAGTTTTAGTTCACTGACAGGAGTTACAGAAGGCTTCCAGCTGGATTTCTTTGAAATCTGCTTGTCACTTCCATGGTCTGGATTAGTCAATCCCCCACTTCCACTCAAAGATGTGCCACTTTTTACCTTGTGATTGGAGAGGGAAGGGACATTTTACTACGGAGACTCCTACTCGTTTTAAATTATAAGAATTTTTTTTTTCTGTCTGAGAGGGTGTTAAGGACAATTCTAAAATTTTGGTTTTTTTCCAGAGATGGCTAGTATCCTCTACATTTTTCATTATTCTCCAGCGTGGTTAGACCTTCCAGGTCATCAAGAGAATGCTTGTCTATCCATAGGCATAGGAAAGAAATAATTCATGTCTTTAACACTGTCCTCTTTCTGTCCCTGCTTTTAGTGCTGTTTATTGAATGTCTGAAATGCAATGACAGCAAGGAAGAGATCGATCCTATTAACACCAAGAGAGGTAAACAGAATAGAAAAGCTTTTCCAAACCTTTTATCGGAGTTATGATGTAGAGAGTAAAAGGGGAATCAACTCCAGCCCTTGCAGAACTGCATATATAAGACCTAACGGGTAGTGTCCGCCTAAGTTAAAAAACATTCAATATTTTATATATCTATAAAATTACATATAGATGAGACAACAAAACAAAGAAACCCAGCAGTGTTTCTCTAATTGATGTGATGCCTTCCTCTCTAACAAGCTCTCTTTTCCATAGGTTAATTGTCTCAGAGTGTGGTGCAGCTACACCAGTGCTGCTCCTGGCTCTAGAGGTCTCTGCTCCGGGATTCATCATCAGGCTTAACACCTGCCTTTACAGTTTCTTGCCTTACTCAGAGAACCAATCCAGACAATCTACCCAATCCTAGAGTGCATTTACAATATACAAGAAAAGGTATTTTGACTTTAACATATAGGAAAAATAATCACAACTCACTTACCTGGAAATGTGATGGACCACCCAAGCAGATACAATAGAATGGCTAAACTATTTAAGGCATATATTAGCTGACACTACCACATCCAAGATGACAACTGAAAGGATTCTGGATTCCCTGTTCTCTCATATTTCCCTCACTTGGTTTAGTAAAAAGAGCAGAGCCCCAGAATTTGGTGGGGCTGTGCACTGTAGAGACTCTCTGCTGACAGATTTCTTTCTTCAAGGCAATAGAATGGAGAGAAGCAGTCAATGATGATATTTGATTCTCATTTATGTTCCATGTGCCTCGGTACCTCTCACCTTTTGACCCAACCGATCCATATCTGTTAAGAAAATCCTACAGTCAGTAATGAGGACAGCCAATTCCTTTTTCTGAAAGGTCAAAGTCAGAAACAAATCCAACTTCTAGTTTTCTAAAATGTTGGAATAAAACATTCCTTTCACTTGACTTTGACCCTAGGGCACATCTGATCTGGATAGAGTAACTGCAAGTTAAGCCTGGTGCAAGAGACTTCCACTATTCATGATTCAAGGGATCTAGAAATAGCCCCAAATAGGAATCCTCTTGTTTGAACATTTAAAATTACTGAGAGAATCACTGATCCAGTGATAACAGCAGGTATTAATTTAAATGCTGCAGTTTAAAGCTGTACTTGCATCTGCACGCTTTGTCTTTTGAGGGACTTCTTCCTTTATGGGTAGGATAATGCAAAAGATACATATTTTCCTTGCAATGGATATACGTTTCTATGCCCTAAGGTACAAAGATCCAGGAAGGAAATGAGTGAATTAGCCTGCCTCAAGGTCTATGGTCTATGGGTAGAGAAAAAGAATACTTGCAATAAGCAGTGTCAGTGTGAGGCATCTCTGGAGATGCTGTATCCTCCCTTCTCCCTGGTACATTTAGTGCCTATCATCTCATCCAGGGCAGGTTTTAGCCTCAAGTTAGGCTACAGGTATTCTGCAACTTAAAACTTAGAGCATTCTTGAGGACTTTGGGTCAGCTTTGCCTGTTTGCAGCCATAGTCTGACTTTTTTTTTTGTAACTAAGCTGGCAGCAAAAGGCAAAATATACTGAGGAAAAATAGTTTAGAAAATCTGTAGATAAGAGAAGACATGTCAGACGGAGAAATCTGATTCTCTTCAAGCATCTCATTTCAACTGAGATAGACAAGGACAGGATACAGAATTACTGTCTTGTTTCACAGTACAAAACACACTATTTGAGGATATCTATTTGAATATGATTTGTTTCCCCTTAAGAAATTAATGTAACCTTTGAATCTCTAGAGTATACATAGAGACACTCTTGCATATGGCACTGTGTGAAGCCTCACATATTGGCAAATGAGCATGATATTTTTGGCAGGCAGGGATATGTCAGGTTAAATCTAAAACTTGAGAGAACAGCCTTTGGTCTGTGTCTGGAGGTATAATTTTCAAGTGTGTGACCAAGTCAAAACAATTCAATTTTATTGGCTTTCCAGCTCTATATTGATCTTTTAAATAAGGATATATGAAAGTAGAGCAAACCATTATTTATACTGGTAATTCTTAATGTAAGAGCAAAACTGATGTCGACTGAGACTAGAGACCAGTTGGAAAGTTTGTTTAAAAGTATTCTTGTGGGACTCAGACCAAAGTTTCACCAGCCCGAGGGCACCATACACATACTGTACGCACACAAGCTAATGATCATATTCCCATATGTACTTTCTGAACATCATTTATTCAGAGCTGAAAACCACTGTATCACAAAAAAAAAAAAAATTCTGCAGTTAACTGGCTGTATGTTATCTGAATTCTTTTAGGAGATAGAAGGTTGTGCAGTTGCACCCAGTTCTCTGAACAGATTGCAATCCTGAGTACTAAAAAATGCTGGTTCCTACCAACAGTTCTAGGAGGGTTTTTTGTGATCCCTTTCCTCACTGAGAAATCAGAATTCCTTTAGACTGAAATATAAAGTAAATGGAGGAAACTTGAATAATTAATTACTTGAAACAGAAGTAGTCAGTGTTTTTACAAACCCCCTGGCACCAGTTTTAAATAAAAGGAATGCTAATACAGGGGGGGGGGACAAAAAAGATTCCAAGGTCCTATTAAGTGCTTCAAGCCAAAGATTTGAACATCTGGCTATAGGAGCTTGTATTTGAGCATGGGAGGATTAGGTTAAACAAACCAGTCTCTGGGGTACAGAGGACTTGAAGAGAGTCAGTATACTGCACACCTGAAACTCAGTGAGTCCTAGAAAAAAAATTCCTGGAGAAGTTCATATGCTAATACCTATATGTAAAGCTGAAAATAAAACATAAAGCCTCAAATTTACATTAAAGAGGAATGCATATTGGTTATTATCAGTACATTGCTGCCTGTTACTGAGTTCAACAGATTTCTTGCTCCTACTGCTTATCCTTCAGATGCTTCCTCCAGACAGAAATGAGAGGTTCATGGGCAGCCAGGGGAATTGGGGATACTGAGGGGAATCAACTAATCATGTCCAGCCCACTGAAAAAAACTGAGAGCAAGCCCCATGTGACAGCAAAACTACCAGAAAACTGTAAAACACTAAGAAAAAAGAAAACCAAACAACTCCCAGGAAAATCTCACACTGATGAATACCTTAGTGTTCATCAACCTCCACAGTTTTTACTTCCATTTTTTCCATCTATTTCAATCTCCTACTTTTTCCCCCCTTTTTTTAATTTCCAGTGCATGTAAGTGAGTTGTATACAAAAGTCTACAAAATATATTCTTAAAGTTTGCCTCTCTAAATCTCTCTCTTCTTTCCCAAGTGTCTGAAAATCCATGTCTACAACTAAGTAGTGTGCTCACAAAAAGTTTATGCTTTTCGGATATACTGATTGTAGGTTTTGAGGGGATTATTCTCTTCCGTATGCAGATATTGCTTCTCTTCGCTATTGTGAGCTTTCCCTTATTGCCTTCTGTGTTCCACACAAAATTAAGCTAAAAGATATTGAATAACAAGAAAAAAATCCAAACAGAAGAGCAACTGCTCTGAAATACTTTCATTAGAAATATGAAAACCAAAATCTAAATCATCAACAACAAGAAAAACTCTTTCCCTTCAAAAATCCATTTACAATTATGTGCTGTAGTGGTACCATGAGAATCCAAACAGGGAAAGATGTGGCCCATCCAAGCCTTACATTGAATTATTCTGTAGGGCAGAAAAAATCGTAAGTACTGCCTCATGCAGTGAAATGAATTCAAATCAATCCTGTGGAATAAGGCCCTAAGGTCACAGATGTAAATTGTTTGCAATAAACCTAATACATCTCTCCCAGCCTTTTTATTGTAGATATTGCTGATTGAGTTGCTGTATTAAAGTGCAGTAGAGATTGCTGTGATGTGAATTAATATTAACTGGTGAATAACATATATACAAAAGTGTCACAACCTGTTTAAGCCACTGGAAACCCCTCCCCTTTAGTTAGATCTGGAGATCTCCAAATGTATTATTTCAAATGAGAAAGTGATAAGCAATGTACAGAATGAACACCCTAATTTATTTAATGTCATTTTAATGGTTTCAATTTACTGTTTTTTTTTCAAATGTCAAGTTCGGTTGAAGATGGTAAGTCTTGGCTACTGTTGAAAGGCCATCTTTTGTGCTCAAAATCACTAATAAAATGTTAATCAGGCTTATTTTGTGCCCTGCACTATTGGCTATTGCTTCAAAGCAAAGCTCCTAAGATTTAAAGTCAGTTTTTGTAAAGTCAAGACCTCCCTGTGGCATTAGAAATTACACTCACTGTTTCTTCTTCCTTGTCTCAGATTGCTTATTCCATCAGGAGTAATTTACTCTAATTAGAGGCTGTGTGTTCTGAAACTGTAACTGTTACTCCAGGACAAGTTAAACGATATTGTCTCGCTAGTTGCTATGCCCCTATCAACTTCATAAGCAAACTTTAAACCTGAATAAATTAAAGCTAGAACACAGCATTTGTCAGACTGGATCAGACAGCTGGTTTATCATGGTGCCCTGCCTGCCACTGGCAATGATCAAACGCTTCATGCTCCTGAGCAAGACGAAGTATGCCTAGTGTACCCAAGGCAATGTTCTCTGTAGGGGAGAGAAAATTCCTTCCTGGCATCCGTAGGTGATGGATTATTTCCCTGAAGCTTAAGATTTTATTATGACTTTGCTTTTGCTTCTGTAACTAAAGAAGTAATGGATATCAAGTCAGAAATTCTTATATGCAAAACCAGACACGTGCTCTTTATTCAACTTGATTCTTCTCTCCTGATGTGGAAACAAGTGTTGCAAAGTGGCTCATGCATAAATTCACAGAAATCAAAACCACTCTTATCAATGAGTGCAGGATCTGAGGACAGTCTGTGGAAAACTGTCATTGTGCCTTTTTCTGTAGCTTTCAGCATGTCCTCGTCAAGCTTACCAAAGGGTTTCTTGTTCTTTCAATAGGGCAACAGCCCCACTTCCCACTCAAGAATATAAATGATTTATTTTTTTCCCTGTCATTTTCCATAGCTCTGACTGCTTTTATTATGAGGGGATTTTTTTTAGTCTTGGTTTGGTTTTCTTTTTTTTTTAATGTATTTTTTTTAGGCATATAATAACTCCTCATTAGACTAAGACATTTCTGGGTGATACTATTTATTTTATAAGCATCTTTGTGAGACAATTGTTTCAGTCACAGCATCATTTGCCCTAAAATCATAGGATCAAAGTTATGACATAATGAAGCAAGAGAATAACATTATTTCATTCACAATGTTATTGTTATGACTTTATCACTGTCTCTTTTTTAAATTTATTTTCTTATTTCAAAAAATCCTCTGTGGCATGTTTTTTTTAATCTACACTGTCACAAGCAGCACAAGTAATGTCAAGCAGAAAACACCCACAAGAAAACTTTTTCCTTAGAAAAGCCATTCTCTCTATCCTTCTTTCATGGTTTCTTGCCTTTCAGATTAAAAAATGAACCCTAAACACCACATAATCAACCCACAAAAGATAAGTTATTTCAGTTATTTTCACCTATGAACATTATACTTGGTTGAATTATTTCATAGGCATCATGCTGCTCATGGGCAGGGTATCTGCATCTGCACAGCTCTGGATTTTAACTGCCAAATCATGCTAATTATGTAAAAAACCTTAAAGACTGTTATTAGTAAATATCCAACTCATTGCTTGCTCTCTCATCCAAATCATTAGCCTATATGTAATGTGGCACTGACCTAAGCCACATCAGTGATTTTTCTCCAAAATCAAGATTTAAAATTGCCTTGTTCTCATTTCTTTCACTTAAATATCCTTCTGTATTAAAAAAAAAAATTATCTTTATTTTTTTAATTTTCCTTTGTACCAACAGTACTTTACAACAGGCTTCATAGTCTTATTTGAAATAAAAATCAAAAGCAATTATATTTCTGAGCACACCTTTATTTTTTTCTTTTCAGCAGAAGACTGAAAAACACATGATCCTTTTAACCAAATTAAAAGCAATGTTTTTCTACATAAACTTAGCATAGTATTACACTATATCTCTAAAATTTCAGTTAGTGCCCAATGATCAAAACAGAAACAATGCCTTTTATTCTTCAGTTTTGTCTTATACCTTGAGCTGCTTAAATATTGACTTTCATTTCAGGGTTTATGTTTCTGATCTGCTTTTCAGGTGAAGTTGCTTAAGTCTGAACTCGGGAAAAGAACACTTTCAACAGAAAATTTCTTTTAAAATAGGAGTTTTTACTCCCCTACTTTTGCTCCAATAATGCATGTAAAAGTAGGAGGTTTAAACATTTGGTTAAGAAAAAGAGAAACAGCTTTTAAAGACACAAATATCTCAATAATAGTTGCAATCATTCCATATAGGAGAGGTGTAATTATGACTGGTTCAGAAAAGAGGGAGGTAATGGAAGGGCCACCAATGGGCTATTTATAAGGAAGAAAACAATATTTCAGAATGAAACACCACTACACTGAAACAGTTGCAATGCTCCATAAAATCGTTGCAATTGAGCAACATATTAAGAATGCCACATATCTCTTTTCCTTATGACAAGAAAATACATCTAACTTTGAAGGATAATGGCATCTCTTATAGCACATCCTTGGTGCACACTGTTTCATCACCTTCAAGAGTGCACAGATTTACTTTGAAAACTTTGTGCAGGGCCTTGAAAAACAGATTAAACATTCAGTGCACCTCCTGTAATTCTAAGAGGGGCAAACAAGTTATAGTATTACTGGATGAAGCTAGAACCATCTGCACTTATGAAGGTGTTATAATTTGCATTAAAAAGCTCAAAACAAATGTTAGGGGTTTCTCAGCATATATAGAATACAAAGCATTACACACATTTAAGCTCTCTCTTACATTAATAACTTTGCTCATATACACTGGAATATGTCACCTGAATATGTATTTACTATGTGCACAAAAAATTTGTAGGATAAAAGTTTACAGAAAGAATTCCTGCATTGGTATGACATTCAGCCCATAACTTTTTCCTAATCAGCACTTTTTAGGACCTAGATTTCAAGAAAGTAACCCCAAAACGGAGACACTGTGTACTTTAAATAAACATATTGAGGGTGATAGATATATTTCTGAGCATGTCAAGTCTGCAAGCATGGAGTAAATTTTCAGGCAGCAAATTTTCCCTAATGCCGAATACTTTATGTTTGAATTAATGCAACAAAAGAAAAAAAAAGCCAAAAAACCAAAACCAAAACCATGCAAAAAAACCTCTGTCAAGCACTTATCTTTGAAGGTCACAAGGACCTTAAGCAAGATGAAGGAGGCCACATCTTAAAAGCACTGTCTGTCCTTGCTGACCCCAGGACCATGTTACTAAGCCTTTCCCTTGGTCAGAAAGATCAGTGGTTCCACACGCTCTGCAATATAACACACTCGTTAATAAGGAATGAACTCGGTAGTGGTGTGAATAACAAAACCCAGCAACAAAGACAAAACTAAGACAAAGTTTTAGAATAGCTAAAGTTTTGTAAAGACTTAGTTTTTAAAAAACACAGTCGGTGATACAGTCAGCATGTTTGAGTGTAATTTAGCTCTCTGGTAATCTCTGGTTATTAGCTCGATAGAAAGCTGATGTATGTTAGCATCTTAAATTGTGGTAGCTCATGCTGTAGCACTGAACCACAGAGGATATTAATTCACATGGTGACTTTTGGAGCCAGCCTATAAAATCTCATAAATATTATATATTCCATTATTTGCTTCTTATAAAGGGGATTACCATATGAAAACCCAAATATTGGCTGCATGTAGGAAAAAGGAATCAGAGTATGCAAAAGACAAAAGTTTGTAAATTTGGGAGGTTAAAGAAGGAAGAACACATAAAGATGATATTTCATGATCTGCTGAAGGCAATTCATACCCAGGCAGAAAGCAAGAGCCCTGACTGGGTGGACTATTCCCACCACATCTTTTCTACTGGCACAAGCTGACGTGACTGTATGACCTCAGATCTACTCTATCTGAAGAGCAACCCTGAGGGGAAGCTCAGAAACACTGGGTCACCGAGTGGGACTCCCTGCCTTGGCATGCAGCAAAGTGCCAGCAGTGCTAACTGTGGGGCCACAGGCTCTGAGCCAGCACTGCTGAGCTGAGCTCACCAGCTCTCACTGAGGAGGTATGCCCGTGGTTGCTGGGAGAGAGTGTACTCATGTAGGAGAAGAGAGGCAATGCATGCATGCAGTTCTTTCTGTAGCTTTGCTATTGATTTAGGCACTTCTTGCCTCTAACTACTGCCTGGATGTTTAATGCTTGCAGTTGCAAGCAGAATAACCCTCTTTCCACTCAAAATTCACCACCTCCAGAAGATGTATTGACATTAAACTAGTAAGATTCTGTAAAAATTGAGTAAATCAATCTGCAAGTTACCTTCCTGCTTGAGTGGAGCATCTCTCTGTTATTCAATCATCTAGCTATTAATTCAGGGGTGAACTGAGCCTTACGACTTCAGCCTCAAATAATATAATTCAGACTAACTACAGGCAAGGTGTGTATGTGAGTGCGTGTGCATGCAGTGCATGCATGTCTGTCTCTGTATATTTATATTTACAATTATGAAATAGTTCATGCTCCACTATTTGCTGATTATTCTCAAATAAGAAATAAGCAACATTCTATTTTAAAATAGAATAGACCAGTCTCATCCTTTGTTTGGCCCAAATTCCACTAGTGACTCCTAGAACCATTGATTTAAGGAATTTTTCAGTATATTTAAGCATATTTTTTTTTCTTACCATTTTAAGCATCACTGAGAGTATTTGACTGTCCTTTCCTGAGCTGTATAGAGAGCATCATTATCCTCTCCTATGGTAATTCCCTGCTTAGCTGACTGTATCACCTTCAAAACTTTATTTGAGAACTTACCTAATTAGCCTTTGAACCACTAATTGGCTATTATCTGCAGATCTCTTTGCTGTTTCTTGCACAGAAGATTTTGTTCCATTCATTATGGGAACACAGAAATTGTCATCCTGGGAGAAAACAATGGGTCACAGTCTCATATCCTCTCTCTTACCAGAGCAAAGACAAGACCTCTCAAGCAGGTGTTCAGCACCCCAAGCCTGCTCCTGTCATTATCTCTTCTGTAAGGCTTCCACTGAAATAAAAGGCACATAACATTTCCCCTTTGGCTGCAGGTGTGCATTGAACAGATGTCTTCATTGAGCTGTCCATGGTGACATTTTATTTTTTTTTCTCCCTGAGAGATTACAGCTAACTCAGAACTTAATCACATGTACAAATAGTGTAGATGTCATTTCCAAACAGCTTATATGAACTGATTTGGGTACTGTGCCCCTTAAAGCTGCTAATTACGACTTGGTTATGGCAGGCATACATCTGCTTGAGAAAGCAGCAAATCTAAGTTCTAAACTTTTTCCCAGCCAAGATGTCTCTTTTGATTTCTATGCCAAACTTGCACTTTTTAGGTTTAAAAGAAAGTGCAATTATTTTATTGTAACAGCCTGATTAATTTTGCTTTACTTTAAAAAGAACATCTCTTCTATTTCTTCAAAGATAGACCATAAGAAATGACAAATCCTCCTCTTTGAAATATTTCAAAAGCTTGATTCCCAGTATTGCCAACCTTATTCACTTAAACATTTTGAACTAGGCTCCACAGACTTGCAACCCACATTAAAAAAAACCCAAAAACCTAAGACTTTTGAAAAGAGTTCAACAGACTGCTGAAAGAGTGAGTGGATGGCCTTATTTGTTATCCACCTTCAGGTATCTGAAAGTCCAAGTTTTCCCTCCGAAAAGATAAAACTAAAGAATGAGAGTCAAGCAGAGCTCTATTTCATTAACAAAATGAAGGGAAAGAAGAAAAAGGAGTGCCCCTGGAACACTGATCCCCACAATTCAAGATGTGTACAGAGTGGAGAGGGTCCAAAGAAAGGCCATGAAGATGGTCAAAGCACTGGAGAACCTTCCCTATGAACAAAGACTGAAGGAGTTAGACCTTTATCCATGAACAACAGAAATATCTGTCAGGACCTCATCACAGTCTTCCAGCATTTAAATGGCAGATAGAAAGGGGGAAGAGGCTATTGCCTCACAAGGAGCCACCCGGAGAACACATGGGACAATAGATAGAAGTTGCACCAGGAGAAATTTCATCTTGACATACGAAAGAAATTTATATAGTGAGAAGAGTCAGTCAATGGAAAAACCTTGCCAGAGATGAGGTGGAGGCCCCACTGCTGAAGGTTTTCAAGATGTGATTGCTCAAGGTGCTACTTAATCCCATGCAAAGGGTGAAATGACTGCTGCGAGTACTTGGGCTTAATTTGAACTCTAGATAAAATAAAATCTGAACACCTTCTGGTTGCCAGGGCTGAATAATTCCAGAGACCTTGGTGTAGTTTCTGTAGGTCATTATACTAATTTAAATTCACAATGCTTTCATCTCTGCTTTGAATGTAAAGTACCTCACACTCATCTGTGCTGCATTTCCTTTTCTGTGCTTTCAATAGATAGTTTCAGTCATTCCCCTCTCAAGTACCTCACAATTCATTCTCCTCTTGACTACCATTTTCGTTCTCAAAAGAATGCTGAGCTACCCTAGTTTAAGATTATAAATAAATAAGCTGCAGGACTAATTTTACTGACGAAAGTTACTAAAGTGGTATCTTTTGGCTTAAACTGAATTTGTTTCCATTTATGACATGGGAAATGTTAAAGTTAATGCAAAATAAATTACTTTTACCCTAAGGCAAATTATCTTGCTGTTTCAGCAGTCATTATCGCTCCGTGTGCAAGTGTGCGTCCTCTTGATCCCTTGCAAATACAAAAATATACGATTTGGTTTGACTAAAGGTCAATTCACCTGAGTTGATCTGCCAAGCAGGCAAAAAGTATCTTAGCTGATGAAACTTCAGCCAAAATATATAGGCTTTTGTATGTGGTCTTCTCACAAAGATGCCATCCCATGTTCTTATTACGCAATGTGCTCCTGCATAGTCATTCCCACACCTGTAGGAGGACACAAGACAGTGAGGATTCTGATGATGGTGTTTCAGGTTTGTCATCCTGGGACCCAAACAACCCCTGCCTAACCCTCAGCCCACATTGCAGTGTTCTGGTATGACAGCATGAGAGTCACTGCTCTCTCTAGCTTGGAAATCCTGGTGGAGCTTCATTTTCCCTGCCTCATGTGGGCTGTGCCCATGGTCTTTAACTATGTCTGAACCAGAAAACAGACTTCAAATTTTCAGTACGTGATAAGAAAGGCTGTCACTCTTACCTAGGTCCTCTTCAAAATTACTAAGACTAGTAGGACTGGAAAGATATTAAACTAGCCTCACCACAAGACGCAGTGCCATTCACTCAGAAACATAGGTCCCAAAAAATCTCAAGAGGGAAAGTATTTTGGAAACAGGGTAGAAAACTGGGCACAAGAACAATTGAGTTTGGTTATCAGAGCTCCTACAAAAGCACCCTTTCATTAGCAGAATCCTAAAAAACAACTGAAGAAATACCCTCAGGAGGCGCATTTTTTCTTCAGAAAGGACAAATGGGAAGAAAACTGAGTAAGAAAAATGGAGAAGCATCTCTAAGGTATTTGAACAGCAAAGAAAGAGAAGTGGCACAGAGAAAGTCCATTGAAAAAAGAATCAAAACCAAATGAAAAATAGAAACTACCACTGCAGAAGTGAAGATTTGAAATAGCTTTCAATAAAACTTTATTTTTTATCTTCCTTTTCCTTTGCCTTCTTTTACTTTCAGTCTTGCATTTTTGTTTTTATAAATTTCATCTCCCTTTTCTGTTTTTATTTTTTCTCCAAATTCCCTTTTCACACCATTGCATTTCATAACAGTATGTCTAGATTTCAGATCTCTATTCCTTCACTACACTAGTTACTGTTTTCCACATTGTGTTCCCAATGAACAGTAAAATATTTCTCTATCAAGCCTAATGAGAAAACAAAAATATAAAATGACATAATATTATGCTACTTGCTACCTCTTATGCCACTGAATAAGGACAGGCTAAGCTTACAAATAGTTTTCTTAGGGGGCCTTTAAAAATGCTTATCTACTTCTTTCTTCTTTGAACTCTGGGTTTTTATCATTTTAGAGTAATTTCTGGGAGTACATATAGCAGTCATACATATCCAGCAAATAAATGAGCTTTGAAAATAGTCCAAGATACAATTTCCTATTAGCATTATTTGGATTGTCAAACATCTCCCTATGAATTGTTTTTGAATACTCCATGCTGTAGACTAACAATATCATCTATCAGTTTTAGCCAGACAAGTAAAAGATGCCTACTTTCTCCATGACCAAAAACAAAACTCTGTCATCAAGGTCTCCTCACTTTGTGGAATTCTCTAAGTAGACACATGTTTTCCATTAAATTATTCTTTCAAGTACTGCAGTGAAACTAATTCCTTTTAACGTTTTCATAAGCATTTTTTTTCAATTCGTAAAAGAAAGCAAGCTATACTTTAATGCCTCTATTCTCAAATGATCTCCATAGTTACATATACTACATTAATGCTCATTATGAATAATTTTATTTATCATTTACAAAACTGCAGTTCTTTAGAGGAGTTTTTTTGTTAAAATATACAGTTTAA
This sequence comes from Grantiella picta, assembly GCA_013397955.1. NCBI lineage: Eukaryota > Metazoa > Chordata > Aves > Passeriformes > Meliphagidae > Grantiella > Grantiella picta. The sequence goes on from VZRM01004509.1 coordinate 3,095,431, forward strand.
CAAAAATGGAACATTTTTGGTCAACCAAATGGTACCAGTATTGCTCAAAGTTGGTATTCAGTGAACACGAAAGGAAATCTGTTTGTCTGCAGAAACCCAGGAGATTACTGCATTTTTCATATGTTAGTTACTGGAAACAGAAGCTCCTTTCTTTACTCACCCCCATCTGTCCCTGTTGTTCTGTAGTTATTTACAAATAAGGTGAAAAGCACTTCACAGAAGCATTTAATGGTGGAGCTCACTTGTATGCAGAACACACAGTACTGAATGAGGTGCAGAAAACATTACTCAGTACAAAAATATGCTATGGGAATTATGGTGTCTTCTTCAGAATCTGACAAATTGCCTGGTATATGAGATGTTTAGACATTGGTGGCTTACTGGGGATGCACATGAGTGGCAATAAAATCATAGGGTCTCCAAGACAAGGTTTGAATTTTTATTTGATTGCAGAAAATTTCTGGCAGAAATCTTTTCAAGCTGCAGTTGATTTCCTTAGTTATAATTTGGCTTGTAAACAAAGAGAAGATTTTGCCATTTATTCCATTCCATATTTTTGGATTTCTGTACCAGCTCTCTGATGATAACTTCTCTTTTTTCTTCACTCAAAAACTGCTCATTTCTGCAGTGGCACCTGGGATGGATGGCAGACTAACAAGACAAACACAAGTGCTAGAAGGACAAAAAAAAGCCCCACAAAGCCTGTTGCAATGTAATGGTGCACAGTATTTCTTGTGTCTGGACATCTTTAAAGAGAACTCACACCCTCAACTGTCATTTTTACTCTAAGATGATTCATTTTTCTTCTTTGGAGTAAAGACTTTGAAACAAGGCAATTAGTTGCTTTGGTTGTATGTGGTGAACTTATTTCTCATTATAACTGTAAAACAGAGAGAATTTCAAGCTGATCAGTGTGAAGGCTGCTGAGAGTCCATGCACAACCCTCACATCAGTACTCAAACATTCCTGGGATGCTCACTTTTTCTACAATGTGCCTTAGTGATCCTGGAGCCACCTTTAGAAGAACATTTATGGGATGCAAGGTAACTTCAAAATTTCTTTCCCTTATCTTGTTCAAGAGTTCCTCAAGCATTCTCCATTTTGACTCAAAATAATAAACTATTTTAACACAGTATGAAACCAGTGAACTTAAGGACCTTGTTTAATTCTGCTGATGGGAACAACTGTATGCACAAAGTACTCCCTGGAATGAGCCTGGCATTGGACTTCATTGCAAAAACAAAATACTCTGTCCCTAGTGATGCTAAAAGATGACTTTCACTGTGGTTTTTTTTGTTGGTTGTTTGGTTTGTTTTTTTTTTTTTTAAATGAAATGTGAAGAGGACCCTGGTCTTAGTTTTAGGTATGTAAACAGAGATATTCTGCCTAAGGATCTATATTCTTTCTCTTTTGGTTTATGGCAGCTGAATGGAACTAAGAATCTGGTACTCAGGCAATCTACCACCTTCTTTTCTTTAAGCAGTTTTCCTCAAATTCCATGGTTTCAGTCACCTATTCCACATGAAGAGATAATAGGTTTTCATAGGGCAGAGGAGGGATTAGCTTTTAGTTGAGTGGTAAATGCACAAAAATCATCCTGTTGTGTTTTTTAATAGTAACTGCAAATTTCATTTGAGGGGTGTTAGTTTTGATCTTTCTTCCTTAGAGAACATATTAGGCAAAACAAAATGAAAGGAATCTAGAAATGTCCTTCACTCCCAAGAAATATATACAAAAAAAGTTGACAATTAAAATAAAAATAAAAACATTAACTATGGAGAACACATCTCAGTCCAACATATATGCAGCAATCCACTCTATTGTCAATCCAGAAAACAATTAACTGTTGCATTATCATATTGAAATCACTCAGACAATGTTGGCTCTTACTATTAGACTCCTATTAAGATTTAATGGGCTCAGGGCCATTAAGAGTTTCTTTTATATGAATGTTTATGCCACCCAATTGCAAAAAACCTGCCAGTATCACTGCAAGCATAGCAACATTCACTGAGCAGTGACTGCCTTTGGTTCACCTAAACTGGAAAACATTCACAAAATACTCACTGAAAGGAACAGGATTGCAAAACCCCCAACTGCTGCCAAACAAAAAGTGAGATAGAAAATTTACAAATGCACTTTTGCACAATCAACCAAAAAAACAAGCTCTGCCAGCCTGAGATTTGTAAGGAAGTCATCATTTCAGTTGGACACTGAGGTATCAAAATGATGGTCAGAAATTTTCCTCTGGATTCCAAGGAGAGAAGAATTTTTGAGCATGAGAGAAAAGCCTGAGTGTCACAGGCACCTATGGGTTTTCATGAACAGATAAAACATAGGCTTTATCTTACAGTTTTATCACACTTTCCTGTGCCTTTGGGATTATGTAATGTTAGCACAGTTTTATAAAAGACCCTGTGGGATGTCTGGTTCTTTCCATTTCACTGGGGAACCACAGTGCTGGGAAGAGAGAATGTGATTAGTGGAAACTCATATCTTTATTCCTGTTGAGTGACCTGGGATTTTTGCCTTAATGTGATTTTGAATTAATATCTTTTGGGGAGTGCAGACAGGAAAGTAAGTCTCTTTCTGGATTAAAGGAATAGATGTTAAAGATGAAATGAAGAAGAGCTGAATGAGGATGTAGATTGGGAATATGCTAACAATCATGCTGTCCTTTTCAGACTCTTCTTTTAGAAAGGTTACAAATAGGACAACATGAAAAATATTGGATCTGCTGAAGGAGAGCAATAAATAATGTTGCGACTTATCCTTTGCCAGGTTAGTTCTCTCATGATCTTTGAGAGCAAGGCATGTTTGGGGGCAGACATAAAATGATTTGACAGTCTCAGTTCAATGAATGGGCTGCTTTTGTTTCACTAAAAAAAAAAAAAAAAATTACAGGTGCAGATTGCTACAGATATGAAGTTTAATGACCAACATGTTATGGGTTATTATGCTGTAGATGTGTTTTCCAAGATTAAAAAAAGAAACATCAAACTACTACTAGATATATGTGTTGGCAAATGTGGTGACACTGATGCTACAGAAACTCTTTCGTGGATAAGCAAATGGCTTCATCTTCTACTGCTGTCAGACTAACACTATTTCAGAAGTGGTACATTTCACTCAGGGAATGCTAGCAGAAAGCTGACTCAATCTGTAATCTTAAATGGGGCCATTCAGTTCCACTGAGGGAGAAAAGAATGTTCTTGAATAACAACACAATGGATTTGGGAAAACAAACACCAGATTGGCAGTCCTACCTGAGTGCTGCCCTGCAGACCTGATGCCAGTAGGTACTAATGAGAATTTCTAATGTGCCAGTCCAGTGCACTATCCATCAGCACAGCAAAACACTTCTTCACTGCAGCTGACAGCAAGTGAAAAAAAGTGTGCTTTCCAATCCACATCCTTCCAGATTTCCTAAATTACAGCAATGTCAGGGTCAGGCACATTTTAGATGTTTTCTAGAACACATGGGTCCCACTAGGTTTGTGTTCTTCCACAGACTACTAAGCACACATTTTTCTGGCACCTATTCTAGGTAACATTGCCAAATGGGAGCCCTGTGATTTCATGTATTGCCTGCAACTATCTCACAAGGTACATGGTAACCCATGCACTGCACTTTGCTTCCCAAAGAGTGTAATTCACAGTCAGAAATATTCTCAAGAGATTATGTTTCAGAGTATCACGTCCTAAGTGTTGTTATTTAAAACTATAACGCTCCACAGTTGACAAACATACAGGTTAATCTTAATAAGGATTGATCACATAGTTAATTATCAGTTGTAACTGTGCTGTCATGTATTACAATAACAGCAATGCCAGCCACTTTATTTTGTGATTCTCTTCTGAAATTACTAATACCATAAGTTAATGATTTGACAAAGTTCAGATTGCTGATATAACCAGATCACAGCTGCTCTGGTAATGAGTGCTATAGAGATGTCTATAAGTAGGCTATCTAATTAAGTATTAGCATATCCATTGCAATATCTATCATTATGCTCCAATGCTGTCCTTCCCAAATACCCATTTTGGGAATCCTTGTTAATGTAATTTGCTCCGGAGTTCACCTGCAGAATGAAATACATTGACACTTACCTAGCAGGAATCCCAGTGGAGCATTTGCAGGTTCTGCTGGTATCACCACATGGGGAAAAACTGGCAGTAGGCAAACTGCACAGCAGGGGCTCCACTGCAGGTGCTCCCACTGATGCCCTGACAGCCAGGAGCCTTCAGCAATTGTGGCTCAGTTCCTCCAAAATCAGGCTCATTTTTATTCAACAGCTTTTTCTATTTTACATTTGGGTTAAACACTGAAGGCTTTGGGGTGTTCCTCGTTGAGTTTTAGACTCTCTGGGTCTTAGAGAAGCCACGATTTGTGGTTCAGGGTTATTTCCTCCTGACCTCCCACCATCAATTATGAAGGTTAAAAAAATATTTTTAGGTGAAAGCTAACATTCTGACACATAGGTCAACAAACAGTGGATTTTTACAAAACCCACCAAGGTCAGAAAAGGGCCCACAGAGGAGTAAAATATAATTCAGAGCACTATGGAAACAAGAATATTAAAAAATAATTTTTCAGATACATTAATGGCAAAAGGCACTGTAGAAATAACATCAGGTCATTATAGGACGAGATATCCTTGCACCCAGGGACAAAGACAAGGCAGAGATGTTTAAAGTATTCTTCACCTCCATCTTCAACACTGATGACAGACCAAGGTGGGTCTCAGTGCTCTGAGCTGGATGACCATAACTGTGAGAAAGATAAATTCCTAGCGGTTCCTTATGTGGGATCTACTCCTTCAGCTGGATCCCTAGAAATTTATGGGGTCTGATGGGATTCACTGGAGAATCCTCAGAGCTGGCTGACATTGCAAAGCCTTCCTTGATGATTTTTGAGCAGTCACTAAAATCCTGAGAGGTCCCAGCTGACTGGATGCTGGTGAACATTGTCCTGATTTTCAAAAACGGTAAGAAGGAGGACCCTGGAATCTACAGGCCTATGAGTCTCACTTCAGTGCCCAGTAAAATCACAGAAAAAGTTATTCTGGTAGGTTTTGAAAAACACCTGGAGGGCAACCAGTCATCGGTCACAGCCAGCACAGATTCCTGTTGAGTTGTCAACTCCTTCAAGGGCAGAGAGGCTTCAATAAATAAATGAGCTGGGCAATCACCAGCTGCATGAAGTTTAACAAGGGAGAGGGCCACATTCTGCACCTGGGATTGGGCAGCCCAGGTTGTGTATACAGACCAAGTGATACAAAACACAGAAGACTTAAAATTTCCCCTTTCCAACAGTAACCTTCACTGGATTAGAGAAAGCACTACTATTTTTTTTCTGAATTCTTCTTCCTTTTCTATAGTTTTCCTGTCTAATTGCTTTATTGGGTTGGTTGCCACATGTAGCAATGTGGTTCTTTAGGATTCCATGTGCTTCCTTTGTTTCCCTGCTCTGTATGCTATTGGTTCATTTTGAAATATGCACCCTGCTGTATTCAAAACCTATTGGTGTGTTCCCCCTGCCAATTTCCCCTTCTTCCTCCTGGGATTGGCTCTGGGGGAGACAGTCCCTCCCTTTCTCCTTGTAAGCCAGTGTCTGCATCAGAGAGAGGTCTTTCCTCTCTGAGCTGGTAAGCCTATTCCCATCCCTCGCTTATCCTCCCCCCTTCTCCTCCCCTACAATCCTTCTCCCCCCCTACAATCCTTCTCCCCCATTAGCCAAACAAACCTCCCAGGCAGAACAGAGATGGAGTCCAGGTTCGTTCCTTAGTACCACTATTATTTCCTGCTGAATTGATGTGGCTATGAGACTCACGCCACGCCGCGGGACCCCGGGGGCTGCCTGTCCTGGATCCAGTGGAATTACGCGGACCAGGGACCCGGTCCAGGGGGGAGCCGGTTTGTGCAGCCCTCCCGGACCCTGCTGCAACAGCCACATAATCAGAGAACTTAAAGAACATAATCAGAGGCTTACAGGCAGAATGTGTTGACAATAGTCGATCTGTATGAGCAACATATATGCAGAGAATAAGAGATGTAGGACGGCGTTATTGTCTTGGAAATGCAGAGTAAGGAAGGCCAGAAAATATAGAGGTAGTCTAGGAACCTAAAGATGGGAGAGAGTCATGGCTACATGCCAAACAAGGAAGAAGCTAAACAGGCTTTTTATTTTGTTTTGTTTTACTTTAAATAGGGATTGCAAAGTTTCTTAAAATTTGGGGAGAGACCATAGTAAGATTTGATATGAAAAGACATTCACTCACTAATTCATATTCTTTGCCTTTTGATTTACCACCCAAATGGCCTGGTTTATCTGCATTTTTGTTGCATCTTAAATAATGAATATAGTAAGTGTTTAGCAATACAAAATAGCACGAAAACCCTGGAGATTAGTGAATAATGCATTGAGAAATGTAATTTCATTAGTAGTATGTTTCCTTTTTATTATATAATATGCTCAATAGCTGGATGAAGAATAGAAGAGTGTGTGACTTACTTTCTTACTAATAAAGTGAGCAGAATTAAGGGAAAAGCTACAGAAAAATAAATTACTGTTTCTGCAATTACGATGACTGTTCTGGCATCACAAGAATATTTTAACAGTGAGTGTGCTTAGCCAAAGATATCCCCAGCTAGCAACTCAAAGCATTAAATTAAGTGAAACAGAATCTTTGTAGTTCATCTGTAAGAAATCATTGAGAAAACTACACTGGGACAATTTAAAAAGAATTCTGTATTTACAGGAACAGTAGTAGGTTCTAAAAACATTATACCTATTCAAAAAGCTACAAAAATTAATTCAGAAGGAGGAAGCAATAATGGATTGCATGGATGATCTGAGAAAGAAATTATTTTGTCAGAATTTCCAAATTTGATAGGTGCATTAGGCAGCATTTTCTTTGGAAGCATAAGGTGTAAACCACAGGGTGATGGAGAAAAGCAATTTAAAAGCTTCTGTGGTCCATACAGGCAAGAAGTCAGTTCTGAGTCACACTCCAAATACATCATCTTGGAACAATTTCATGTCCCAAAAAGCACAATACCTGTTATCATGCACTCACAGAAAAGTATTTTTTCATAATTCCCTATATGGTTAACTTCATCTATCTCAAAGTTTGGTTTAGCATCAACCATTTGGGCCCAACATACCCAGAGTCCATCCAACCATCTCAGCCTATTGAGAGTCAATTACATCTCCTTTACACCCACATCTCTCATTCTAACAAAGTTTACAAGATTTTTTTTTTATATCACAAGTAGTTTTCTGCTTCCTTCTGAAAAAAAAGGATTCATATTTATGAGGTATCTTAGAAGGATGAAAAAGAAAATTTGGGCCTAAGAAATTTATTGCACTTAATTTATTTTAGTATTTTATAAAGAGGGGACACTTTTAAAAGAATTCTCTGTTGCAGAATTTTCGCTCAAATTGATTTTACAAAGAGTCATAAATTTAATTTAAAGGTCCTGTATGCTTCTCCCATTGCATATGATCTGTTTTCACTGTTGCTTTAGGGTTTCTTTCCATTCTCTGTGGAAAGGAAGAACTAAATTCCTGTGACTTTCACTTATGGTGATGTGGCAACCTGGCTAATTTGATGTGCAGTTTGACATCTCAGCAATCCCTGGTATTGCAACACGTTTTACTGAGTTTTTCACTTAGTGAGAAAGTGGTAGATTTAAGAGAATTTAAATGCTTTATTTCCCACTTATGTCCATTAGAATGTCCATTGTAGGTCCATACTGGACATTTACATGGCTTACATCTGTACCTGTGTGTTTGCATCAGGACCAGACTGTCTCCCTGTACTAATGTTCTAATATAAACTATTCTGTCTTCATCAGACATCAGTTCTTTTCATGAGTTAAGGATGAAAAGGATGAAAACTACTATGCAAATAATGTTTACCAAGAGGAAAACCAGAGCCATATACTCTACCAATAACTGTCACCACATACAATATACAGATGTTTCCATCTGCTTTGTTACTTCTAGCTAAATTTGTATTATTTAGGATATTACAAGTCCAGCATGGATATGATTTCTAATAACAAGACACAGGTGTTCCCTTTAATTCCCTCTTTCAGTATTTGCTTGACAACACATTTTACTTCAGCTGTTGGCTGTTATTGCTCTGGGCAGCCTAATGCTATAAAGCAAACAATGTATAAATTATATTTTGAATCTGCTGAAGCAAACAGCCTTTTAAGATGTGCCATTTAAACAAAAATATAATTTTAAAAAGTATTTCCTGTTTTCTGTCTCTTTTTTTATTATGTAAATTGAACCTAGAACACAAAATTCATATTTTGTCTCACTGACAGTAGTTTGACTGCTATACTGAAACACTGCACTTTTCTAATATTATTAGCATTTTGACGCTGAGCTGAAGCAGCAGTTCAAGACCCTTCCTAACCACCCTGATCTCTGGAGATCTGTCAATTATTTAAATTCAGACATAAAATAGAGATATTAACTGAAGCCAAGAGGGCAAATGGTCTCAGATCTGAACTGTATCTCAAAAAAAAAAAAAGGAAATAGAACATGTAAGAAGTAGACAGACTGCTTTTTTTAAAGAGATTAACAGAAGCCTTTCTGTTTACAACAAAGTAATTCATAGCCTGTTCCCATTACTGTCTTCCACGCAGTTCATTTACTCCACAGTCATTCCTCCCACAATCTTACTGAGCAAATTGCTTGAAACAAATTGGTTGACAAACTACAATTGTTCCATTTACAAATAACAGTGTAACATTCCATAATTTGGGGAAGACTTTGCCTAAACTGAGCCAAAAATTCAATGTAAGGGATATAATTAGGGGGAAAATAAAATCAGTTATTTATTCCAGTTCTTTGACTTCAGAATTTTAAATATGGATAGAAATGTTAGTAGTCTTCTTTTAAAGAGTCCTTAAAAATTAGAAAGAAGATAAAAACTAAGCAGAGATATTACTGAAAAACTGTGTGGGAAGTTGACAGTAAAACTGCCATTCCTGAGAGTGTAATAAAGGTTCTGTTGTGGAGGTACAGGGCAGAGCCAAATCTCACATACTTTCAAGAAAAAATAAACTTCAGTCCATTTCCTTCTCAGAATCACTTGCCTCCTTTCCTCTGCATTTTTGAATCATTACCTCACTCAAACCAGATATCAAACACAGCTGTATGGAGACAGCTCTGATTCCAAAAGGCAATCCGCCCTTGGAGAACCAACGTCACAGTTTCTTCCTAGTGTAAACCAAAGGTCACCTCTAGCAAGTACAAGCATTTCCTGAGGCTTGGTTTTAGGTAATCATGATGGTAAAATTTAAATATGCCCTTTTGTCAAATAAAAAGGATCAGAAGATGTTATAATCACGGAACAAGGCTCATTTTCAGCTGTAAAAATGGAAGAAATGTAAGCTGCATTGTTAAATGTGTAATGACACTGATATTTCCTTCTTTGATATCTCCACATATTTGAAAAAGAATAAATTTTCTTCAAATTTCAAAGATCATATTTAAGGGACTACTGCATTTAAGAAGGTAATAATAAATTCTCAGGTATCATAATATCTGACATGAGATCTGAGATATCCCTTAAATACCTTACATGAAACTGCTGCCTCGCAAAGAAGGGAATACTATTAACTAGCACTGTCTCTACAGTAAGCATCATTAAAGGGAGATCATCAAATTAAAATTGAATCAGCATCAGGAGATGAGTTAAAAGTAGTTCCAAGGACTGCATCTGCCCATTAATTACTGTGTGGCAATGGGCCTGACCTAGAGGAGAACTTTACAGAAATGCTCTTTTTGAAGCATGCAAATAATATCATTTTCCTCAGCTTTTTTATGCTTACATTTAGATCCAGGCTTTAAAATAAATCTGGATCGAGGGCAAGTAGTAAAGAGAGAACGACACAAAAATTTTCCCCTTGAGAATGATTTCCCTCTTTTTTTTGAACAAGATCTCTGCAACTAAAGGTGACACTGAGTAGCTGGGGAAGTCCACTATATATGAAATGCTGTCCCACACGCTAAGTAAACAGAACAACAGGTGAAATATTTCAACCCCTATTACCTTATAGCTATCATATCTTAATGTATGCCTTCTAACAGTAAAAACACTTTGACATGAAAGTGAGATTTCAAGTTGACAGTGTCCCCTTATAAAAACAATGTTTAAATCTATTAATATATTAAGCAGTTATGTCAGTAACATGGTACTTCCACTTATTTAATTACAATGTTAAACCTTTAATAATCATACAAATGATCTTCATAGACACACGTGTGCCTGTTTGTAAATACACATGTAGGTGCACACACATGCACATGGAAACAACCGCAGTAAAATCCATGAGGATCAGTTATAACAGCTACCATTCCTGAATCCCACATCGAGTGCTTCAGGGGTGTCCTGGCTTTGGCAGGTGACCAGAACAACATGAGCCTGCACATCAGCGCACCTGCAGTTACACACTTCACCTCATTCCCTCCCCAGGAAACTGTGCTTGGAGCCACCCTCATTATTCCTCAGAAAAATCTCCCATGAGACCATGTTTCCCCAAGCTTGTGTTTTCAGCTAGAGCTCCTTACTTTATTTCTGTCAGTCACTGAATCCTCTGTGTAATCTTTGATACCCTACTGTGGGTTCTCTTTATTTATGTTATTCCATGAAGTGTGAAGAATTCATTGTTTTCCAGGAGATCATATTCCTACCCAGCTGTGTTTTTATTTTCATTAAAACTGAGGGAGAGTCTCCAGCTGCAGGGGAAGATGAAAAAATAAATCAAGAAATAATATTCCAGCAGAAATGCATCTTGGAGGTCCCATTCCACCGATGCAGTGGCCACAGCAGTGTAACCTCAGATCCTGTGGCAGTTTTTACTAGCTACATCCCAATACTCTTTGCTGGAAATAATTTTCAGGCTTATTTCATGGGTCCAGTGCTGCTTTTGCTTTATCCCAGTTCTTTTGCTTGTAAAGTTTCATGGACTTGAAATTAGTACTGTTGGGCAGAACTTCTCATGAGAAGATTTAAAACTCTTCTAGGTGCTTGCCACATCATGTTTCCTGGCTTTAGGTGACTCAGTGTAAACCAGAGCTAAACACAGCAGGTCAAAATCTCAGCTAGTGACAATCATGTCAGGTCCTTCAAAATCAATGGAGCTAGACTCATTTGTCTCTGCATCCAGTTTTTACTGAAACAGAAAAAAATGTGGGTTTATAAATATGCAAAATATGTAAATGAATAAGCTTGTTTTCCTTAATTTTGATGCCACATGGGCACTGACTCCAAAGACAGCTGCGGTTAGTGTTCCAGATGTCATAGCACAGGATCCAATCAACAAGTAAAAGGATAAAGTTTGCAAAAAATTATTTCAAAGCTGGTAAGTGAGATCCCCCTCCAGACTGCAGAAGTTTGGCATTCAGTGAATAGAAATATGAGTGACAATATACATATGTTAAAATAAACTATCACTGGAATTGTTTATTGTCCATTGTGGACATTATCTTGCAGAATCAAAAATTATTTTCCCTCACTCTTCACCAACACATGCCCTCACCATGTCACCCAATTCATAGAATTAAAGGCTGGGACTGGAAGAATTAATTACTGCCCGCCATAGGAGAAGGTCAAGCTCCAGACCATCTAAGGAACCTGACTGTGTACAAGTCAATGAGGACTGATGAGATGAATCAAGGATCCTGAGGGAACTGGTAATGAAGTTGCTAAGCCACTAGCCATCATATTTGAGAAGTCATGGCATGCTGAAGAAGTTCCCCCTGACTGGAAATAGGGAAACATAACCTCATTTTTAAAAAGGAAGAAAGTACAGGCCAGTTAGTCTCAACTGTGTGCCCAACAAGTTCAAGGGACAGAACCCCCTGGAAACTATGGTGAGGCACAAGGGAAACAGAGAGGTGACAGGCTGGTGACAGCCAACATGGCTTCACCAAGGGCAAACGGTGTTTGACAAATTTGATGGCAAATCTCAATGACAGTGTTACGTAACTGGTGGATAATGGAAGAGTGATTGATGCTGTCTACCTGGACTCATGTAAAGCATTTGACATTCCTCTGAACAACGTCCTTTTCTCTAAAATGGAGAGACATGGATTTGATGGATGGACCACTCAATGGATAAGGAAGTGTCTGGACGGTCACTGTCAGAGTTGTGGCCAACAACCTGATGCCAAGGTGGAGACCAGTGAGGCGTGATGTGCCTCAGGGGTCAGTACTGGGAACAGAGCTGTTGAACATTGTTGGTGACACTGACAGCGGGACTGAGTGCACCCTCAGCAAGGTTTGCAGCTGACACCAAGCTGTGTGGTGTTGTTCATACTCCAGGGGAAGGAATACCATCCAGACAGTCCTTGGTAGCCTTGACAGGTGGACAACTGGACAGGTGAATTTCAAGAATGAAGGTGAACTTCACTCCTGAACTTAAACAAAACCAAACGTAAGGTGCTGGATCGGGGCAATCCCAAACGTGGATGCAGGCTGGGTGATGAGCAGATTGAGAACAGCCCTGCAGAGAAGGACTTGGGGATGTTGGTGGATGAAAAACTAAATATGACCCAGCAATGTGTGCTCCCAGCCCAGAAAGCAAATCAGCCCCTGGGCTGCATCAAAAGAATAGTGACCAGCAGGTAGAGGGAGGAGATTCTCTCTCTACTCTGCTTTTGTGAGACTCCACTTAGAGTACTGTCCAGCTCTGGGGTTGTCAGCATAAGAAATACCTGTTGCAGTGCGTCCAGAAAAGGGTCATGAAGATGACCAGAAAGCTGGAGCACCTCTCCTACAAAGACAGGGTGAGAGAGTTGGGATTGTTCAGCCTGGAGAAGAGAAGGCTCCAGCAAAATCTTAAAGCAGCCTTCCAGTGCCTAAGGAGAGCCTACAGGAAAGATGGGGAGGGGCTTTTTATGAGGGAGTGTAGTGACAGGACAAGGAGTAATGATTTTAAACTAAAAGAGGGCATACTTAGATTAGATTTTAGGAACAACTTCTTTCCTGTGAGGGTGGTGAGGCACTGGAATAGGCTGCCCAGAGAAGTTGCTGGTAGAAGTGTTCAAGGCTGGTTGGATGGGACTTTGAGTAACTTGGGTTAGTGGAAGGTGTCATCTAGTCCAACTTCCCTGCAATGAGTAGAGGCATCTTCAAGTAAACCAGGCTGCTCAGAGCCTGACCAACCTAACACTAAATATTTCCAGGGATGAGACATATACCACCTGTCTGGGCAACCTGTTTCAGCATTTCACCACCCTCATATTAAAAAATTCCTTCCTTCTGTGTACTCTGAACCTTCCCTCCCAAAACCATCACCCCTTGCCCTATCTCTACAGCTGGTACTAAAAAGTATGACCCTATTTTTCTTAAAAGTCCCCTTTAAATATCAAAAAGCATAAATAAAGTCTCCTCAGAGCCTTGTCATCTCCAGGCTGGAAAAACTCAACTGTCTCAGCCTTTCCTCATAGGAGAGGTTCTCTGATTATTTTCCTGAGTAAGGTCCCTTCATAATTTCATTGTGTATCTTTTATTACTCACTAGAAGATTTGTTTTAACAGAGTTGTAATGACCATTATGTATTTCCCATTCTGCAAATAATATATCACATTCTGCCATTCCTGTTGAGGTAATCTGTTTTGCAAGTACCACTACTAATACAACAAACAGTCATAGAATTTTATTATAATAATTTACTGTTCTTCATGGAAAAAAAAAAAAAAGTCAAGCAGACTCAATTTGCTCCTGATTTTCATCCCTTCTGAGAAGTTGCATTTTGAACTGCATGACAGTAGTGGACAAAGACATTATTTATCAATCAGGCAGTTCCATTGACCTTGAAGTGGAAGAAAGAAGGCATGTTATAACTCCAAGTGCAACCCACTCACTTGCTTAATAGAGAAAAAGGCTATATACACAGCAGCTCTCCAGGACACATGATTCCCTCCCGCTACTTTAATCGAGGTAAAGTGGGACAAACAATGTTAACTGCCACCTCCAGTAGAAATAGATGTTTTGTAGGAGGAAGGAATAACAGGATAGAAATACCACATTAGCTGCCCTTTCTCCTTGCGAAGAAAGGCAAAAAATGATAAAGTGAGACCAGAACTGTTTCACACTGATACTGTAAAAACAGTTTTATCTTGAAGTTAAGAAAGATTATCTTCACTGTTCTTCTGACTGAAATGAAGTAGCTTCAATTTTGTTAACCTTAAAAAAAAAAGCACCAGACAGGAACCTGTAAATAGCACAGTGGTTTTCAACATAGGATAACTGCAAAGAATAGTCCCTCTCAAAACACTTGAACAAAATGACCAGTGAGGACAGTAGGATTAGTTTTCTGGAAAGAGAATCTATTGCCAATTGACCAGATGAAATTCAGAGACGCAAAGTCCGCAGTTCATGCAGTTTATCTATGGATAATAGCAATTCCTTCTGATTTCTTTACCAACCTTGACAACCTATAGAGCAGGAGGAGAGTGCACCTGGACCACAGAATAGTGACACTGTTTTGAACTCTGAAATGATTTCTGGTATTTGAAACTAGGAGCAGAATCCAGCACTTGAGAGTGCGGTTAGTTTTTGGGAAGTCCACAAGAAATGAATTTAAAATAGTCATACTTCTCAAAGTGAAAAAATATGTAGACATCAGGGAAATAATAATATTCACAGCTTGATTAGGGAAACATTGACCTAAAGATGGTGTCAATAGTACAGACACTGGAAGAACAGAAGTCAGAGAATCTGTTACTGACTTCAGGATGTCCCACTTGTCATAAAGGCCACTCTGATACTTAATTGGATAAATGTATTAATGACCAATTACCAGATGGAAAGAAACAAACAGGAGAGAGGGCATAAAGTCTTAATTAAAGAGGGATGGAATCATAGCAGAAAGGAAACAGAGGGAAGGTGCATTCAATCACTCCAGGAACATAAATTAATTTTGGTGTCAAGGGACATTATGTTGGCAAAATAATGCTTATTCACAGTGTGAAAGATACTTTCCAAACTACTCTCCAGTTGCAGACAGAGGGTTTGCAGTCAAGAGCAAGAGACAATACAGTGGCAGAGAAAATAACAGAGGCTGGAGATAAGGCTGGGAGTGCAGCTAATGAAATGGGTAAGGAAAAAAGATTTTCTCAGATGATTCAATGTCCCAGAAAATTCACATGAGATGGTGCAAACATGCAAAAGGGGGATGGGGTGGCGGTTACAAAAAAGAAAAAATATGTTAGAAGGGAGAAATGCCCTGGCTGAGAACTAAAGGCTATCTGATTGTTGCAGTGTTATAATTTAGATAACTATTAATACATACGTATAGTTTTATTATATTTACCACAGTACAATATATTTACAGTGGGTACATCTTGGGCTTAAATCCTAATTTGTTAAGAGTGCATACCATCTAACTGGTAAGCACTTAAGCATCTATTTTGAAATATCTGGAGACAACAAGGCAAACCTGTCACCCAGTCAAGCCCTGATACACAGAGTGAATGCAAGGTCTCAGCTCTCATCTGATGTTATCTCTTATCTGTCTTCTTGTGACAGAGAAGAGGACACGGCTCCTGGAGCATTTTCCATCCTGTCCATTCATGGGAGACAATTGCTAACTGCCTCTTCTCCTATCTGTCCTAGGTTGCAATACAGATGTATTTAGTATTCTATTACCACAAGCTGTTATCTCCTGCCATGACTCACCCCTGATAACTGTTAATGGGTCATCAAGAACACACTGCATGACTCATGGACTTATCTCATCCTATTGTGAGATGCTCCACCCAGGAGGGAGGAGCCAAGCATTCCCACCTGGGCAATAAGCTGGGCTCTTGGATGGCACAGGCAGCCCCTGTCTACTGGATTCTCAAAGGATGAGAGCTATCACTGGCTCATCAGGTGGAGACCAGACCTTCCACAGGATCACTGCTTCAACCTAACTACTTCACTTGGACTGCTACCACCACCATGACTACCAGGGTGTCAGGTTGTATCTGACTTTGTCAGTGCTTTTCCTCGTATTGTCACACTTATTTTTAATTTTCCTGTTAAATTATAATCCTGACTTGTGATCTCCCACTGGTTTGTTTTCAAACTAATACACAATCTTAAAGAGAAAGGTCTCTCAGGCACAGAGCAGAGAGGAAGAGTGTCATCAGCCTCCTGTCCCAGATTCGAACTAGCTCTACAGCACCCAGGCTGATACCTGAGCCCCACTGTGCACATGGCTCCCACACTGCTCCTGAACCAGCAGCCAACCCAAAAGTGCTTTAACAGAGCCATCTGGAAACAGAAAACTGTGCAGGTCTGAGCTGAAAAGTGACAGTTACTAATGGCTGCCACAACCCAGAGAATCTGCTGCCATCTGCCTCCCTGCTGACTTTGGATGCATTTCCACCTGGTAGGGCCATAGCCCACAGCTGAACCTTTGCTGAAAAGCAGGATGTAAACAGAGCCACATATTAGGGTAATGAAACAAAATTAGTGCTCCTGTCCAGAGACAGCTTGGGAATGAAGGGTCCCAAGGTTGTATAAGAAAGTTCAGCCTGAACCTCATAAGGGACTGCTGCAATCACAACTTGCAGTATTAAAGGTTCCCTGATACTGTTTCCACGTCCTGCAGTGGACAGGATGACAGCACAGGGCAACTCTGCTTTTTAAGGTGCTAGTACTGAAAATGAGCCCCCACAAGCACTGTGAACAGTACAGGCCAACATTTCAAGTTTTATTTATATGTTTGGAGGGATTTCCAACAAATCAGCCAGTGTCTCTTCCCTGCATTAACATTTATTTCAGTTAGCACTTCACTAACATTTATTTCATTTAGCTCTACTTTTCAAACTTACAAATGGAGAAGAAAATAAACAAACATATTACCATCATAAATGTTTCTCAAATTACATTATCTGAGTGCTTTAAGATAGTTACCTATTTGCTTTTTTTCTACCTTGTTTCTTTGTGGATTACTTTAGAAACACTCTATAATGAACAACTATTTTTTTACTTTGCTAATATTTAATGACATTTCAAATACTTGTGTTTTAAATGCATCGAAGAGTAACTCTTCTGAAGCCAACTGCATATTTTTCAATAATTTCAACCTTATATTCTCTTTTATAATGAGCAGAGGACTGAAAATTATGTTTGGTGGTACACCTAGAGCATTCACAAAAGCTTTAGAGAATTCTGCACAAGTGATTATTGAGTATTTCCAAATATATGATAATTCAGTGTCTACAGTCTCCCATAGAGCCCTGTCTCTGTCTTGCTTTCAAGTTAAAAAGAAATTCCTGCTGTTTCTCAGCAAACACCACAAATATTATAATTTTTTATGATGTACCTTTTGTGTTAAAAAGGATAAGCAAAGAGACGGAGTTTCACATGCTTCCTACTCAAATGCAAATGCAACAAGATGTTCAACTTGATACAGTATCACACATTGCAGTATGGATTACATTTAGTTTTAACAAACTAGATGGTCGTTAATGTCCCTTCCAACTCAAACCATTCTGTGGTTCTATGCATTTGCAAATACCATTTTCATAAGTAATTTTAATACCCTATGCAAGCTTTTTAATAACAAACACCTCATTCAAATCTCCTCTATCATTACTGGAGCAAAAATAAGTGACCTGTTTTTTTGAAGTACCAAGGATGGTGTCATTTATTTAAATGCTCATAAGGACTTTCAGGCATACATTTAGGTTGCTGTTTGTTTAAACCTTAGTGTCATAAATTCAAATTATTAATGTAATCTGACATTCATAAATAAGAAATTGTTCCTCTGATTCAAATATCTGTGTTTGACTAGTCACAAATGCTAAATGCATATTCAAAACGTCTTTCAAACTAATCTTCCTTCCATGGAGACATCTTTCTAGACCAGTTGACTCCCTAATCATTCTACTCTTTCAACTCCAGCATGCAGCTTGTGCACTAAACATTGCAAGAACTGACTCACTGAACAAGAAATATGTATACCTCAGACAGTACAGAGGTTTTTAATGTATCAAGGTGATTTTTCCAATAAAACAAAAGGGTTTTAACCAGCCCCCTTGAAGAGGGGAGGATATTGAATAAAGACATTTCCAATTTGGCTAAACTGTTGGAAAGGTTTAACTGTACTGAAACGGAAGTTATGGTTCTTTCTTTTCATTCAAGCAAAGGTTATATCAAAATCAAAAGGTTTTTATTGTTCGAATGCTTTCTTTGAGAATACAGTATGCTTTCCAAAGTTGTGTATGCTTTGAAACTCCCAGCAGGGTACTCTGCTGCATTAATCCAGGTTATACTCTGCGGTACAGCTCACAGCTCCTCTTCAGTAAACAGGAAGGTGCTACATCTTATCAAGAGGCTTATCCTGGAGATGAGGTCTTGGAGATTACGTCCTCCATGATCTAAAGAACTATTTTACATTACGAAATTAAAAGCAGTAGGAAGGGATTTTTTATTTCATGGGCCATGGGCACAGCTGTTAAAACCCACTTAGCCTGGATGGAAAAAAATATTCATTCCTGAATTAGAAACAACATGAGGCATAGACTTCGGTTTGAAGAGACATAGTTTGTCCTAGTATAGGTATGCAGACGAAGCAAGGTGGAGATGTGTGCCTTCACACAGGGAGTTTGTGAAACAAAAATCTGCATTTATATAATACCCAGCACATGGGGTCTGTAGCCTAGGATTGAGGTTTTATATATGGTATAAAATTACAGATTATCAGCATTAATGGAGTTGAGAGAGTTGGGATTGCTCAGCCTGGAGAAGAGAACGCTCTGGGAAGATCTTAGGGCAGCCTTCCAGTACCTAAAGGGGGCTTACAAGAAATACGAAGAGACACTTTTCATACAGGTAAGAAGTGATAGGACAAGGGGGAATGGCTTTAAACTGAATGAGAGTAGGGCTATATTAGACATTAGGAGGAAATTCTTTACTGTGAGGGTGATGAGGTCCTGGTGGCCCAGAGAAGCTGTAGATGCCCCACCCCTGGGAGTGCTCAAGGCCAGACTGGATGGGGCTTTGAGCAGCTTGGTCTAGTGGAAGGTGTCCCTGCCTAAGGTGGAGATGTTGGAACTACATCATCTCTAAAGTCCCTTTCAACCCAACACATTATGTGTTTCTATGATCAATAATAATATCAGGAAGTCTACATAGCTTACATACCTTCTACTGTATTACATGTTAAATTATTCTGAGGGTCTTTCAGTTCCCTTGAGAATAGGATCAAAATACTACAAAAATTTAAGACAAATCTCCCTCACTGAAACTATTCTGTGCTGTTTTATCTGGGTGCTCTAAGTGGGGCCATACTATTTAGTAAATTAGTATGATCAGACTAAGTTTTCACTTATTAAAGAAGTTTTGTTCAGTATTTTCCCTGTACACTGGTAGAATTTTAAACCCAGATAGGGGTCATTGCAGCCATCTGATTTCAAGACTAGCAAAACATAGCCAGAAAAATAACTAGGTTAAAAACGCAGCAGAGCTTTTTGAAAAACCTTTTTCAAAAAATATCCAATTTAATATTCAAAACTTCAAGTGCTAGGGAGGCCATCATAGCCTTTGAATAGCTGTTTCTATGGATAATTAGCCTCGCAATTAAAAATGTGTGTTGTGAATAGAGCCCAAATTTGCGTAGTTTCAGCTTCCAGCCAGAGGATCTTTATGTATCTTAGTCAATTAAGAGAAAGCCTCTTCCATCATCAAAATGCTGTTCCACACTTGCGTGTGTAAAATCCATGATTAAACCACCTTTTATGCAGTTTTTTTCTGAAAGAAATAGACTTCACTCCTTTCAGTCTCTTCTGATGGGACATATTTTGATTACGTCTAAATGTTACGTTGACATTCTTCTGTGTCATCATCATTCTTTCAGTATCTTTCTTGGATTGAGGACATACTGGGAAAAAACTGGGAACAGTTTTTCAATTCAAACTAGAGTGTGGCCAAATCTCTTACAGGCTGAACTAAATACAACCCAGTTGCACCAACTCCTATCTAAGCAATTTTACCCTTTCATTTTATGATCAATTCATGTTTCTTTGCCAACACTCAATACTTTTTCATCTAGAGCAACCTTTCTGAGTCAGGAAGTTGCCAGCTGCTATTCTTCAGCAATAAAAGACTAATTTCTGCACTTTCTGTATAGGACGAGAGTCCCCTATGCGCCTTCTCAATTTTTTCTCTGTATTTTACAGACAATCATTTGAAAAGCTGTGCTTCTATCACTATACCCATGCTGTCATGAGCTTTCTCTGTACAGAGATCCAACTCTGTTCTTCTAAGGCCAGCAGACCGATTTTTGTAGATATAACAATTCATAATTAATCAGTAAGAATTCTATGTTTTTAGCTTGGCTTGACGTGGGAGGAACAAAACAAAGAAGTAGTCAGAGAGGACATATCAGTTGAAACAAGCTTTATTCTAAGATCCTCTGCCTCTAATCACCAAGCTGTTGTTTTTTTGAGAGAAAAACACCCCAAACTGGTGCTCGTTACTAAACTGTTCTGAAAAAAAAGTGCTCTGAGACTGTTAGGTGTAAATGTGCAAATAATTTCCAAATAAGGAAAAAGAGAACTTTCCAAAGAATCAGGTCAGCTTACGAGCCCTAGTGAAACAACACAGATCAGACTCGGAGGCATTACTGTACTCTAGATAGCTGGAGTTTCCTAAGCAAAGGTTTACATATTCTAGAGAAAATATCACCCCTGTCTCCAGCTATTCATTTAGTGCAATTAGAAGATCCCGATGCCCAGAGAATGAACACTTCATGGTCCTAATTTTGAGAAAATATGTGTAATTTCAACATGCAGGGAAACCCACTTCTGTAGTGGCTCAAACTGAACCGCACAAATCTCTCTAAACTTGTTTTAAAAAGTTTAATCTTAATGACATCCATGTCATATCCAAAAGTGATTCTTAATTTTGTGATTGCAATGTGTCCTGGCTCCAGCCAGGACAGAGATAATTTTTTGCAGCCACCAGGAGCGGCCATGGCTAGGACACAGAGGTTATTCTATTCTGCCTCACATCATTGACAGGGCTGGGGGAAAGGGAGCCTCTTCCCAGGAGAAGAGGTCTTTTCCAGTCAGGGTAGTGTGGCTGCGGTCAGAGGCTCTGCGGTGAGCATTTTGCAATGTGAATCACTCTCTCTCTTTTGTACACTTCTGTTATTAGTATTGTTGCTGTTACTGTTAGTTTTCCTACCTCATTGTTGTTTCCAGTAAAATATTCTTACCTCAATCCATCATCTTTACCTTTTGTGCCTCCAATTCTTTTCTCCAGCCACCCTCAGTGGGGAAGGGGGGAGATGGAGAGGGAGCAAGCAGCACCCTGGTTTTAGTCGGAGCACTAAACTTGAGATCACCATTCTTAAACTCAGACACAGTGGAAGAGCAAAACCTTGTATTTCTACTAAATAGTAGCTAAACACTCCAAAAACACTGTGTGAAAGTAACAAATCTTATTCACTTTAAAAAGGAAAAAAATCTTTGCCTGCAAATTCAATATTCATATTGCATTTTATTTGTGTAGACTCTGGCCCTGATTTAGAAAAGAATTTAAGTGATGCTCTTAGTTTTGAATTAGAAACCTCAGATTTAAAGGTATGTTTTTAGGTCTTTTGCTAGGTCAGAACTAATGTACAAAGTCATCATAGTGACACATTACAAACAGTAACAGAACAGCAAGTATAAAAAAACTACAGAATTTTAGGAGACTGAAACATTATCGTTTATGACTTAAACATCTTCATGAAGGACCTTTGCTTATTATAGCAAAACTGTATTACAAAAGCTACGGAGAAGACCTCAGCACCCTGAATGGTGCCCTGACTGAGGCTCTGAACTACCTGCTGATTAAGACAAAACAAGTAACAACTCAGAGCTGGGAGAAAAGAACACATTCACAGAGGGATCAGACTTAGCATCTCAGCACTCCACCTGGGGAGTGGAGACCACAGCCCCAGGGCTATCAGCTGCCAGGCAGCACAGACCCTGACACCAAAGGGTGGTGGAGAGAAGTTTTGGGTGTGTGGTGAGAAAGCTTCTGGTCAGAAGCAGTGGAAGTCCAACCTCTGCTGTGCAAACAGGCTCAGGTGAGGAGCCCTGCACCCTGGAGAAAGCTTATCCACAGGAAGGTCAGCCGAGGGGGAGTCATGGCCCATCAAAGGCCACCCCAAAGGGGTCCCCAAACTCTACACCATAGATGATGCAAAAAATCCAGTGTTGCAAGGGACAGTGTCAAACCTAGCCCCCTCAGGACACACGTGGCCATTCCCACCTGGCCCAAAGCATGTATTAATCCACTGGATTCTATACTCCTCAGTGTGGTGGGGAGGGCGGGTACCCTCACCCTCCAGAAGATTGGAGGGAGGAGAGCCACGAGACATCATTGGGACCCCAGGAAGGGTGACATGTTTCCATCTAATCCTGTCAGTCTCTCCCTGTCCCCCAAGACCCCATGCACACTTCTTTTTCTATTACTTTCTATTTTCTCTTTTCCCTTCCCTTCCCTTCATCTCTTTTACTGTTAAGTAAAATACATCAGGTTTTTGGCACAAACATCTAACCTCGTTTGGTTTTAATCAAGTTTTTTGGGTATATTTTGAGCCTTTCCACGTTTGATCTGCTTTATTTGCAGAGACTTAGTTTCCTCTGCTCTTCTATGTTTAAACCAGATTGTAACAAGAATGCTCATTGGATGGGGCACTAAAACATGCTTTGAATGTTATATTCAGAGAAAAAGTTTATTGAGAGATTAATCTGTTTCTTTTAAACTATAAGATTGTCCCAGCCATCTACCTCAGACTCATAATAATGTTTTGCACTGATTGTCATGCCTCTCAGTGTGTAATATATTGGTTCCTCATATGAATAACATCATCAAGATCTCTTGTATACAAGTGCAATTTCCCAGGGAAATAAAAAAAAAAAAACTATAAAAAGAAATTTACATAGTCACTGAATTCAAATAAGATTAGTGTACAGTTAACAAGAACTGCATTCAAGAGGAGTCAACAGCATTTGCAAGATGTTTAACAGCCAGCATATGAAGCAATGCTGAGATGCAGCTGCATCTGGATCATTTTATAGTTTCTTTGTTCTTCACAGGATGCTCTCGTACTACTATTTTATGTGCAATTAATCAGCATTACAGGTCTTGTAAACTCATCATAACAGCATTTCCATCTATGCAGTGGATCAAGAAATGTACAGAGAATCTCATCTCTTCCTTTAAAAGATAAAATAATTGACATCTATAATCCTTTCTGTGTGAGGATAGTGTGGAAAATGCCATAAAGCCATACCCTAATTTGCTTTAAAATGTTGCCAGAATTTTTCATAGGCATGATGTCTCTCCTGGAGGAGCAGCTCAGTGGTCCAGATAGACAAGGATTTATCATGATGGGAGCAGAGAATGTTTACTCTTCCCTTTAGAATGTGGAATAGGTACCTTCACACAATATCACTCCCATAACTTCCTGGGTGCACAGCCCCACTCCCTGCAATTAGCACCATCTCCACACCCTGAAATAAAAGCCTAGAAAACTTGGCAAACAGTGAATGCTAATTCTCACAGTGAATTCACCTTGTGAGCTTAGTAATGTGGGCTGACTTTATAAAACAAAGGGGCATAAACTCGAACATGTCCACCTACTGAGATTTCAGTTATTTTCAAAAAAATACAGTCCTATGGTTTTAAAGCCTGATTTCTCATAACCTTACAATGCACTGTCTGCAAAGTGCTGAGAGCATATTCTTTCCCTTTTGTAAATTTGCTCCTTACTGGAATGCCCAAAGATTTCATACTGTTTGCACTGTGTTTGTGAGAAACCTGCAGCTGGAGAGACTGCACTCCAGAGATGCTCAGAGCGGCTGGATGAGAGCCCTATTTCGGATGTGTCCTTCCACATGGGGTTCTTGTGTACTTGCCCACCCTGCTGTGAGTTTTCTCAGCCCAGCTGGCAGCCAGCTCGTTTTGTATCACTACTCTGCTGGCAGTTACAGCACAAAGCCCAGCCGAAAGCCCAGCATGATGATCATGATAACATTTTGCTGTGAAAGGATGTAGAGGTGCTGAAAATTGGCACGTAACATTTCCCATCCCCCCTTTTTCTTCCCCCCAGGATTCAAGCTTACTCATCCCCGTTAGAAAAAAGAAATTTAGTTTGTGCATAAATGTGTAAGGCACCGTTCACTCCACATGGTGACAGGGGCATGTTAATATGAGTTAATTTGTGCCACTTTGAAGGCAGGGTTCACTCCCCCATCCCTTTTTATTTATCCACATACCTTGTGCTAAATGGCTAAAAGTACCTGGGAAAAGTGAGGCAATGAAAAAAAACCACAATTAAAATGCACCAACAAAATTGAACAATGTGGGGGCACTTCATTAGCCTTTTTCATAATAAAACTCTGTGAAGCCAGTAATTTAAAACCAACCTCAACTTTTATATTTTCTAACAAATACCATGTCACAGGGAAAAGAGACTTTGTCAGCTGCCCAGGGATAAATGGAGGTAGTATTTAGAAAAGGTCAAATAAAATTGCCCTAAAAACTGTGTGATAAATCAGAATTCATTTCTAGTCTGAGAATACAGTATGCAAAAATGTCATCATGGTATTAACATTCCAGCCAGCTATATGCATTCAGTGTCTGCTAAGAAAAATCAAAGACCAGTCTTCTTCAGTCTTCTTAACCCTACAAACTGCGCAGAAATATAAGAGAATGAATTCAATTTTAATCTTGCTTTTCAGTCTCCTTAACTGTTCAGTGCAGCATGCTAATCTTTTTGCTATTGTCCCATTCAGCTGGAGAAAAGACAGAACTATGCAGGGACCCTGGCTCAGTAAATCTTCATAAGAACCAAACTGAGCTTATTTTAACATTCAGGTTTGCTATTTCAAAGCTCCCTCTATTTTATTTTAAGAAATCTGTTAAAATGGACTAAATATGATCAATAAATCTGTGAAGAAAAATGAATTCAAAATATCTCCTGACATATTTTTCAGATCAAAATCACCTTTTTAAATGGTAGCTAAGTTTGCCTAATATATGCTTTTCATTGCATTATTTCATTGCATTATCTGATTTCCAGGTTAAGAAAGGTAAGGTCTACACCCATGACTATGGGCAAGACTCAGATCATTCATATCTATCCTACCTTTTGTTCTGAAAAGACAATGGTATGAAACATTAGTTTATCAGTTTTGGTAACAGTCTAGTTCACTACTGACTACAGACTGTTTCTCAGAGCATGGGTAAGATAAGACATGAAAGCCAAAAATATTCAGTTTATTCAATTATTCAATTATTCAATTATTCAATTATTCAATTTATTATATTTATTCAATTATTATTCAATAATTGAGTCCTTCGTTACTGATAAAAATGAACAAGAAAATGTGAAAGAGCAATGCTTCAGCTTTGACCCAAAAAGGCAAAAATAAAGCTACAAAAGCAAAATCTACATAGTACAGAATTGCTCTTCAATTTAGACTTATTTATGTGAAAGACAGCTGGCAGTGTGCAATAGAGACTTCTGCATTTAGCAATAAAGAGAATAAAGACTTCATGCTTCTAGCCAACCCAAATGACTTGGAATCAGTCCTTGAACGTTAACAGCTGATATTCATTTGTGATCATTTTGCTGCCGAGGTGCCTGATTGTCTATGGCTGGCAAAATGCCCCTTGCAAGGTAACATGCCAGTTTTCCAAGACACAGCTGCCAGTCAACTGTGGGTTGAGGTGCTGAGAGTATATTGCACTGCCAAGGCCATCCTATCTGTAGGAAGAATATTGTTTTCTCAGAGAGTGGCATGCCACTGCCAAATGCCCAAGCCAAAATGAGATACAGGAACAATAGAAGAGAGGATGATGTGGTGATTTCAGGCACTTCACTCTGCCAGAGGGTGAAATACTGTAGGTACCCTGAGCAGCCCACGAAGAACACTGGTGTCCAGCATATCCAGCAAAAGGCACAATCTTCAAGTGCTCATACAAATATATTTATGGGGGAAAACTGTCTCAAGCAGTGATGTGCTATAATAAAAGAACACAGGATTCACAGATCACATTTGCCTGAGAAAAATCTCAGTCTAAGCACATGCTGTGACTGATTATGGGATAGTAGGTATCAAAGAAAGTCTTCAATAAATACAATATTCACACCTTAGTCATGTTTCCAGTTCCTATTGGTCATGACTTTTTCTGCCAACAGAAGTTATGTATCCTTTTATGTACTTACATAACTTTTTACAAAACTCTTTAAAGTTGGGTTTTAAAAACCTTTCCAGCAATATAAATTCTTAAGTTGTACAGACACGAACTATATTCCCAGGACACTTAACACTCATGCTAATGTTATGCTTTTAATGTAAGTGCTACAAAGACCTCTGTGCTAATCGCAGTGTTAACCACAAACACAGCAAAAGCCAGCAGTAAAAAGATGAATAAAATCTAAGCACATCCAATGTGATCAACAAGTGAGGTACTGCAGTAGTACTGCATAAACTCATGTCTTGAGCTTGATCATGACTTACCTGCAGCATTGCTACACAAGATTTATATCCATACTGCTGATCGTAAGTAACTGAGCTTCCAGTCAATAAGCCATCTAAATTTGTTTACTAGGTTCTTTCAAAGAAAAGAAAAGAAAAGGCAACTTAATTACTGTTTCAGTTATCTAGTATGTGGAGGAGGGACAGGGAGAATGTCAGTTACAGAGTTATGATAAAACCAGAAAAGATACTACTAAAGAAGTTGCATGGCTATAACCACCTACAAACTCTGTGTCCTAACCCTTATCAGGATATCTGATGAAATACCATTGCAAGTTGTACAGGTTATAAGATTCAGGAGATTTTTCTAATGCTGCCAATTTTCTACTTGTGTTGATGTCCTCATTATTCAGTAGTATTTGCAACCAGAGTTTAGGAAATTATGTTTACAATTGACTTATTTAGAGACTGTGTATTTTACTTGGATAATTGTATGCCTGAATAGCTAGCCATGTATTTAGATCTCTTACGTAAAAGCAAAATTCTTCAGCTGCTGACCAACTAACAGCAGGTTCCTCACATTATACTGTGATTAACTCATTTACAATTTACAAAACAGAGCATTTTCAGAAATACTAATTTACATAAACGCAAATTGGTCTACTTTTACTCAAACATACTCAACAATCTATTTTTTTATTATTCAGTCAACTCTATTAATACACCAGAACACTAAACTGCATTAAAACTGCACATTTGTTGCCTTTAAAGCAGCCGATTTCTACAGAAAATCATTACCTTAGTCTGTTCTCCTTTCAGAAATAATTTCCACAATGACTAACCAATAAATGCTGAATAAAATGTCATTAACAATTGTATTTAAGTCATTTAATTAAGAGGGAACAGCTAAATATAAGCATCTGTGATAAAATCCTAACAATCTCTAACTTAATAGCTACAATATACTACATTGCATACTGGTATCGACAGACTGCGTTTTTTCCCTATCTAATGCCCTGCATATAGATAAAGAATGCAAAGAAGAGTTATTTTCTTCTCTACGGTTGGCAAAGAAAGAAAGCAACATCCTGAGGTCAGTCAATGTGACTGGAGATGAGAACTGCTTAACTCTTTTCATTGCTTATTTGAAGAAGCCCATGACAAATACACTCCAAACATAAGCTACCTTGGTTGACCAAAACTAAGGATCATCTGAAATTCTGTTACATAAAGTAACCCACTTACTGAATCATACTAGCTGAGCTAACCCAAGGGCCTTCAGGTTTGAAGAAATGTGATTCTGGATAAATTTCTACAAAAATAAATATGCCAGTTAAGGTCAGATTTCAAATACAAGTCTTAGTTTCTTATCTTAGTAAGATCGCTGAGATATTCTTTTCTTTGATGAAAAATATACACTAAAATTAGCATAATGTGTATAAAACCTATTTCAGGGAAAGAAGAATGGGTTTTTTTCCCCCTCTCTGCTATAGAAATAAAGAGATAAGAAACCTTTCAATTTGTGTAATTAATCTCTAGCTCAGAAAGTAAGTTTCAGTGCAATGTAAACTTTCAGTCCCTTGAATAAATGGTTCAAACTATATTACTGGACATATAAAATATTATCAGACCAATGAAAAATTTTCTAAGTACTCGACAGTCCACTACATCATGAAGTAGGGTGACTGATAAGGTGCAGAGAGGAGGCTACATGGTCAAGCAGATTCTTCCCTCTCACGGCACAGCCAAGCTAGTGCAGGCTGTTACCTCCAACTACAGCTCCCTTTTGAACCCCCTGAAATGGGGGCTGAAATTCCACAGTCTACCATCTCCACAGCTTCCTGAGGCAAAAGAGATTTCTCTCACAGTAAATCAGTTTACACCTTTATGACTACGCCAGAACAATTTATGGAACAATCTGATGTCAATTCTTTCATTAGCTGAACCACATGCTTTGAGATGAGACCATTAAAATTTCCAAGCACAACCCAAAAATGCTCATATTTACTGAGGCAGTAACTCCTTTGCCAGGTTCATTTCATGTTCTGGAAAAAAGGAAAACCCAGCAATCTATCAACTCTTATAAAAACAAACAAACAAACCAACCAACCCAAAATCAAGGCAAACAAACAAGCAAAAGAAACACCAAAAGAAAATTATAGTCCCAGCGTGAAAAAGAACCACTCTGCTCAAAGTGAATAATATTCAAAGGCAAGTCTACCTGGCTAAATGGAGCATAACTATTTGGGAAAGATAAAATACCAAGGCAGAACTGTACTGATATTCAAGTAAGGCCTTTATCTGCACTTTTTTTTTTTTAATTAGTGTGGGTATTTTCTTTAGAGAATCTTACATTTAGAAAAAAAAATTGCTCTTACGAATAGTTCAAATTAGAGCTGTTTTCAGACCCTATCAGCAGCAAACACTACCATTTGACTACCTACAAAAGCAGTTTTTGGCTGCTTTATGGGTGATACATTCCAAAGTCTATTTCTGAGCCACTTCATTCACAGTAAAGACATGAGGAAGTGAGATTTTCACTTTTTCCTGATGTTATTGCTCTTTGACCACTATTCCAACTGAGGTAATGGCTCAAATATCCTCCCCTTTACCTCACACCAAAAAATCAGGAAATATTTGTGACAGCAATCAGAACAAAATTAATTGTGTCCTGGGATACAGATTCTTACCTTTGGAAAAGAGTAAGTCAATAATATTAATGCTGAAAAAGATTCTATAAACAGGCATTTCTCATCTCAGAAAGTACTAACCAACAGTTGTAAGTTTCTTACCTATTACACTTGTAGTTATGTTTTAATGTTGCCAGTTTAGAAATTCTTTTCCATAATGATTGCTAAGAAAATGAAATTACAATGCTGTCACAAGTATTCACAGCAGCTGAACTCTGTGAACCACAGACTTCCTCTCCTCTTTTGTCATGTAATTTATTCTTTAATTTACAAGGTCTCCTTACTCCAGTAATGAATAACCTACATACACCTGGAGCAACAGATTAGCGAGGACATTTTCCATTTAATTTCAACAGCAGCCCCACTTCCTAAGTTAATTATGAAGCAACACATTTTACATATAAAGAAATTAAGGTTGAATCTGTCTTATTTAATCTTTATCCATCATCTGCAAAATTAACTTATGATCACTGAGATATTGAATACTTGGATGAACAGGGTTTTTAAAAGAAGAAACTATAATTTTGAGTTTAATCTTTTTTTGGTAAGAATAACTACTACGGATCTATATATGAGGCAAAAACTAAACTTCTGAGCTCTTAAGAAGTATGTGAACACTATTCATGATGTCTCTAATGAAATCATCAGCATAATAAATAAATATCAACCAGCAGAGTAATTTAAAAATATGAAGTAGAAGTTCATTAAAACAAACTTCACAAGTAAAATGCACAGGTGTGTTTTCTACAGCTGAGCAAAAAGGAAAGGAAAGAATTTAGGATTTCCATGACAAATGGAAGAACATATTAGGCAATTCCCATCTTGGCATGTAGAGGAATTTTCACTGAGTTCATGGGATGTCCACATTATCAAGCAGTGGACTGGTCCATCACCTTGGACTAGTTGAAGGTTGGCCCATGCCTTAAATGGCCTCAAGTGGTCCTCTGTTCCCTCTCCTCTGCCAGTGAGAGACTATCCACTCTAGAACATGATTGAACCTGCATAAAATGTGATCTTCCTGTGGAGACGCCTAGTTTTCTGTAGAGCTCATAGAAACAGTATCAGGTCACTCTATTTTTCACTTAGTTATCTCAGGTAAGTGCCTACACTAGGTGATATAAATTTCTGGTTATTAAACACTATGCTTGATCTTAGCTTCCAAGAACACCTTTCTTTTTCCACATTCAAGCTTCATGCTTCTCAACAACCTCTCAACTCATATAAAACTCATATAAAACAACATATAAAACTCTCTGAATTATAAGCCCTTAACTTTTATTGCTAATAAACACATTTATAAGCATTTTCATCTGCCAGAATTTCCATTCTTCTTAATCCCTGTCCATTCCCCACTTTCACATTAAACATTGCATTATATTTGAGTATCTTAGAGCATTTAGGAAACATTTTACTTCTGAGGCTTTTTGGATCACACTGCAAATATGCTTAGGTGAAAAGATAATAGTGAAAAATTGTTCCATTAGAATGCATTTGTTTATTCTCACTCTTTTTAAAGGATGTCAACTTGACAGCAAAGCATAATTGAGTCCTTCGTTACTGATAAAAATGAACAAGAAAATGTGAAAGAGCAATGCTTCAGCTTTGACCCAAAAAGGCAAAAATAAAGCTACAAAAGCAAAATCTACATAGTACAGAAAACCTAAAGTAATCTTCTGTACCTGTTGACTGAATGTTTCCCTCTGTATTAATATTGCCTTGAAAGGTACTGGACTGAGTAGGGCTTTCTGTGATCTATGTTTAAATATATGAGCATTTCATGATATATACATAAATACCTATCAGGTGGTAATAACACAGCCATTACAAGCTCAAATAGCAACATTTGTATGCCATTACCTGCAGTTAGTTTGGGTGCTCATAGGCTTATATACGCTCTAGTCCTCTCTTTCTATCAGTATTCTGAAATATATTTGATCGGAAACACATGTGAGTGAACCTCAACAGCTATGAGTTTGCGCAAAGGAAGATCATCCAGTTCACCTCTCCTATAATACAGCACTGCTTTAGCTGCCAACGTGGCACCTGTGAATCTATGCTTGTGTGTGTGTGCATCCAGGAATGTGAACACAGGACAAGAGAAAGAAGGGCTGAAATTGATTATCAATTGATTAAGTAAGCTCATTCACCCTGTAGAAATCCAGTCTTTCCTTGATAGGTATTTACTCCTCCTAGTAAGGGCCCAGTCACGAGGAATATAATTTTGATAGTAAGAAAAGAAAATATTTCAATACATTTAGTTAACATGTTTTTTTTTCCCACTAAGTGACAATCTCCTCCATGTCTTAGTCAGCAGGAAGAATAACTTAGTGCTTTACGCATCCCACCGCATAAATGTCTACCTACATCAGCTCTATTAATACAGTATGTCTGTCAATGCTTATTAATTTTGTGTGTGTGTGTGTGTGTACAGAATGATAGAATCATCAAACTGTTTAGATTGGAAAAGACCTTTAAGATCATTGACTCCAACCACTAAATTAACACTGCCAAATCCAGCAGTAAACCATGTGCCTGAGTGCCACATCTACACATGATGACCAAATCACTTCCCCAGGTAGACTGTCTCAATATTGTCAACCCTATCCATTAAGAAATTTTTCCTAATATCCAATCTGAACTTTCCCTTGTGCAACTTGCAGACATTTCCTCTCATCCTATTGCTTCTTACTCGGAAGAAGAGACACACACCCACCTTGTTACACCTTCCTTTCAGGCAGTTGTAGAGGTTGATAAGGTCTCCCCTGAGCCTCCTTTTCTGCAGACTAAACAACCCCAGCTCCCTCAGCTGCTCCTCACAGGTCTCACCCTCCAGACCTGTCACCGGTTCCATTGCTCTTTTCTGGACTCACTCCAGCACCTCAATGTCCTTCTTGTAGTGAGGGGCCCAGAACTGGACACAGCACTTGAGGTGTGGCCTTACCAATGCCAAGTACAGAGGGACAATGACTGCCATGGTCCTGCTGGCCACACTATTGCCAGGATGTCATTGTCCTTCTTGGCCACCTGGGCACACTGCCAGCCCACATTCAGTTCACTGGCAACAACAGGAATTGTCCCTGGGGACTGTGAACACTGTGCTCCCCTCTTTGGAGCACAGCCCTGGTGGCAGGTAAGGCTACAAGCTTCAGAAATGTCTTAAGCTTCTACAGTGTTTTAAACTAAATTAGCACATGCGTGAAATTACACTCATGATGATTTTTTTGCAAATGATACTACTTAGAGACAGTCTATAAACATTTTATCTATGTCTGTATGTAATGCTGTTCTTATGTCTTTAAATGGTCATTTCTTGACTGAAAATCTCTTATTCTATCTGAATTTTCTCAGCAATGTTTCCATCAGCAAGTTCTTCAGTCTCTCTGTAAAGACCTTTGCCTTAAAACCTTTGTTTTCCAACTGATTTTATATAAATCTGAACAATCAGACCCTAATCAAGTTCAGATTGAAGTCAATGGCTGAGGCACTTTTTACTGATTCAGTCAGAAGGAGAGAAAGTGGGAGCAAGAGCGGGAGGCACACACTGAATCTTAAATAGAGAATAGACTTTTACATATAAAAATATACACTGTAGGAATGTATGTACATTCACAGTGCTTCAGTACTAGTCTAAGTCTAGAAACTATTTCTCTCAGAAGCAGTTTTAGGGAACTAGATTGAAAATATTATATGGCCATAGGATGCTTTCTCTGGGATCAGGACAAAAATAAGACAATTGGGCCATTTTGATATTAACATGTCACTCTCTGGCTCCCTGCCCCTCTCCCCTTTTTCTCATTTTGAATACAATTTACTGTATAAATTATTATTTCCCACCCTTAACATTTTTAAAAATATATTTTTGTAAATATATGGAAAAAAAGTATTTGCATAGTGGTAGAGACTGGCAGCCAGTTTTCTGTTAACTTCGGAGACTGCAGAGCATAAATAAATCTGCAAGCATACTTTGCCTAAAATGTTAAGTCTTATTTAAGTGAAAAACTGAATTGCACTAATTTCCATTTGGTATATTCTGTCATAGTTTTAAATGTTAATGGTATATATAAAATTATGTAACAATAAAGAAGTATTAAGAGATTTGTTTAACCTTGCAATTATAGCCAGGAAACATTCTGAGGGCTCATGAAAGTACTTCAGTTTTGAGGATCAGTGTGAAAGTTTCTGACGGCAGTTTGTCTTGTGTTTTGGCTTCTAAACATTGTCCTTGAAAAACAGATGTTCACTGTTCCTTACAAACAGATGTGCAATAATGAAAGATACACAGGTACTTATTTTTCTTACCAAACTACACCTCACTCATCATGGGTAGGTTTCCAGGTGCTTTATGAACATGTTTTGGTTCTGTCTTCCTATACTCTCTGTGGTAGCAGGTTATTTTGAAATTTACCTTAAGATCTTGAGGACCAAAAGTAGCAGTGTGCGTAGAGCTTTCTCTCTGCTGGATTTCAAACTAAGGGTTAAAATAGCCACCACTTATTCAAAGAAAATACCAGTGCAAATTCAAAACTAATATTCAGATTGGAAGAAAACTGATTTTTTTTCCATTCATGATACCCTTTGCACAGTAGTGCTCAAAATTAAATAGTTGTTTCAAATAAATAATGGGTTGAATGACACACATATTAATATAATCAGGTAAAGCCAGCAACAACAAAATAATAGATTTATCCTGAAGAAATCAGACAAATAAATACCTCTAATTGTTCTTTTATTGACTAGGAAATAGTCAGGCATAAAAGGTATTGTGGCCAGGACCAACCTAACTCCCATAGAAGACCTGAGACCTAAAAGAACATGGCAGTTGAGCTGAGCAGCTTTTCCATATTTGTTTCCATGGCTCCTAGGCTTGAGCTGATTTGAGTTCATGCAGCTTAGATGCCACACACCAAAGTAGGTAAATTACTGTTTTCCCTGGACAGAGAAGACCAAGCACTCAGATCTATATGCATTCACTTGTTTTGGGGCATATCTGAAAAACAGAGCTCATAACAGCTGACCTGGTGTTCCGTAACATCCACAGAGATGGGCGATACTGCTGAGACAGCAAAGTGCTGGAGAGAACACAGTTAGTCATTCCTTGCTTTCTTTGTACTTAAACACTTAAGGCTACTTTTGTGAAATTGGGATAATATTTTTGGCAGCTCAGGCTTCTCTCTACCAATTTGATGCATAAAACCTCCATTTGAAATTGGACCATTAGATCAGTGTCTTCTCTGTGGAGAGACCTGCTGATGGTTTTGCATAACAACTCAGCATGCAGAGAGCTTACTCAGGAAATGTGAATTAGAGTGGGCTAGCCCTGCTCAGCTTTGTCAGTTTGCCAAAGATCGCCTTGTACACACTCACTTCTGGATCCATAGATAATGCCAACACATGAATGTGAATGGAAGAATTGTTGGATGTAGACCACGATAGGTAAGTGTAGATGCAATTCTATTGCTTGGTGATACTGAAGATCACGTAAGTGGGGGTTAAGTGGAGAGTTTGTATGTGCTTCCTGAAGAACTTCAGTAATTTCTCCACTTATGTGTTCACACAAAATTGCTAAACCTTCTAAAATCAAAGACCAGCAGTCAGACTTGAACAGTATTGGGACAGATCTGACTATCAAAACATCTCAGGCGGTTTTGAAAGAAAAACCATTTTCAAGAATGGGGAAGTTGTTCCCAGGCTAAAACTGCACTGAGGTCTTGGGGAATGGCAAAATCTTGTACATCAGTGGCCAAAGGATGGCAAAACATTACGAAGGACAAGAAGGCATGTCCTTGCTCTACATTCTTAGTTTCTGTTCTTGGCCACATGAAGATGACAGGTATACAGCTGAGGTCAGATAAATCCTCCTATCTTCAACGCTCTACTTTTTCCCAGTTTTGTCTGATACATTTAATTTTTACTCAAGAACTCAATTCTTCCTAAAGGCTTAAAAAATAAAGCAAAAGGAGAAGGAGGAAAAGAGCAGAAGAAGCAAGGGCAATGATGTTCTTAAACATGTGGACTGAACAGAAGTGACATTTTACCTCCAGAAAAGATTACGAAAAAAACTCAGCAAGCTTGTGTCATAAAAAACTCCCATAAGAAACAGATACTGGAGTATGTAGATAAGTTTAAAATTTTACGGATTACCAGAATTACTTTCCTGACAATGAAGATCTTCATTTTGTATTCCTATATTCGCACCATCTTCTTTTTATGTTTGTTTGAGATGTATTTTGAGATGCAAGACTTAGGCAGACAAGAAAACCAATTGTAACTGACCCCTGAATAACTGAGAATCGAACTTAGATCCACATTGTTGATTTCAGACTTCATTATTTGAAACTCTCAAAGAAATTTGACTTTTTCAATATATTGCTGATGACTCTGTTGACTGTAACACTTAAGCAGAGATGCATTTAATTATCAGTTAGTATTCCTGATGCATTTTAGGTAAATCAGATACTTTCTTGGCTGATGTACTCCATAGAAACCTGAAGGCCAAATAACCTATTAGGATTTCTTTTGCTTCTGGCTCACATGAGAAATAAAATTAATTGCTTTTCTCAAGTCATGATTGGAAAACAGTGCTTCCATAGGCTGACTTCAAAACAGGATTAAGACAATCTGTAAAAACAGTCATTCTAAAAAGCCAGCAAGTTGCAAGATGATCTAGATCTCCTTGCATTGCTTAACCTTCAGACTTTTTAATCTCCTTATTTCTATTTGATTCCTCTGAATTTTCTTTCACTCTCCTGGGCTAAAACAGCAAAAATGTAAAATCTGCTGTAAAATTAATTACAGAATTTCCACATTTAGTGGGGTCAGCAAGCTCCTAGATCAGCTCTGCTTCTTCACCATTGTTTTTAGGATGACTTGACTGTGTACCATGATACGCATTAGGATACATCCTTTTTTCTAGGAATGCCTATGAAAAAGTTCTAATTTTTTTTTTTAATATAGTTTCTGCAGGTGCCATATCAACATCGTTTGTAGGTGGTAAATACATCTGATGTGAGAACTTGGAAGGATTGTGTGTAAAATGTGCATTTCAGCAATCCTACAGAAAACCTTGATTAAACTAATTAATTTTGTAATGTGTCATGACAGTGTTTAACAATGTTGTTAAACTAAAATACTCTCATTACAGTCCTTAATTCATAGTTGGAAGTTTCATGCAAAGCTGAACTAAAGGGTATTTTTTATGCAGTAGGCATTGAGAAAAATCCAAAAGAAGCTAAAGTCTATAATCACAAGATCTCTGCTTATGAATGATACAAAGAACCCAAAAACACAGGACTGCTTCAGATTTTGAGATGTGATGTGGCCCACAGTAGGAATAAACCCGATCAGGAGACCTTCCTGGAGGGATACTGAGTGGGACTGACTGTCTTACTGAGCAACATGACTCACTTAAACTTGGGTTATTAAGTTCACTATGAAGGAAGCTGAACGATATTTAAAGACTTATGAAATGGAGAGGCCAGGCTGGATTATATTTGATGATTCTCACAGGTAGGACATAGACCAGAGCTTTTGTAGATCTCCTACTGCCTTTTTCCTTTTGTTGAAGCTGCTGTTTCATTTTAGGCCTTTTCTCCTGAATTGCTCTTTTGGAACATCTGATGATAACATTGCACACAAAGCAGAAAATAGATCAGTGCACCTGCAGTATGTCTGGGATATCTGGAAGACATCTGTTTTATTTCTCCATGAAATGTGGGCAATTAACTACATCAGTTTATGTGCCTTTTCTTTGCAAAAAAGGAGGAAAGATATTCAGCACAGCTGAAGAACCTCATTTCAAAGAATACTTCCCAGAAAGAACTGGGAAGTGTGGATACAATTCATTCCTGCTTTTGTGCCACAGACACCTGAGAGCTCTGAAACTCCCCTGGCTAATCCCTGGACTCCCTGCCTGAGGAACACCAAGGGAGAGGAAGTGGAAAAAAGAATGTGGCTCCATTCATGTCATTGTATGATCCAGTTCTTGTAAATATACATTAACTCAATGAAAACTCAAAGAATGAATGAATGAAAAAACCTTAAAACAACAGAGAGAAATGCAATCATCAAAGCTATGCTTGCTCAGCTGGGCTATTCCTAAACCAACAGTTTGAATTGAGGATTAAAGCTTACTAAAATCTATAGTCTTTTCAGATTTCCTTTCTCTCTGTGGCTTTAACAAGCGAAATCTCTTCAGCCAATGAAGTTAAAATATACAGGACACATAGCTCTTTATCTGTCACACCCTGCAAATCACATTTTCCAAGCTTAAAGTACAATTTGTTTTGGCTTTTAATTACCTGACTTATCACCATGTCATATTCCCTCCCCCCTGCAATAATTACATTCTGAATCACTGTGTCATTCAATATTGGCCTTTATTTATGCCTCTCACAAAGAGTTGAATATTTATTTATAAACCATGAAAAGCAGAGTTTGTAAGAATATTGATTCAGCATATTAGAAAAGCAGTGGCCTGGCATTCTGCAAGTAGAAGTAATCACAAGCAATTACTAGAGACTGCTTTTCACTACTAATCTTGGGTTTAACCTTATAACTGTATTACTGAATTTATTTCACTTTGCTCATATATCACCAGGCTCCTAATAAGAAGTCTGATATTAACATAATTTAATAATATTCAGGGGATGAATGGTTTTCATTGGTTTAAAAAGAAGTAGATATATAGTCTATGCCATGCAATGACAAAAGTATTGTAACAGCCTCTTTTTATTTTTTAATAAATAATAATTAATATTTAAATGCATTAATGAAATAAGTTCTTAGTGGCTGGGTCACAAATCTTTGATGTTTATGCCACTAACAGAATCACTAACTGCTCTTAATGATGCCCCTGAGCTACGCTTCACTTCACTCCTGGTACAAAAACTACTTTGGTTGCCCATAGCCTGAATTTGCGAGTGTGAAAGTCAAAGCCAAACTCAGAACAATTCTTCTTCTCCTTATCCCAGTATGCAGTGTGAAGAAAGTGCTCAAATTCAGACAAAAAACCCAAACCACAAAACAGCCAAATTTAGAGAAAAGCAAAACAAGCAAATAATAACTAAAACCTTAGATGTCTGTAAATAAAAGTACTCTGCCCTCACTTGCTGTTCCTAGTGAGGCAGATTTAGTGCAAGGGGCAATGAAGATGTAACTGTGTGCCTGGGATGGAGTCAGAGCTCTGGGCAGCACTGGGGCAATGGACAGCTGGCCAATGGCTTTGCTTCTGGACAGGACTGACCAGTTGTTCTTCATCATTTTTGTTTTCCTACTAAACTCACATGTTCTCAATGTGAATTTACCCAGGTGAAAACAAGGAAACAGCACAGGTCAGAACCGAGAAGTTAGGCTCATGAGACAGAGAAAAATATGCTTTTTGAGGGTTTTCTCCTGTTTTCTATAGCTTTCCATGGAAAGTATATGGAAAGAAAATGTTACCAGGAAATATTACCTTTGGTTGGAATGCCAACCTGATGGGGAAACACCTATGTTAGAGTATTGCCCTTAACAACTAGTACAACAATTTTGGCAATTTTGGAATAACCTTAGCTTCACTATTAATATTTCCTTGGGAACTGTTTCTGTTTTACACACAATATGTTTGGTCCAGAACTCTTCCTTTTTTAATTAAAAAAAAAAAAATCCCATTATGATTAGCTTTATAATTGTTGTAATTCAGCTATTAATATATAGATACTAATATATTTGGGAAAAGTATTTCAGGAATCATATGTTCCTGCAAAGTCATATCAACCCTTCCACTTAAAAATTTTAATTCCCCATGTGTTTTTCTGCTTACACTCTCCACCAATCAGCGAGAGTTCAAAGAGAGTATTACAATTACTGAGTATGCTTTTTAGAGTCAGAGAGAATAACTTAGCATTATTTTCTCACAAAGTGTCCAGAGTTCAGACATAGTAAAAAATGAACATGAAAAGTATGCTTATCTTTTCTATCACATTATGGGTAATCACAGCTAGGAGCAACTTCAGAAATATTTTCAGCAGCTTCTCCAGCTTAACATTAGGTACTAAATTACAGCTTGTCAGGAACGCTTGGTTTTTTTTGTTTTGTCTTGTTTGATTTATTTATTTATTTTATCTAGGACAAAAGTTGATAAAAATGAATAAATTTAATAACAGTACCATGTTAATATGCTATATTTTTACAGAGGAAAAGGGAAGGACAGAACTCTTTTTTTCTTTTTTTTTTTTTTTAACCAAATGATAGCAAAACAGAAAAGCCAGCTTTTAAAAATCTGTCAAATTACTGGAAAAACAGGTGGTGGAAAATGTAACTAATTATTTTTGAGCCTGTAGCTCAAACAGTCCATAAACATCTACTCCCTGCAGCTTAAGAAAGTATACTAGTTGAGAAGCTCTTCTCCTATACTGACCTTTAAACTACTGCCACTGAGGTAAAATCAACTGAACAGACCTTTGACATACCCCAAATGGCAGTTCTGATGTTGTCTATTGAATATTATGTATCGCAGCTGCACCAGGGCAAGTTCAGATTGGACATCAGGAAAAGGTTCTTCACTGAGAGGGTGGCTGGCAACTGGAACAGTCTCCCCAGGAAAGAGGTCATGGAACCAAGCCTGTCAGAGTTCAAGGAGCAGATGGATAAAGCTTTTAGTCATATGGTTTATTTTTAGTTAATCCTGCGAGCAGCAGGCAGTTGGTTTCAACGATCTTTATAGGTCCCTTTGAACTTGAGATATTTTAGGATTCTTCTATATAAATGAATAGATCAGTTTAAATTAAGAATTAATTTTCTCACTTTAAGAAATAATTACTTTTTGCTCATATGCCTTCACAGCTTTCTAGAATATATATAGAATTTAGCAAGCTGGTCCATTCAAGCCAGTGGAAATAAACTGCATTAAGTGGAGATTTAAGCAGCATAGGAACATAGGGCTGGCAAATTTTAATGTATTAGAATCAGAAATGAAAAGATTTCAAAATCTCTGAAGATTTAAAACTGTAATTAGACTTAGGGATCATGAAAATACTGTTAACTAAAACAGCTTAATAAAACTTCAGGCAGATGGAAGCAACTATGTCTGCTTACAATTAAAATATAATATTTGAAAAAAATTACGAAATAAGATGTCCTAACCACCCTCCCCATTTATCTAAATGTGGCTTTCTAAATTATAATCTCACTGACAAGCAAATTGAAAAACTGCAAAATCCTATTGTAAGAGGAAAATGTTTGTGATATGTGTTGCTTACTTTGAGTGTGCTTGAGTTCACACCTCATTGAAAAACCAGAAATGTAGCTCCTTTGCAAGGAATACACTGATTGCATTGTTTTCAGACAGTACAACCTCTCTGAGGAGAAATCTTTAGAATGGATATGTCCCTGACATTAAAGAGGGAACAAATCCTTCTGCATGTGTGACCCACCAACTCCTCTACAGAAATGCTCCAGAAGATGATGAGACAGTAAAGGCCCAAAGGAGATGCTGTTACCAACTTTCTCATTAGTGACTCTCTTTCTCATGGTGTTTAAGATGTAGGCTCAACATTTTTCTGTATCTATGGCAGTTCAGTAAAATAATGGGTCCACAAATAGAATGCAAAAAAATCTTTTAAGCCTGTGATGTTGCAGGTAGAAGATCCCCCTCTGTTCAGACAATGGACAAAGGATTCTGTAAAAGAACTGCAACAGTTCTTCTTTCCATTTTCTCTCTTTATTCATTTCTCCTGACTTACCCAGATGTGGCATCCTTATCACAGAATCTCTCAATATTGGAGTACAATGAGAATCAAATCTGTGCTGAATCTGGATGACATTCAAAACAGCAACAAAAGATGTTTACCTGCCTCATTTTTGGCTGCAGTTATATACTAACTATAGAAGTAGTTTTAGTCTTTTAAAATTACGTTTAAAGAAAAGGATTTGTCATTTTCTACAGTAGATAAACCAGCATAAAAGTCCACAGTTATGATATGACAATGAAAGATTCATTCCCAGAGTAATCACAACCTTTCCACAAGATAATTATTAATCTTGAACATTTGGTGCCACTTGAGGTTCTTCATATCTGCCTCACCAGACTGCATGTAACACAAAGTCCCTAAGGCCAGCAATTGTTTTTCACTTGCCCTATCAACACAGCCACTGAGATTTTAATACCAAAGTTAGTCATGCAATCTGAGCATATTCCACATTTAAGCATAAATGTTCATTTTATTAATATTTTAACAGGATCACAGGATAATGATCCTAAAGAAATGTGACCATCAGGTCAAGGGAGGTGATTCTACCCCTGTACTCTGCTCACAGAAGATCCCACTTGGATTACTACATTCATCTCTGGAATTCTCTGCACAGGAAAGACGCAGACCTGTTACACTGGATCCAAAGCAGGGCC
This sequence comes from Grantiella picta, assembly GCA_013397955.1. Classification (NCBI taxonomy): domain Eukaryota; kingdom Metazoa; phylum Chordata; class Aves; order Passeriformes; family Meliphagidae; genus Grantiella; species Grantiella picta. The sequence continues at coordinate 3,137,009 of VZRM01004509.1, forward strand.
ACAAAAATGGTCAGAGGGCTGGAGCACCTCTCCTATGAAGACATGGCTGAGGGATTTGGGGTTGTTCAGCCTGGAGAAGAGAAGCTCCAGGGAGATCTTATTAGCAGCCTTCTAGTACTTTAAGGGTGCTTATAAGACAGATGGAGATGGGAATTTTAGTAGGGCCTGCTATGATAGGACAAGAGGAAATGCTTCAACTCATGCCCATCATATTGTACCATGCCCCATTGTGAAGAGTTTTGCTGCATTTCTCCAATGAGAGGCACCAGGAGCTATTGCTAAGTGCCCCTGAAGCAGCCTCTCCTCTGGGATCAAGAAGCCCTAGTCTCACAGCCTGACAAGTAATCCAGTCCAGATCATGCTGGTGGCCACCACTGAACCTCGTTCAGTTTGTCAATGTCCTTCTTGTACGGAAAGGGCCAAAAACTGAACACAGTGCTCCAGATGTAGTCTAATAGAGTATCACTATGTCTCTATAAAGCACACAATCACACTCTCAACACCCACTGAGCCCTTTTAACGAATATTTCAAGTGTTTCTTTCACGTTAAAAGAAAAAAAAAACAACCAAAACCCAGAAGCACTATTGAGCTATTGTTATCATCTTCAAGTGACACTACAAAAAGCCCCACTTTATGATTGCAGTTCTCATTATAGGATCATAGGATCATTTAGCAATCTTGTTATAAACCCTATTCTTGAAAGGGCTTATGTACCCAAAGCCCAGAAGCCGAGATGGAAACATTTCCTGCATAAGTGAGAGAGGAGACACCTGCACATTCTGTACACTCATGTACATACACCGGCAAAGTGACATCTCAGCAGACAATTCAGACCTTAATCTGTGAGGGATTCACAAATTATACATCTATTGCATGAATTACATAGCTTACTCTCTACAGTCTGTTCCAGCAAGACCTAATGCCTGCTGACAACAGTGACATCAGAGCTCTGCACTTTCACTTAAAACCTGACCCACGGGGACATCATCACTCTTCAGAGGAAATCCAGGGCTGCAGATACATGCATTCTGCATATTTGGAGGCTAAAAAGCTGTGTCTGCTCACAGCCAGCCTGGGCAGCCTGGGGTTTCATGACAATGCCTTGCCACCATTCAGAAATACTCCAAGAACTGACAGTCCCAGAAATCAAAGAAAGGCAACGCTAAAGCCCAGGAAGGCACTTGGAGGAAAAGACTTTGGTTCTAGCTGACCAATAAGGATCACAAATCTCATCCACAGAATTTTAAGTGAAAAATTACCTTTTTCTCCCATGCAGTCCCCTAAGCATAAAATCAGGCTCTCCCTGACTACATCTCTGGTTCCACGGCTTCTCGATTTGTAATCGCAAAATATCACCTAACACGGGTTAAGAAAAGTTTAAAAGCTCCATCTTGTTGAGTGCTTGAGTTGCAGTCTACTGTACAATGGATTGGCTCTACCTCATTTTCTGACTGTGATTTAAATGAAGCAAATGAGACAGTCCTCTTGAGGCAGAGCAATGGCTTAGCCTTGTCAATGTGGGAAACTATCGAATGGGCCAAGCATCAAAATCATTCATGCACTTATTGTTCAGAAATGAACATTTGAGCATTTCACCGTGGATCTCATGAGAGCATTTCAGAATTCAAGGTCCAAATATGCTATGAGGACTGTGAAAAAGTGAGATCACAGAACAAGTAACTAGTTAGGAACAGCAATTCAGAAAAATATACCCAATTCTGAAATACTATATAAGAGAAAGACATTCAGGCACCTTTGTGGTACCCAGATGGGTTATTTTTGTGCATATTTTTTTCTTTAATTACGTGAAGCCCTCAAGGATTATAATTGTCATAAATATTTGCATAGATAAATAATTAAAACTAAAATAAATGTGAGTAAAACCATCCTTTGGGAAAGCTCAGGCTCCAGAGGTGTCACTGTTTGTCTATTTTCTCATCAGAAACATGACTAGACATTTCTGACAAAATCTATCACCCAGCTGCATGATGAATGAATACTGTGAGACCTGTACTTTCCTAATGAACAGCAGAATAAATTTGCTTGAAACATTTAAATTCTGATCTAATCCCCATCTTTTACATATGTAGCCAGTTTTGAATTACAAATGACAATCACTACCATGCTATCACATTGATGTATATTGGTATGTCATTGTGTCCTAAGCACAGAGAAATGCTTAACAGGCAGTATTGACTTAATATCCTCAGAAGGAACTGAAAACAACTGTTGCCCCATTTATAAACTTAGGATGGGTGTATCAGTAGACATAGAAAACTACCAAACACAGTGCCTTATACGGAAAAAAACAAAAAAAAAGCACACAGATTTCAATTGTCTAGCAAGTTTAGACAAATTCAAGCTAAAAAAAAAAACCACCCTGGTTTTATATTACCTTGGATACTCTGTTGGCAACCTCTCTGCCCACTGTCAGCCCCTGAACAAAGGTCCGGGCAGCAATGAAAGCTCTTGTCACTTGAACCTTTAGCTTCCTGGGAACATCTCCAAAAGGCTTCAGCTGGTCTGTGTATTTGCTCACACACTCCAGGTAGTCCTCACTGAAATGGTACTGGGGGTTTATAAGCTGGAACATCCGCTCCAGCAGCCGAGCCCAGAAGTCATTCAGCATTTCCTCCAGGTTCACGTTGCCTCCTGTGTAATAACGCTTCAGCTCTGTGAAGAGGTCCTGGAACACCTCGGAGTTCTGCATGTACAGCATGCCATAGGTCCGGACAAACATGTCATTTAAGGATCTTTCCGCGTTCTCCAGAAGTTCTCGGAAAAACTCTGCAGGGAAAACAAGCGGGTGTTAATGGATGCAACAATAAGGTACGAAGGGTTTTCTCATTTCTTTCCTCCTACCTTTTGGACGTTGGAAATGAAATAGATTTATTTAAAAGTAAAGAAAAATAGAGTATAAAATAAATGCCCCAGTGAGGTTGAAAGATGTAGAACCTATAACACTAAGCAGAAAAACCCATTTAAAGGAATTTCAGTGAGGATAGTTCCACTTCTTCTTCAGGTACTATTTGAACATAGCAATCCCTGTCCCTTGTGATATCCTCCATGGCCAGTATACTGAAACTTCTATGCTAAAAGTGAAGTCACTAATGTGATGATTAGGTGAAAATTTAATGATTTTAGAAGTTACATTCTGATGAAGTTTTACAATATAGAAGAAAACCAAGGAAATAAATTTGGATACTTATTTGCAAATATTCTTGAGGAGAACTTGAAAGAGACTTGAGCGGAAAAGAGAAGAATCCTTCTTAGATGTGTCACATATATAGGTAATGCTAAGAAAACCTTAGTATTTATCACATTTTTTTACCCTACTGAAGAACAGTGTTAGAACCTCCCACCATTCATGTCACAACTAGCCTCCTAATTCCATCCAGTCTGTGCTAGTTGTTTATTTTGGAAGAGCAGGCATTAAGTTTTTCTTGAAAACACTTCAGACTATTGCTTCTGTGCCTTTTATCTCCTGAGGCCCAAACCATAACCTATTTCTAAATTGTGGCTTGTGGAAATTATTTTTACTGGAAACTCAGCCCATGGGATACAGCAGAAGCATGTAATCATCTCTTTTGTTCAGATTCTCTAACTTCAATATGGTGCTTAGGGTTTCCTAAAAAATTCGCCAAGCATGTACAACAGTTCTTCAAATACAGCTGACCAAAGCAGGCATAGCATTTCCTGGCTTTCAGAAAATCCCATCTTTCTACAGGGCTTGTTGTCAACCTTCTTAAACCGCCTTTGGAAGAAAGTTCTATAACTGCTGTGGCCTGTAAATGGGGCATTGCAGACAGCAAGGCAGAGATGCCAAAACCTTTGGCAAAACATTTATTTGCTGCAATTACATTATTTGCAGTGAAGTAGGATTCATCCCACACCAACTCTGGGATACCAGATTCTTAATTTGTGGTCATTGTCCATAGACACATCTGTGTGTGCTAACTGCAGGGATGTGCTGACTTCTTACAATCTTGGCTAATGCTATAATGTCAATACTCTTTTAACATAGAGCTCTGCTGTGGCTACAGTGACTCATAAAAATGCAGAACCACTGCAATGCTAAAGAAAGTATGGAAATTAGGACTATGTAAGAAAAAATCTACACTAAATTTGAGGATTTGCAACTTTTATCAGATGAAAGCAGAATCCACCAAACACTGTAGGCCAGTCTACAAGGACTCAGAAAGAAAAGAAACTCTTATTTTTGGCAGAAGTTGTGCAAAGCCCCAGCCTTTGATCTCCGAGATAACTGGAAATGGGTTGTTTTGAAAATATATACACAGAACACTGAGAACATACTTGCTACATCAAAGCATTTATTACAGGGAAAATATAATCTAATAAATATATCAATGTCTAAACTGTCATTAAAACTGCAGCTCTTCATAAGGAATAAATTCCATCTGGAAAAGGATATGCTGTTGCCAAATAGTTTATGTAGGGAAAAGGAAAAAAAAAAGGGGGAAAAAAAAGGGGAAAAAAAAGGCCATAGTCAAAATTTTGTTGCCAAATAGAATAATTTGTTGTCCTCAACATACAGGCTTCTGTTTAAAAGACAAACGAAATAAGCCTGTTTTTCACCACGGACTCTGACCTGGTGGTATCTTTGACATCTAAATCACCATGATTACTATTTTCTACATTCAGCATTTCTTCTTCTAGAAATAATGCACACTGACTGCACTGCTGAATACATCTAATTCTGTAGTCACACAATCTGGAAGGCAAAACCAGCAGAGAACCTGTGGTTCAAATTAAAACTTGCTTTAAGTTTGGAGCCAGGCTTTCACATCAGGGCAACTGAATGACAGCTGGGAAAGAGAGTCACAAAAACAGTGAATCCAGGCCCCTCGACTTCTTTCCAGTAACCCTGCATATGCTGGGAGGCTGCTCTAAACAGCTCACATGCTGGCTCCTCCCAATCCATAGCTATACTGGGAATCCCACTATTTATCTTAAAAGATCATGCCATTGCATAAGTCACGCACAGTACAGCCTAACTGAGTTTGCTGACAGCTCCTCTTGCCTAAGTTTATTAGCTTACTCTTTCTTTGTGCAGGTGTATTATTTAGCATTCTCACAGTCAGCTTGTTGAAAGCCAACCAAACTTTTCAGGGAGGAGTAGACATTTATTCTCTGTTTGTACAGCATCCAGCACAATGTGGTCCATGCTGGTCACAATCTTTATTTATACTGCAGTACAATCATTATCAGTAACTCTACAAGCTTTAATTTCATGCTAGTCCAAATGTGACACCATATGCATTAATTCTGTAGGAAAGCTAACATCCTTTAAATAGCAGTATATTTATTTAATTTTTAGTCTTCATATAGGTCTCTAGTCTTTAAGAGCTATTGCTAAAGTTAAATTATGCCATTAAAAAGTTGGAGGGTTAGTACACTTTGACACAAAAGACTGTTAGTTAAGAGAGCTATCTGCATCAGTAACCCCATGCAGGATCAGAATAATAAATCAACAGCAACTACAAAATTGGATACCTTTTAGTTCCAGAGAGAAAGAGATCTCCTATGTTGAGAGCTAATTAGAAAATTTCTCCATCAACTCCCATCCAGCAAAATGAATGCTGCTGTGAAGGATTGTTTGCCTTTTAGCCTGCAAATATCCCATATATCAAGAAGGTAGTCTGCTTTGCAATGCTTATGTGTAGAAACTGGGTCCTGGCATAACCGAGCACTTGTTCACTTACATCAGTAGAAACTGGATGTGCTTCTGCAAAGGTTGAATTTTTCCATGGTATTCAAAGTAATGTAAAAATTTTATGTTCATTGCAAAGATGATATTTCATCAACTTGCAAGTAGTTTTTGAATAATAATTTAAGTTTTCAGCTTCAAGTAAAAGAATGAAGATGAGACAGACATTAGTCATGTTGCTTAATGTGCTTCTGGAAAGCACTCAAGTACTAGGGTAGGAGAGGAGAATCTATATAAGACCGAGATATGCAGTGTTTTAAAATATATATCTGGTGATTTTTTTTGCTGCCAAAATAGGTTGTCATGAGCAGTGTTAACGCTGGAAATATTTTTTCCTAATTTTAAGTGATGATTCATTCATATGACAGCATATGTCCTGGATATGTCTTTGGGTGCCAGCATGTTTTTATACAGATTTCATTTATATATTCATTTATTAATGAGGATCTCAGGAAGCCTGTTCACTTCAATAAGGTAGTTGAAAAGAACAAGGTATAAGGCACACTGAGGTACCGAAAAGATGGAAAGAAGATTGCTTTTGTAAGCCATTACATGCTCTGTATAGGCTTAAATGGCAGGTTTCCAGTCCATGGATCACACTTTAGCTAGTTTTCATTTCTAGACATTATTTGTAAATTTAGGATGTCAAATAGATAGTAACAGTCTCTGCAAATGAAGTCTGAATCCTTTTAAAATATTTTGGCTATGATAAGACCACTCAGTTACAAAGTGAAAGGGCAGAATTTCTAGAGTCCCTTCCTGAAGGGTAGGAACAGCTCTCAGATTTAAAATAATGTCTTGTTAGCTCTCACACTACTTTGTCAACTGCAAGTTGCCATTCTCACTCTATTTTGACGTAGGTAGACTAGTGTCATAATGCAACTCAACATGGGAGCTAGTTTAATTCCAAAGTGATGACTAGCTGTCAACTTAAGTCAGTGGATCAAGATTAGGGATAATACTGCAGCATGACATGATGCAATAATTGCTTTTAGGAAAATATATGCACAAATACCTAGAGGCAATTTTTAGAGACATCCATTTGTATTATGTTGGAGTGGATATTCTATGATCATTCCCAGCCTGTTAAGTTCCCTTTCATTTTCTTTTCCTCTGTTATTTCAGCAAAAGCAACATCTGACTGTAGGAGAAGATGCAAAGCTAGAAACTGTTGTCTAGTTCCTAAATCCAAAAATAAATTAATGAGCTCTAAGACCAAAAGGAAAATTTCATTTAATTATCATATACTCTGCACAGCTTTCCTTTCTAGCAGAACTTGAGACCTGAATACCATACTATGGTGCATCTGATACACTGGTCAATCAGTCTCACTGTTAGCTGAGAAAAAAACAGCTCAGCTGCGCAAAGCTTTTCAGAGGTTCTGGACAGTGATATATGTCTGATTTACCATCAGTCTTTATATAAAATACTGCTCAGGGTGACATCCTGATTTCATCTGTCACTGGCTAACAACACCCAAAACCTGCTGGCAGTTCCCTATTATATCTTTGTTTCCCTTGTGGGGGCATTGCTTTTCCAAGTGCTCTAAGAATTTAGATATATAAATTCTAGCATTCTCTACCATTCTATCATTTACTGTGAAGATGTGCACGTGTGGACTTTGTATACCTAACTTTACTGCACATCCTTGAACTTCCCAGTCCTGAAAGGTTCTTTGGGGGTTCTTTAGGTAGAGATACTTGCATTCATTACAAATATCAATGTCAGCCTTTTCCTGCATCCTATTTCTGTCTGTTTTTCTTTTTTCAGAAAGTCATTAATGAAACAAAAATGTCTTGGTGAAATCTTCATCTTTTTTTCGCTGGATCCTTGCAAAGGCTTCTCTTCTCTTCTCTTCTCTTCTCTTCTCTTCTCTGCTCTTCTCTTCTCTTCTCTTCTCTTCTCTTCTCTTCTCTTCTCTTCTCTTCTCTTCTTTATACTCCACAATGGCATCAATTAGTGAAGGTTGTGATTTATCTCAAGGAAATTCAAGCGAAATTAACCTCTGTGGGTTTTAAGCTTTTTCATTTTCCAGCTGCTTTATGTTTCCAGAGACTTTCTTCTAACAATAAAAAACCTTACAAAACAAAAAAAACTCAATTTAATTTCCTGATTGAGAAAAAAGTTGCCATAGGAAAATATTTACAGCAGATGATTTTTCTCCCCTAGTTTTGACATTACATTTGTTTTATATTCAAGGGCAAACAAATTGCTTGCATAAGGCTACCAGTGCACAGGTATTACTTTTTAGTGAGCCTGAATATCTAATTTTAAAATTCCCTTATAGGTTTGACCTTTAAAAACACTCAACAGTCACAACTGGGAAACAAATTTCAGCTCTCATTGGAAAAACAAAAGCTGCAGTGTGATGGGGTTTGTTGAAAACTGCTCTTCCTTTTTAACTCATTTTGAATATATACATACATTGCATTTCAACCTAACAAATAGAAGTATGATAATTAAATGTGCCTTGTAACTGCAAATTTCAGAATAGTTGATTTACATCCTCTAGTTATATCTTGGATAAAATCACCTATCTATGAAATGATCTAGATGTTAATGGATATTGATAGCTTTCTAGAATGTCCCAGACCTGTAAATATCATTATATTAAAAAATCCTTTGGATGCTACTAAATTTTTTGGAAGCCAGTACAGTCTCAAAGGTTGTGAGTAAAGATGAGGGTCTCTCTTCCCTCTTTAATCTCTCCATTTCTCAGACTACTGCAGGACTTGATAACAGTAGATAATTCACTGCAATCTTCTCCCTGGCTCCTACGCAGAGTCCATGACTTCTTCCCCCTTATGAGTCAGGATATTGCAAGAAAGGAATGAGATCCAGGGGGAGAGGAAACCACTAAGGCTTCATCCTTAACCACTCCCCTCTGCGGAGCATGGAGATAATGAGGATGGGGAAGAAACAAACACATCCATAAGGGTCTGGGTTGGACAGCGTAGATCCAGTGCAAGCAAGTGGGGGAAAAAAAGCTATGTTGCTTTTTGTACATCAAGTGCCATTATTGCAATGGCAACCTAATCTGACAAAGAATTTACGGCATTATTTAATGCCAGTGCACAAAGAAGCTATTGTACAAATGAACACTAATATAGAGTTAAAGGATCTGTCATCTACTCAAAGCTGATTACATGCATTGATAAAGGCTTATAAGACTTTATTCTGCAACGCTGAAATCAATGAGAAGATTATCAGCAACTTCAGGGGATGCAGACACAATATTTAAGTGCCAAATATACTGGTTTTTCATTGCAAAAGGTCACTTGCCAACACTTGAGTATGTTTGAAAGTGAGAGTTGATCCTGCCAATGATTCTACACAGACACTCACGCAACTAACTGAAACACATAACTTTCACATAAGGAATATTCGACATTAACATATGCTTTTTTGAAGTACACTTCACAGCACTCTAGAATCTCGATTCGGTTTTTGATGTGGTACCTCATACTGATAATATATCCTTGGCTATAAATATGAAACCTGAAATTCCCAAGATGCCCTCAAAGCATTCTCTGAACTTAGAGCAATAACAAAGAAAGAAAATGCTAGGAATAAAAAAAAAAAGCAATGAGATAGTTTTACACATGATTTATATATACACCAATAACTGTCCCTGAAGGTTCTACTTTCATTATCAAGTGGAAAATGCCCAAGTGAAGTACTCATAAAACATAAGCAAAATGTTACATGGCATCAGAAGGTTACATTCTAGAATATTTATGAATGGGCATTTAAATGCTCACAGCAGTAGTATTGCATGAATATCCATGACCAGAGAGAGACATGTAGCACTTCATGGATATCTGTGAATTTCAGAATGATTAATTTTATATCTTATGTTCATAAAAATGCATAACATCTCATGAAAGATTCACGAGTCACCACAGTTTCTTCTGAAAAACATTTAAAGCTTTCATGAAAGTATTAACAATATATAAACTATGGGACTCACTACAACCATTGTTGTAAAATATAGAGACTGTACCATTTCTCCCTACGCCTCACTAGAGGCTATTAAACATCCAGTTCAATAGTTTAAGAGATTTACCATCTCACATTTTGTATGAAAATTCCTTGCTATGCCTATAATCTACAACCATCTTCTAAACATATTAAAAGTTTGTTGACTCTTAATACAGGGAAGTGTAAGGTGGACCAGAAGACACCGGGGAAAATTAACAACTAATCGCCTTGCTACAGCCTATATAAAATTTACATCAGGGTAATTTATATATTCTGTCAAAAAAAAAAAAAAAAAGAAAAAAAAAGGAAAAAAAGGAGCCAATTTTTTGACAAGCAGGTCTGAAACCAGAGGCAGTATTTGATATCACAAGACTCACTCCTGTGCTGTTCAGAGGTCACAGGTGTTGTGCTGGGGAGGAATGTGGCCCTGAAGTCACTGTGTGCCTTCACATCTGTTCTCAGAGTAGACAACTTGAACTGACTGTGGGCAGGAGTCATTCGTCAGGAAAGAGGCTCTGGCTGGCTGGAGGAAAACACTGAAAACTTCACAGATTCTTATTTATAATGGGGTGATCAGCCACAGTTTTACAGCAGTGAAACTGGGCTTCTGAGACAGGAATTGCAACCTGGGTTTAGGCATGTGTGTGATTTAAGAGGGTTTCCTCACTTCTTTGAGCAATAGTGTCTTCTTTTCATTCTTCCTCCCACTTTAAACAAAACAGAACTGTCGTTGAGGTGTTTGAAAACCGCAGGTGTTTGAAAACCGCAGAACTGTCATTGAGGTGTTTGAAAACCATTTCTTGAGCCTTATTCAGCTTCAAGAAAGAGGTGTTTTCTGAAGCAGCTAATGGATTAGATCCATTCAGTGAAGAACCCAGTAGGAAATGCAGGTCCTGAATCGCAGTGTGGAAAGGTGGGTTTTTTATAGGTCAAACTGGCTGCATCACAATATACTGAAAAATAGAACTGCAGCTACTTTCACGTCACAGTTGCCAGTGTAGAGAGCTAAAACATATTCGCACAGTTGTATTTATACAATGTAACTGCTGTAAATCCATTGCAGTTTTCCTTTCAATCTCCTTTCACCTTTTCCCCTTTTTGAAGAGGGCTCATTTTAGTATTTAAAAATAAGTCAGTATATTACATAAAAACCCCCAAAATCTTTAGATGTTTGACCTGAGACAGATATTACTGAAATAACTGCAAAGAATTCTGTTTGAGCTAACCAGCAGAAGAATGCCTGTAACAGCAGTTTGAAGTTTGACTTCCTATGGAAATTGTTATGTACATAAAATCAATTTTGTATATAAGTCTGTAGTTGAAGAGGTAATGAAGTCACGTTGATAGTTTTTACAGATACCTCTGAAGGTAGCCAATAAGTTCTATTATGGTTTAGCACTACTAACAAAAAATACAAAACTATCTCCAAGAAAATTCACCTGGTTTTGAGCTTATCCAAAGCTACACCTACACTCAAAGGAATCCCATTCACCATTAAGATCAAGCAGTATTAAATCCAGGCTGGTTTCCCAGTTGTTTCTTGACTATTTGGACACTGAGCACATTACTATTTCTTACTGTAATAATAATAATAATAATAATAGAGATGTGATTGAATTTCTTGCTTGTAAATTGAGCTACATGTTCAAACTTCACTGAAGCAACAAACTTCCTTTTAGTTTTATGACATCAAATTAAGCTAACTTAAACATTCTCAGTTTGTTAGAGGGATGATTTTACTTTTTTTCCCAAGTCAACAGTAGGAAAGTTAAGGACCAGCAATGGTCCTAGAGATAAGATTTGGGCAACTAGTGACTTGAAACTAGGCAATGAATAAAATCCTAGATTAAGGATAATGTTATGGATTAAGGTTAAGGATAATAGAGTTGGCCTCAAATAAGCTACAAATGTAAAAAAAAGATATTTTGCTTTTGAAGAAAACAGTCTTTCAGATCCTGGATCTGCTTTCATGTGCCGGTAGAAAGATCTTGGGTCCCCTAAGGAGCTTTGTGAAGTCAATAGACTTTCCTACCTGGATGTTTCAAAGATCAGGGATTAAAAAATGAAGTCAGTATTTGAATAGCTTTAAAGCCAACACAAATCTTCATCTACAGACATCAGTTCATCGGATCAAGATGCTGCATCATTGATTTTTATCTGACCTACCTCCTCAACAGAATGGTTTTTTTTCTCTTACAAGGCTGTCTAGTGGGAGAGTTTTCTAGTCAGAAAGAAACTTATTTCTAAGATATGGTACATTGAACTGAAAAACCAGCTTTACAAGATTGGTATATATTTAGGGTTATGCTAGATTTCAAACAACATAATTTACTTTTTCTTTGATTGAACTACACAGGAGTGGCCTTAAAACTCCTAGGCCAAGTTTATTTGGAGACTTGTTTCCATTTATTAGCTGCTGTGCTGCATATGATGTTTCCATGTAAATGGATATGTCCATATAGTGACACCAAAGTTTTGTGCTTCTATTGGTGTGCTGATAAGTTGCTGAACATATTGACAAGAATATTTCAATGAACCCACAAGCTGTTGATTCTCCAACCAAACAAACTACATATTTGACTTTTTCCCATATTTGACTTTCTACCATTTCTGTGAGAAATGGTGTGGCTCAGTGGGAGCTAGGAGATTTAGGGACTATTTCTGGATTTTTGTATGGCGTTTTCATTTGTCTGTTGGTAGGGGTTTTTTGTCACTGGACTTGCATGCAAGTCACTGGACTTGCATGCCTCCTGCCATTTATTGCTTCTTCAATCTTATCTTGAGACCTTGAGACCTGATTGTCTGCCTTCTCTGCTATACAGTCTTCATCCCTCTCTCTAAAAACTCCTCACATTCCATGGTTTTTACCTTAGAGCTTGATGGGGAAGTGTAAGCATAGGCCATGTTTTCTTCATTAATGTTCAATGCTTCCCCCTGAGTTGGAAGTGAAGCAGAGATCCTGAGTTACTTCTGGTGACAAGGTCTTTCCAGTCAGTCCCTAAAATTAATGCTGGACACTATTTTCTTGTGTCGTATTTGGGTATTTTTCCAGCTTGTTTGGCCATAACATTAACGCTGTGCCACATATGGGAAAAAAACCTCACCAACTGCTTTTCTCATCTAGACCTTGCCAGCTGAGAATTACAGACCTCTGAGATGAGATTTGAAGAACAAGCTGAAAAGCTGATCAGTCCTACTGGGCAGCAGGCACCAAAGGGTGACCTATGCTGAGTAGAGACCTCGTAGTTGTTTTCCTGCACTACACTCTTGCAGGAACCATAAAATATGGGAGGATAAGTACAAATGAAGCAGTACAGGTGAAACAGGAAAGCAAAATTAGAGAGGACAGTAACAGTTGGAGGGAAGTTAGAGAAACAGGGAAATAGCAACTGAATGGAACAGATAAAGTGATTAGAAGAGAGCTCAACTTCAGTTTTCCAGATGTTCCTCAGACACAGTCTATCAAAACTGCCAGAACCACCCCCCTTGGACACACAGGCAGAACAAGGGTCTCAAAACTTTGAATGTCCAGGCTACATCTTGATTCACTTCAGATACCCAACCAAGGAACCTTGGCATGAAGCCTTGCTCCAGATCTGCATTTATGCTCTCCAGGGGGAGAGAAAGAAGGATTTAGATAAGAAGTCTGGCTTGGGCTCTAAAATGCTTTCTTCACATCCCAGAGAAGCCTGTCCTTTACATCAACCCCACCGGATCAGGGATTAGTATTTTAATTTAATGGATGTATGAATACATGTATTATTGCTTACTAAAGTGATTTTAGGGATTCCATTACTGCATTATGTGAAAGACTAAAATTTTTAGTGGTCTGGAGAGATACAGAAGCAAAATGAATATTTATTGTAAGAGATTGTTGTAAAATTTTTTATCTAATTATTTCTTTCTTTATTAGTTTCCCTAATGTATATATTAGTCATTTGGGAGAAACATTCAGACATTGGACAGAATAAGGGGCAAACAGTACAGCTCAAAGAAATAGGGATTCCTTTGAAAAGGATGTAAGAGAGAACATGCTTTCTGTTTTTTTTAATTGAGACAATACTCAACATTCTTTTATGAGGACCTAAATAACTGTGGAAGGATTTTCAAACTCACAATAAAACACTGATAACTTCTGAAAAATGTAAACGTTAAGTATGTTACATGTTAGGTAAGACTAATTACCCTGCTCCTCTGCCATAATAATAAACTTCGTAAGTTCATTATAATTTTATGTAGCCTAGATGGCCTTATACTTTCAGTGCTTCCACATTTACAAACCATATAATTAGAAATGTGCTTCCAATAGGTGACTTTTATATTAGGGTTCAGCATTAAATTGTATCATTTATTCAACCCATTATCTAGAAAATATTCTCCATTTTCACTGAAGAAACATTTTTTATTAGTCACACCTTCCTCTCTTATAAAGACCATATGTTCACTCAGACTTGCCCATAATATGTGCATGTATAATATGTTTTAATTGAATTTTTAATGTTTTAATGTCACAGTAACTGCAATAGGTGCCATACTGCCTACCTAATATGCATTTATTCATTAAGAAAATTAATAATATAATGTATAGTTTATACTGTTAGTCCCTTAATACAGTAAAAATCAGTCAAGCAGCTAAAAATGAAACTGTAGCAGGTACTGAAAAATTGTTTTGTTGATTACACAGAAACAGCAGCTTTAGTCTCTGGAATCAAGATTCATATTGAAATATTTCATAACACCATGAATACCCTGCATTTTTTTCTTCTTGTTCGTTCTACCTGGTTTTACTTTAAAATTGGCCTCCTCTAAATATTTTCACCTATTCTGAGGAGCAATCAAAGTTTGTGTATCTGTCACAGGCTCTGAATAATTCTAATCTAGCTGAAAGTCCTGATTACTTATACTCTGAGCATCAATATAACCTATTAAAATTTTTAATTTATTTATTTTGGCATTATTTTACTTCACCTTGTTAAGATTTTGGGGGGTTTATTTGGTTTTGTTTTTTTTATTTTGTGACCATGCTGTGGGTACTACCCTAGAAAGAAACAGGTTCCTACTTTGCACAGCAACTATTTCTACTGCTTTAACGTATCTCTGTCTCTGGAAAATCTCAGACCTACCCTCTATTTCTTTTTCCTTTGTGATGTTATGAAGTTTGACAGCAAATAAAAAATTCAGTCTCATGTTGTTTTGCTGCTGGCTGATACATTGGCATCAGGTCCAAAGGGTCTCTTGTTATCCTTCAAAGCCAAATGTGAGAACATAAATACATGGTCTGCTCTGCACGGATAGAAAAGCCAGAGGCACAAACCCAGACCCACCAAGAGGAAGTAAAGGATTAGAAAAATCTACACGTTTTAATCCTTTGAATTACTTCCATATTCTGGAAGCAATGCATAGGTCTGGAGTTGACACAGAACAATGAAGAATTTAATCATATTCCTTTTTTTAATACAAGAAGTAAGGTCTCCACTGTTATTAGCTTAATCACATATATAATTCAGAGCATAATATAAAATTTAGAAAGTTCAGGCAAACAAGGACATGGAAAAATGATGCCTTTTCACTAAAGCTTTTTTGAAAATGTCAGGTGAGCTTTAAAAAGACATAAAAGTGAGAAATCTTTTTTTTTACCAGATGTAGAAGAGGGAGAACTTCTGAATTAATAAAAACAGAACTATTTTTTTAACATCACAGAATCTGCATTCTTCACATCTGTCTCTGCATAGGAGGGTCACAAGCCCTGGGTTTTTTCCTTTTATTATTTTCTCATTTATTTCTTTAGTCTCAGCTTTTTCTTGAGTGCTGCACTGAGAAAGTGACTAACATTTCAGCCTAGTAGGCAGCAGCCATTTGGGTCAGCTAATCTGTGCCATGAAATGAAAGGATGGGAATAAGGTAACAGTGCTTCATTTAGATTATTGTTAATAGGTTTAAATCTTTGCTGATATTCTGCTCCTTTGATTTCTGCTGTCCTGACCCGGATTGTATGTGGTCTATACCATGAACCCGCTTCCCTGAGCATGTTTACTCAATCTTTCTTTGAACTGCTGCTGGTAATGAATCTCCTTTCCCCAGCCCCAACTGCTGCATTCAGTTATCATCAAGCACAGGCATCAACTAGAGCTCTAATCTTGCTCTGACGGATGGAATACTAACCTTTCACAAGATTAGAGACACAAGGTGCTCTAGAGATAATAAAATTCAAATAGGTTTATTTCAAAGGGCAACTCAATCTCGATTTTGTTCATGGGTCACTTGACAGATCATCTGCCAATGTAGCTTTTGTGTCCTTCTGCATGTGGCTTCTGTGCAGTGCTTCAGCTATTTCATATTAAGTGGGCACCAACAGGCAGAGTCCAGCAAGGGTCTGGCTTTAGTGAAAATAGCAAGGTACTCATTCAGCATGGAGCTGGCAACTTTACTAAAAGTTCATCTTCTGAGGGCGGTACTTGGATGGTGGGAAAGCTTTTCTTAGCATTTTCAGGAATGCACAGAAATGACAATCATGATAAGCATCTTGAACACTTTGAATTTTAAACTCCTGTTAGATCAAAGAGAAAAAATTTTGCTAGCATCATGACAGCCAGCTGTGCAATATATGCAGTAGCTGTAACTTAAGAGATTTGTAGCTTGTGAGCAACCATTTTTAATGTGCTTGTCAAACACTTCTATGCAAAAGTGTTTACAAATCAAATATTTAAGTCAAATATCTACAGGCATGAAGATAAGGTTGTTATAGGTGACAAAAAAGATTCCTCCAGATGACAGCTCAGGTGTTACATGCAGTAATTGGGATTCCATGAACGTAAAACAGGTGAAATTTCCTGCAACTTTTATGGTTGTAACTTCCCCCTATTAAATATACCAGTTGACCTAGCTCTGTGGTTTAATAAAGCAAAATTAAATGATTGCAATGAGACTCCTTAAAGAACAAATATTATTGAAGCCAGTGAGCATAATGTCCAGGCTTCATTTAGGAGAAGGATGAAAATAATTAAAAGGCCCATATAAACCAGCCAGCTAAAGCTGCAGGTGTATAAATTGCACACAAATTGCAGCACACCAGTGAGTTAGCCAGGAATCTGGAGGCTGGTGTGTGCACGCAGATGCTAGCAGCTGGACTTCTCTCCAGCAGAGAGTGAGAGGGGAGAAAAAGCATCATAAGCACACATAAAGAGAACCAGGAAAGTTCACAGAAAGTCAGAGGAATGTTGTATGCTCAGATCCAGGACAGCACTGAAAAAGAGTATGCTCTAGGAATTTTTTTTTTAAAAAAAAGCTCAGAAATATTAAACCCTGTCTCTTTTTTTTTCCCTATGGAACTTGCTCCTTGCATATTTATTATAGGGGTGAGAGTTTAAAGTAACAAGCCCTTTGGAGGTAAGATTGCGTGCTTTTTGTTTCCCAAACCAAGGATGACTACACTGTATTTAAAATTCAGTCGTTGATGAGTTTGCATGATAACTAAGTAGGACAAATTTCATGCCATATGCATCTAAAATGTGTACTGGACTAACTCTGAAATCTGGAAACTGGAAAATAAAGTTCAAGTCTTTTATTTTTTTACTGTTTTTAAAGCCACAGAACTACATGAAAAATGTATTCTCATTTTGGATGTTTTAGCTGTGACAGCTCATAAACTAGTCTATTCCTAGAATTGCAATCGTATCTCCGGAGTCCATTTACAATGTTTAAATTTCATAATTGAGTGAGTTCTTAATATTTCAAAACTGCTTCTGTTTTCATAGAGTCTTCATAGAGACAGTTCACTTGTCACTGTTGACCTTTTAGAGTAAGAAGTTCTTGAAACCAATTTTACAGTACATGTTTTTAAAAATTCCAGAAGTAACTATGTATGAATCCTGTGATTGACTCAGGAACTTATGCTCTTACGGGTTTCTTTCCCTTGCTTCAGTACTAAGTGTTAAGCATTAATTTTCTGGAAATATAAGCTGGAATAATACTCTGGAAAAGTAATCTTTAGGGATACAAGACAGAATCCATACCTGAGGATTGAAGTCGTTTAGTCAGAGGATGTGAATTTTTCAGGAAATCATCTGCCTTTGCCACTTCACTACCAACTCTATCAACCAGTGTGTAATTTTCTACCCATAATAGATGCAAAAGGGGCCATGAAATTGTCACAGGATGCAGACAATAGAGAATTAAGTTCTGTGTTACCTAAATTGTTCACACGAAAGGGGACTACATGAAATCAAGACCTTTCAGGAGTATCAAGGCTCTCAATCAGCTGATGTGGAGATGCATGTGACAGCTAACAACCCAGGCTGCAGGCAGACACTGTAATTCTCCAACAGTGAGGGGCCGGGATGGAGGAAGAAGTGATGGGGAAGCCGTCACTGTGATCAGCCTGTCAGACTAATCCCTGACATGTCTCAAACTTTTAATTATGGAATATTTACTGGTATGTTTCATCCTGATCGCTTGTCTGCATAGACCTTCCTAGAGGCTTTGAAATCTTCAGTCAGTCTATGTGGGGGAGATAAAAAAGCTGGAGACACATAAAGCAGGACAGGGAAGTTTCGCTGTGGAAATAATTTTAAATTATGTCCTGAACAGAGTGTGTATTAAAACTTGGAAGATTTTAGCTTTTAGAAAAGCAGTCATTCAAACCAGGTGTTTCTTCTTCCAAGTTTTACACATAAAGAAACAGCATTTTACTGCAAATCAAAATATGCCACATAAAAGTACCAATACTAATCTGGTAGGCTGTCAGGAAATGTAGTATACCTGCAAATACAAAAATTACTGAGGAGCTTAGCCTCTGGTTCAAAGCCAGAACTAGCTGCCTGGAAGCATGAAATCTAGCATCAGACCTAGTTCTAAAGATAACTACTGAGCTGACTGCTCAATAATCTTTTTTTATAAAGCCTGGTCTGCAAGCATACACAAAGAAAAGTCAAAGGACTTAATTTCATTTAAATGCAGCTGCCCTAATCACACAGAGAAACAACCACGATAGCCAGAAATACTCAGACTAAGCTCTTTTCCAAAGAACAGCACTTTGCCTAAAACACATAACATTACCCTCTTCATCCTCAATTTAGAATTTTCTTGCTTTCGTGGGATTAAGTCAGACACCTACCATTAATGTAGTTTTTTGCGGTTTAATTACAAGGTTTCCTCTATAGTGTAACATAATAACAATTAATCAGCTAGTTCTTAACTTCCACAAAAGGAAACATCATCTGCTATTATCTGTGCTACCCTCCCACCACAATGTCAGCAGAACTAAAAACAATTATACCAGAAAAGCTACAAGCAAATAGTGTCCGCAGCTAAAGCATATGAAAGCCAAAATCTCAGACTCATCCCTGAAATTCTCCTTTGTTCATTCTATGTTACATAAACAGCACACCACTAAAATTATTAAAATGAATAGCAGGCAGTAGGGATGTCCTAGCAACACACAGACTGACTGACGCAAATTGTGGATGGAAAGTCATCTGAAGAAGCAGAATTTGAAGCTGATGCTATTCCAGGATTTACTGCCTTCTTCCATGATATCTAGATGTAAATTCTCTGGTTTATTTTTAAGTCATGCTTATTTGAAGAGCCAGGCTGATTATATTTGGCAGAAAAAATCATTAACGGATGCAGATAGTAATCGATGTGATAGATTAAAATAATGGTTTTTAAATACATGAATGTGAAATTCAAGAAATTATTTAATAAAAAAAGGGAGACAAGGTATTGGACATTAACAGCAAAGGAAGAAACAAAAAGCCACCGTGGGCATTTAGCATTTAAAAATACGAAAGACTCAATCCTATCAGCAATGAAATATTCCCAGGTTAAAATTCTCTCCTCAATGTGGACTGGGTACAGAGATAGAAAATATTTTCATGTAGCTGGATGGCAGTGGGAAATGAGAAGTGAAATTCTGCTGCTGTTATTACTTTTCTTCTTCCAGAGAGTAGTTTTCTCTAGGGTGCTGTTCAACTCTTAGAAGTCACCACAAAAAATGGCAGTTTGAGTCAACAGATTTGTTCAATGACAAAATATGTTCTTGGCACTCTTTAGTCCTGTTAGCCCTGAAGCAATAACACGACAGAGGGGGCAGAGAATGTGCTAGTAACTTTTGTTAGGCATGAACAGTCTCTCCCTCCCTCCAAAAAAAAAAAAAAGAAGATGGGTGATTGTAAGACATAACTGGTATTCCCAGGAACTGCTTCCTAATCCCAGGCATAGCTGCTGCTAGCAATATGTGTTACAGTACAAGTACTGTGCAAACAGCTTTACAGAATGTTTAATTATTTTAGAGCAGTTATGGTCTTTGTCATTCATCATATTTCATTTTCTTAATTCTGTATATCTAAGTATTAGGTGGGTTTTTAAAAAAACCTGTTTGGAACATTAGGAGTTACCTGTAACAGGTAACTTAACTGGACAGGACCTTAACACCTGTTGTATTTCATTCTTTTACTTGTACCTATAAGTAAGGCTCAAAATTGAAATCTCGCTAACAAATTTTATTTAACATTTCCCTAACATTGACTCTGGTATTACAAAGTCTAGCTACAGCCTTTCTGTGATTGCTCCTACCAGCTTTTCAAAGGTACCCTGTTCTACTCTCTGCTGCACAAGTCACAAAGAAAGATAAATTCACATTCCAACAACAGCCATCACTTCATTCATTAGTAACAAACACCTGTAGCAGCAGGAACCACATACACTTTAACTGGCTTGGTTTTGCATCTTTAAATTGCTTGTCATCATAAAGAAATGACAGCAGTTCAATGAGAGAAGAGTAATGCAGCAAGAAGACTGAAGCCCATTTTCAGTCTTTAATTGCCATTAGAAAAAGCTAACAAGTGATTAAAAAGATAAATCAAAAGTTTGCAGAAAGACCAAAGCGCCCAGTCATTTTTATGGTTTCATTTGAGCTACAAACATGTTATTATACACCCATTTACAAAACAATGAGCTCTTACATTTTATGAAAGTTTAATCTCTTGGTTTATTGCTTTAATATATCTAACATTGGTAAGGTTTACTTTAAAATGAACTGTCTGACTATGTGATGTTGATGTTATTTTTTACATTCAGTCTGCAAATGGAATGAATAACACAATAATTGTACTCATCTATGAAGCAATTAAAGTAGGGGTAATTGCTGCTTCTCTCATATCTGCATATAAAAGAAAAGAATTAATATTTTATCATTTGGCAATGCTTCTTGTTAGTACAATATTCTGAGATCAATTTTTTGTTTGGCCACAGGCATTTGAGCAAATGCTGAAAAAGTTATGCAGAACTAAAATGCACATTGCTGGTAATCTTGTGCTTGAGGAACATACCATCTTAGGCTCAGGCTGGGAAAAAACTTTAGTTAATAACATCAACAACAGAAAAAAAACCCAAGCCAAACCAAAGAACTCCAACCATATTTCTTAAACTAATAACCCCATAATTTCAGAAAATAAACAAACAAATGAACAAATATGGATTTGATGATAAACTGCTGCCCCTCCAATGGTACATCTATCCTAGACTGAACTACAAAATGATAAAAATTCATGACAATAACAAGTAGTTGTAGCAATTGTTATTAAAGAGGATTTTAAACACAGGTTTAAAAGCTCAGAAAACTGTGTATGTGATTTCACTGTTATAAATGATCCTACCATTTCTGAAGGAAACCAAAAACCATCTGAAAACTACTCCTTTTCCTTTCCTACCTTGACTAAGAACATATTGATCTTGGCATTTGAATTGATTTTTATTTTATTTTTTATCTACTGTTTCAGGAAACTGCTAATGATATGCTTTTAAATTCCTGAGTGTATTTTAATGATGTGATGTGGGAGACTGTCTCTTATGTACCTGGAGGACTGGCTTGTGAGGGAAAGGAGATTCTGAAGATCAGAGAAGGGAAAAAGGAAGATGCTGGTCCTCTGAAGTGCCAGAGATGCTTCCTACCTTTCAAAGCTGTCAGGTCTTTTACTCATTTGCTTTTCCATTCTGCTTCTCATTTGCACATCAAGTCCTGCAACCTGAATTTGGTTATCTTTAATAGATGTACTACAAGGTCAGGAACATGAGCCAAAGCTTCCATGATTTCTTCAATTCCCCATGTGGACATAAAGCAACCATTGCAGACCTCTGGCAAGATTTATTCTCCACGTAACTACCAAGATAGAGTTTCACTTCACTGTGCCTCTTAATGAAATGATGGAATTATTATGTGGGATTTCCAGACTAAGGGCTACCTCAGCATAGTAACTCACATACACATAGAGAATCACAGAAACATTGAATGGTTGGGTTGAAGAGACCTTAGAGATCCTCTAGTTCCAATTCCCCTGCCATGGGGGGAACTAATATATGAATAATTTTGAGTAAAGCATACAGGGTTTTTTTCCCATGAAAGTTTGCTTAAGATGTTCATAATACAAGATGTTCATAAACACATGGAAATTATACCCATCACTATCCAAAACAGTGAAGATCAATTAGGAAGAATTATGTTTACTTTTTTTTAATAGGCATGTGACTGACCCTTTCCACACAGAAAAAATAACCTCACCAAAACCTGTGCTACAAACAAACAAATAAAAACCAGGAAACCAAGAACTGAGGAAGATGCCCAAATCAACCTGAACTGTGCAGAATCACAGAAATCAAAGCATTTGATTTTTTTCTCATTTCCCTCAGCATGACTCCTCACATATAACCTACCCCAGTAAAGTCAGTGGTATAAGATCATGTGACTTTATAACTTTGGGGAAAACAGATAATATCCTAATGACCACCCTAACATTATAATATATCTTCCATGCTATGTTCCCATGTCTGGATGTTTATGCATGTGCCAGAGACATAAATTTTAAAACTAGCATTAAACATTTTTATACACACTAATGTAATTAACCACTGCAATCTTTAGCAAGTGAGCATAAAAATACAGACCTGTGCATCAATCTGAATATGTTTTGATATTTCCCATAAAATTTCAGAAATTAACAAATCTATGACTGTTAAAAATAGACATGATTACCAATGCATTGACATCTTTCAAGACTACTGTTTCTTGAGATATACACTTGCAAACTCTAAGAGCAAACTTGTTCATGACAAAATAAAAGTAACAGTAAAAATCTTGACTTAAACTGACCACCTTGGAGTAACAGGCATTCTAGGCCTCTTCTAACTGTATAGAGTACAAAATTTTAAAATTAATTCTTTTCCGTAACAGTGCCTAAATGGCAAGAAGTTTATGTCTACAAATACATTTTGACTGACTCATTATCTCTAGACAGCCATTTTTCTTCATTCATCATGGATAGTTCTTTACATTTTTATAGTCAGTGACTGAATGTTAAATTTTTGTTGAGTTCTTAACCTCTTATGACTGTCCTTCCCATTTTTGTTTTGAATGTTTATTTCCCTAATACAGGACTTCTAAACTATCTCTTAGGAAAAACCTAATGAGTGTGATAGAGAATAGTATTTCCCTATGTGGTTATCTATTATAGTTACAAAGAATCCAGGTTACAATGAACAGCTTGTAAACAAGAAAAAACCCCGATAAAATTAGTAGGAGTAAAAGCTAGTAAAATGTCTTTGTTTTACTGATAAAAATAGAACATGCCCCTGCCCCCCAAACTTTCCTTTCCCTTCACCTTTCATAGCAGAATTTACCCATAAAGAGGTTAGATTTAGGCAAGATATTAGGAATAAATTCTTCACTGTGATGTGGTGAGGCACTGGAACAGGCTGCCCAGAGAAGCTGTGGATACCCCATGCCTGGACGTGTTCAAGGGCAGGTTGGATGAACAACCTGGGCTAGTGGAAGGTGTCCCTGACCATGGCAAGGGGCTTGGAATCAGATGATTTTTAAGGTCTCTTCCAACCTTCACCGTTCTGTGATTGTGTGTCAGCTAATATAAACTGTGCTGCATGGTAGGGAAATGTGCACATGTGCACACCTTCACTGACAAGGTATAAATGTGGGTGAAGCTTGTGCTAATTCTGCATGGTTCAGTAAAGACACAGTCGCACCCAGATACGGCATTCCTATTTCCATTACTTTGTCACAATTCATGACACAGGAGCACAGATAATACAGTATTCACTTCAAAAATCTGTGTTTATACTGCAAGGTAAAGAGTGAGCTTGGCAAAAGGTTTGATTTGTGACTTAATTATTTAAAAGATTGGTTTCATGCTGCCTAACTTGAGATGCTGTTAGTGCTAATACCTGTATCCAAATTGGTCACAGTAGAGTCCCTATTTAGTTAGTGAGTTTAGTTAGTACTTCATAGAATGCAGATGTGGAATGCAATTTAGAGACATAGAAACTGTACCCTGAAGTGCTTAGTTGTCTTAATTGACTATAAAAATACCAAGAGTGACCAGTGCAGATATCTACAATGTACATGGTCATGTGAATCCCACTCAGTGTTTGCTTTTCCTATTTGAAAACTAAGGTTGTGATTATCTGCCAAAGTCTTCAGCCCTTTTATTTATTTGATCCATCCAGTATGCTCAGATGAAACTTGGTCTGATGTTAAGAGTCCAAGTTAAGTGTTCCCCAATTTTCCCCTCAAAGGGCATTCATGAGCTTCATGCCAGTTATATGAGAATAGAATATATATATATATAGGCTATTAAAACAGTATTTTTGTCTATATATTGTAATTTCTTATTATCTGTATCAGTCCCACAGTATTTATAAGATGTTTAGTCTACATATGGTACTGAAATTCTTATCTCCTAAATAAGCATAGTATTACTGTGCATGATTCTAGCCCAAATAATAACAACTAATTCTCTACCTTTATTTACTGTTATTCATGCAAAGATCTTCGAGCATATTAGAAGCTATTTTCAACTATGGGAGCTTCTGAAGCATTTCTACAAAGGGGAAAAAACCCCCAAAAACAAAACAAAAAACTCTAACTAAAACAAAATTTCAGTTCTGGCTCTGTGTTTGTTCTTTTTATGGCATTACCACCTGGGAGTTTGATTCTGGCAGTCACACTTCTGGTAAATATTTCTAAAAAATGACAATCACAGTCTTGGTAATATGTCTAAATATGACAGGACACTTTGCAAATCCTGGGAGAAAGGCAAGTAGGCATGTGCTAATTGGTTTGATTGACCAGCAAATCTACTTTTGTGACATGAGCCATTCCCTGCAGGGAACAAAAACATTGTTTCTAACTTCAGGCTAACTGTTAGTTTTGGGATTTTCCATGAAACAGACCTTGTTGACCTGTAGCTGGAAAATATAGTAGGTGATAGCAGTTTGGGAAAAAAACTGTCAAGGAAATATTGTGCTGGAGCTGGATTAAAATAAAGTGAAACTTCTCGTATTGGAGTTACATTTGAGTGAACTGCTCTCGCAGTTGCTGATTTGATGGCTGATAAAGAGAAGAGTCCCAGTGGGCAGCAACAAGCCGGTGAATCACAGCTGCCTCCTGATGTTCATTTGATTATAACCACAGCTTATGGATGTCATAATTGTGCAGGGGTTATTTGCTAGTTAGGGAATATGGTTTTCTATTAAAATAAGGACAGGCAGAAAGGTCAATTGAAAGGAATGTGCAATGAATGGATTTAATTTATTTATGGTTGTCTTCTCAACACTTTGGAAATAAATATTAAACTAAACATATCAACAAGGGATTCATTGGTCATTGTCATGTGATCTTTGGGATAAGCAAAAGAACAGAGAACCAGTTATAGCACAGGACTCTAGAAGAGCATGTCATGCTTAACCTAACATTATGGAAGTTGGGTCAGGGCCAGATATGATTATTCTCCAGTACACATGAATGTTAAACACCAGGGACAAAACAGAGATATTTAACATGATGGATAAAACAGGCATAAGAACAAAAGACCATTAAAACAGCTTGTCTATGAATTAGATTATTTCTATTAAACAGAACAGTGAGTTTCTGCATGAAATTTCCAATAAAAGCAACTGGACAAAAAAGCTGAGAAAGAAGGGCAGTTTGTGCTGCAGACACAGAAAATCTATGGTATTTTGATTTACACTGAAAACTGGTTAGTATTATCTATACAAAATATTCCATTACAAATGGCTAAAAAAATAACAAATTATTCTCACTCATTAATATAGTGATGGTTGGAAAACACTGGCAACACCATATTACACATGTAAAAGAAAGACTATTTTCTGTCTAGGTACCTTTCCTTGAGTTAGGGGAAGACAGTGATGCCTTAATAGATAAAAGCAGAGACTTTTTTAGTCATTGAATTGTAATGGATAAAATATTTTGTCTATTCTGGTAAATATATATAACTATTTTCAAGATAAATTATTGGCCTATGACAACAAGAAATATGCATAGAATAAAATGAACCCGGTCTTCTAACTAAAATGGAGCCAGTTTTCTAACTTACTACTTATGACGCTAACACAGACTTTGTTTACACTGATAATTGTCCTTATTTTACATAACATATTTCACATATTTGGTTCACAGACAAAAAAAAGTTACAAGAAAAATCTCCACATTTTTGTAGGTATAATTGAAGCAAAACATATTTTAGAAAATTTACTGTTTCATAAAATACTCTGTAAAAGTACCAACTAGTTTTTCAACCAGGTTGCATAGAGCATTGCCATCTTTTTGTAATGTCTTTTGCATATGAGATTCCTCCTTTCCTGCCCTACAGCATTTACTTAAGCCATCTTCTGAAATAACTCAGCATATTGACAGCATGCTCAAGTGGTCTCATCCATATTTCCTAGGTGACATCAGGATCTTGCTTTCCCATCCATCCCAAAACACCTCTACTTGTAACATAATACTTGTGATAATCCAGCAGATGCCAGAAAAAGGAAGCTTGTGTCTGTCTGGGGACACCATCATCTACATTTTGGGGTAGGATCTACCTTAGATGATTCAGTTTCGATCAGGCATGCACTTTTGATGCACATACCC
The DNA here is from genome assembly GCA_013397955.1 of Grantiella picta. NCBI lineage: Eukaryota > Metazoa > Chordata > Aves > Passeriformes > Meliphagidae > Grantiella > Grantiella picta. The sequence continues at coordinate 3,163,667 of VZRM01004509.1, forward strand.
ACACTTTCTTTCCCATGGCAGGGTGGTCTTGCCTGGACTGTGCGACTAGAGTCCTTTGAAATGAGACCAAAACAGAAGATGTTCTCTGTGAGGATAACTAACCTGCTGCAACTGGTAATGGGATCTCAGCCAAGAAAAAAGCCTTTTACACTTTTTCTAGCTGTGGAACTGAATTTGTGTATTTCAAGTACATTTTTTGCTGGAAGATGTAAAATTCCCACAGTATGCAAGAAAGAAAGAAACAAAGAAGTTTCAGTAGCAAAAATCATCATTTAGCTTCAGGAACTGTGAAAAACATGTGTAATTAGGATTTTACAACAGTGTGATACCCTATGAGAAATCAACAGCAATTGTGATGGAACATCTGGTTCTTCCAAAGACATACATTCCAAAACAAAAGCTACTAAGAACCAAAATGTAGACAGAATAGCAGTGAACAAGAAAGAGAAGAAATATGTATTAGGTCCTGAATTCTACCTTTTTTTTTTCATGTTTGATTTGTTTTTTTTCTTCTATAGCACAAAGTCAAAACTTAGCGCAAGAAATATCTAACCCTATGCAAATTTTCTCTTTTTGAAAAATGTCTTTTAAGCTTGATGATGCATGGTACAGATACCTATTTGTCATTACTAAGTGTCTCTGATATACTATCATGAGAAGCCAAAAAGCACGGATCCCTGACTGTGTGGCAAAAACCAGAAGCACTTAGGCAGCCCATGTAAGCAATGGTGGCTTAAAATTTAAGGAAATGGTGATGAGTAGTGATATTGTCTCAGAAATTAGCTGTAACTCTGGAAGGCCTTTTATGATGAGATTCCATATGTTATTTCAATTACCATTGGGTCACTATGTTTGGAGAATATAGTGACTTGCTACCACACATAATAAGAGTGAAATCACAGTAACCAGAGAGGAAAATGATGTTTCTGTACACTTCCAGAGCATGCATTGACCATAAAAGGTGACAACTCATCCCTTTAGTGCATGTAGGTATGGAAATCCCATTATATGCAGCATTTCATACTGCTGCCCCTCAGTACTATATGACTATTTTTATTGCTGCCTGTGGCAAGCAAGTACCCCTGTCTCGTTTTACACAACACCAGAGAAAAACAATATCAGGTGCTTATGTAGCCTCAGATGTAGGTGTCCAGTGCTGAAATCCTAGCTCTTCCTTTGATTTCCTCTGCAGCTTTGAACACAACATCCTGCATGCAGAGACAAGCAGTGTCTGTCTGCATTCTGCTTCAGCAGCTGCCAAAGTGCTGAAGTACATCGACTTTTCCTAAAGATCCAACTCAGGAGGCTATTTGTTGGCCCAGCAGAGTGAGATGTCTGCTTGCAAAAGATCTATACATAACTTTATGCTTAGTTCCTCATCAGCGTAATGGGGCTAACCAGACTGTGTGCCTCAGACAGGATCTGAAAGTTTTAACAACATAGCCAACCCGTCTATGAAGTACTTGTGTATTATAGCAACAGAAATCATAAAGTATACTTCAGGAAGTTAAAACGAAGAATTATACAAACATTTACTTTGGCCAAGCTTTAATATTTTTAATATAGCCTGGGGAAGGAACAGCAAACAAATTTGGCCCTTGGAATAAATGCAGCACACAGCTTATGTGTTTCTTCTGTTGTAAAATCTAACAGAATTGGATTAAACATTATCACTTGCTCTTTAATCTTGGTTTTACAAGGTGTTGGTTCCTTGACCTGATTTTAAAGGATTTAAAACTCAAACCTCTTATCCTTAATAGTGATTCTAAACTTCAAAGCTTTGAAGCAGGAAGGAGAAATAAAATCTGCTGCATAGTTGTTGAGATTGGAATTCTCAGCAAGTATTCATTCCTGTCATGTTCAGAAAGACCTATCAGGCTACACGCTGGGAAACATGACATGCTGTTTGTGTAATTGAAAACTGAGAATTGAACAGGTAACTAGGAACTTTGGCTGTCCTGCCTGAAATTAGATGTGTACAACAATAATAACAGACAGATCTCAGGTTCAGGTTACAAAACAGAAAGAATAACACAGAATACTTAGCCCAATATTTTCTGAAATGTTGTTTGAAATGACTGTGGGGAAATAACAACCCTGTCCTGATAGTCATCTTCTTTTCCATTTTACTCCTACTCAGTACCCAGAAGCTAAAAGCAGTTATTTAGGACTTTTGTTATTAAAAGGGGTTAAAAGTACTCCAAGGTGGTGGGGAGAAACTGTCAGCATTAGCAACAAAAAAACTATAATGGCATGGGCTTCTTTCAAGACTCTTTTTATTTATCAAAAATGCAAGAGCTTTTGGAAGAACCACAGGGCTCAAAAAACACGAAAAATCACTTTGCTTACAGAGCTAGTTGTCTTTATCCAGTCACCATCTCCACCAGAAAACTTCTTTTTTAGTTTTTAATTTGGACTGTGTTAAAGATGTCTCTCTGCAACTCCTAGTGCCATATTTCCTCAGTGGACTTATTTTAAAATAGGTAATTTTCCCCAGTTAATGTTACTGCCTTATGAAGATTTCCCAAAACCTCTGAAAAAGAAAGAAGGCAGAGAGGTAGGCAGTGGGAGAGAAGACAGGAGAGAATTGGAAGTGCAATGTGCCATGTAAGAAGAAACCAACAAAAAGAAACAAGAATTACAGGAAATTTAAAACCTAGAAACAAAGACCTGGAAAATATTAAAATTCCTTTCAAAATATGCACTAAAATCCTGACTAGCTGGTTTGATTTAGTTACACAAAATTTCTTAGTTCTCTTAATCATAGTAAATCTACAATGTGGTACAAAAGAGGTAAAATTATTTGGCACAGATTCCTAACCTAGGAAAAGATTACGTCCTTCAGCAAGGAAAAAAGGGGTTGCTAGTCTGTTGGGTATTGCTTCTTTATCTAATTTCTCAAAGAACATAGGGCTAGTACTGAGATACCAGTTTTTCTGTATCATAGCCTCTGAAAAATGTTCTATACTCCACAAGATGTTATTTTACAGAAACATAATCAACATCCTTAAATAAAGAAATGTGGTGGAAAACACCAACAAAAAACCCCAAACCAAAACAACACAACAACAACAACAAAAACCAAGAAAACAAACAAAACCCCCCAAAATAAAAATAAAACCTAAAAAAGCCCCCAAATCCCCAAGATGAGTTTGAGGTTTGTTTTTGAGTTGGCTCCACATCCAGAACACTTGTATTAAGCATTATCATATATTATTAAAAAGAAAGGATGATCCTAAAACTTCAGAGATAACAAAATGCTATCCACTGCAAATTTCACCAGTGTTAAAATATCTTCCTCACAGTTTCCGAAACCTCACAGGCATGAAAGACTCTGAACTTCTACTTTTTTCGAAGTTCTGAAACTTAAGGCCTATTGTTTTAACAACTAATTTCCGTGTCATTTGTGTAAACACATTTTCTCAAGTGTCTTCAGTTTTTTATAATTTTATTTTTGAGGTTGTTCAGCAGTCAACAGAATATAATTTGCATTATGACTCTTCCCTCAAATTCCTGAAAGCTAACCTTTTCCTTTTAAAAAAATCAATTTATATGTAAATTATCACATATCTTCCTATAGCCCTAAATATTTCTACATGCAAACCTTTTCAGCACAGATCCTCAGAGCACTTGAACCCACTGAGAGTGCATTGGTTTTGATAATCCCAGTTTTCTTCCTTTCACAAAGACTTCCTGAGTGAAGGAATCCAGTAAAGTTACCAAGACAAAAAAAAAGAAAAATCCGACAAAACACTCCAACATTTTTTTCTTTAATGTAAATACTGCTGAAAGAAATGTACAAAAAGAAGTGAAATGGACACTAAGCCCCCAAAGTAGCTATTGATACCAGAATCCTATGAAATAGGAAGCACGAAAGGATTCCCAGCGACACATCATACCCTATATCAAATGCTGGATGACAGTCAAACTTAATAGCAAACTATCTAACCAAGTAACCCTGAAATGAGCTCCCATGGCAGTGCATTCAGAGATGCTCTCTTCTTTACTATGAAGAAAAGTCTTGATTTCTTTGTTTGCAACTGTTCAAACTCCACTTTGTAAGGATTTGAGGACTTGCAGGGACGGAATTTTGCGTTCTGGTAAATCACTAAGAGTCTGCTTCAAGATAAGACATAATGTTAGAATTGTATGTTTTCTTAAAAATATAACCTGCAATAAGAGTGCAACATTTTCTAAAGTACAAAATAACAAAGTAAATTACAAGGAATATAATACAATCATAGAGTAATAAAATCATGGATTCATAGAATGGCCTGGATTGGGAGAAACCTTAAAGATCATCTAGTTCCAACCCCTCTGGTGTGGGCAGGGGCACCTTCTGCTAGACCAGGTTGCTCAGACCCCAATAACTTTGAATACCTAAGGCACCTCAAATGGGCACAAATGGCCAAGAAAGGCACCTGAATCAAGTCCTGGGGCTCTTGTGATTAGAATCAGGCTATAGATACAATGCCACATATAAGCATCAACTTCGAAATACCTAAATGCAGACACACGCAGTACAAAACGGAAAGTTACCCGGAAGGGCGGCTGATCTGTGTTTGGGAAGGGGGCATTCACATCAGTCAGTGGGTGGGGAGCAATTGCATTGTGCATCACTTGCTTTTCCCTCTTCGTTATCATTATCATTTACCATTCTTACTGTACTTTATTTTCAATTATTAAACTGTTCTTATCTCAACATAGAAGTTTTACTTTGAGTCTTCTCTCCATTCCACCAGGGTGGAAGAGGGAGTTAAGAGAGTTAAGAGAGGTAGTTAAGTGAGTGGCTGCACAGTGTTTCATCTCCAGTTGGGATTAAAACTATGACAACTTGTCACCAAGGAAAATTTATGGGTGCAAGATGATGTTTTAAGGATTTACTCTTCAATTTGAATGTTTCCCTCACTGCTGTGAATCAAGTCTCAACAGACTTTGTAGATTCAAGATGCTTGATATAGACAAGAACTGATATGAGCTGCAAGAGCAACAACTCTTTCTATTATATTAATGCTATGTGATATAGCATTTAAAGTATATTAATATAATGGGTTCAGTCTTGGATGTCAATTTATGTCTGCCCTATAGTATTCAAATAACTTAAATATTCCTTCTTGATACATGCATGGCAATATCAGACAACATGTATAGCATCAAAAGGAAAAGGCATAGAGCAGTATTTCTTCTTTCCAAGGCTCAAACGAACTGTTCTAAAAGAGTATGATAACAGAAAATGCTTGGCAGTGGCCTCTTTCAGCCTGCATCTTCATTTCATATTCATTTCCTTATAATACATTTAACGGGGTAAGAAGAGCAATGAAATGAACTTTGAAGAGGTAACCTGTAGCTGTGTCCTTCCCGCCCCTGACCCCATCCCCCTGACCCCTTCTGACTGGATGTGAGTCAGGACCGCCCCCCCTCCCTAGAGNGTGCTGCAGCAAAAAACTAACTTAAAAACAAAAGGAAGTTATTTTACCTGGAAGCATTTCTTTGTATTGTCTTCCTTATACGTGGATCTTTACTGTCAGCATGCAAAAAAGCTTTTAGCACCAAAGCTAGTTTGATCTACTTCAGAAGTAACACTGAGTGACTTCTACCTTGAAATACCTAAGCAATCAGCAGAACAGCTCCAAGTGAACAGAGATTTTCATATGCTCATCAGTAAAGTGGGCAAGAGAGGAAAAACATAATTTTAGTAACCTGTTTTCATGTCTTAATAAATATATGATGTAAAGCCACAACTGACTGAGATATTCAGGAAATTCAGGCTCAAATGTAATTATCTTTCTCAGAAACAACCAAAAACCCAAACCCTTAAAGAAAATCCCAAATGCAGGCAAATTACCATAATAGTGGGCACTTCTGTTCTTTAGCCCTGTGGAATACAGACTGCACCAAGTAGAGTCTTTCGAAGGGCTAGGTCTTGGGAAGGCTTGTGGAGAGATCCAAAATCTACTTACTCACAGTGGGAGAAGTTACACCTCTGGTAAATGATATGCAAAACCCATATCCCAATTCCCTTACTCAGCCTCAGGTTAAACAGTGGCAACCCCAATGGGCATTATTCATCTTCATTTGAGACATTTGAGCCAAGGCCAGAAGATAGAGTACAAAAAATATGAAGTGAGATATCTGACAGCATTAAATATTATGTGAGAACCCTATAGTTAGGAAGTGTTTCCCACACTAGGAAATGTTGAGGAATGAAAGGAGGCAGAAATTTCAGTCTTTTCTTTGGCTTCCTATACATATGTTCCCTCCCACATTTCTCTGTAGAATCACGCTGCTTCAAGAGAACAAAGGCCAGACCCCTGGCATTGAAACAGCAATATCCTCAGGACCTGAGCAATACAGAGCTGTAGCTACGTAGACCATAGTAGGTGCAGAAGATAAGTTTTTCTAAGAAAGTCCTTCAGCTATAAACAGATATGGCAAAAGCACTGCGATGGTGACAACCTCTGCTTCTGCCTTCCATGTTACAAAAGGAAGCAGAAATCACCATGGTCTTTTTTGGGGAATCACATCCTATAGGTTGCATTAGGGATGCTCCACAATTAAGCATTATCTGCAGCTTCTAATGATTTGGAGAATTATCTATGTTTCGTGATTCTGATTTGGTCTGCGCTGTTTTGACAGGCGTGGAAGTGCAAAAGTTGAAAGTCAGAAGGTAAGGTGTATGTGATGGAAGCTCTATTTTTCCAAGTACAGGGCAGGAAAATCATGTAAACCCTCAGAATCACAATTTTGAATGTACATATTTAAATGCTGTCAAATCCTTTTATTGGCTTTTGCTTAAAAAAGAAAAAAAAAAAGAAAACAAACACCTTGCAAGACTTTGCATCTGAAGGCTGTGACTATTCATATCTTTTATAAATGGGCATAGGATGATACAATACACTTCCACCAGTGGGTTGGTGTCCTCAAGGGAAAATCACTTTATTGTGCTCTCCTTATTTAATATGACATCATCAATATAAAAAAGACTAGTGCGAAAGAGTGTTATGAAATAGTTCAAAAGGCACAAGCTGTTCTTCATAAATGTAATAATTTTTATCAAACTTTTGGAGCTTCTTAGGCTGCTGAGACCCTCTTGACCTGTAGTGCAATCACTGGAAATATCAGCAGAGAGAGTACATTTTTGCATTTCAGAGGTCTGCTGCCAAACTCCAGCATCTTCTCCTTGTTCTCTTTTGGAATGGCTCTAACAGTCATATTTTGTCTGCTTCTCTGTATTCCTGAAATATAACTTTGAGCATTGAAGTTCAGACAATTTTTTAGTAAAAAATTAAGATTAAGTGACTTTTACATTTAATGTTATAACACATAAGATTTCATTCCTCTATTAACAAGTCTGTCCAAATGCATGAATGCTCACCATGTGCAGGCAAAGACTGAAACGAATACTTTGGTTTACATTAAGTCTTCTATTACTGTTGCAGTGGCCTTGGCACAATTGAGCACCCCTGACTCGCTGTTTGAAGACATTCCTAAGATGGAGTCTTGGAAATGAAAGAACCTCTTGGTTATGGTGACAACGAGAGACACTCTCAAGCAGCCTTGCAACGTGAGTTTTGAATATGTACCTGCACAGCCACTCATTGGCCCCGCACTTCTCTCCTCCCCTGTTCTGTATTTGGTACTGTTCTAGATTGTTCTCCTTTGTCTCTTGGACTAGTGTTTTATGATTAGTTATTTTAAAAACTCTATATCCCACCCCCTATTCCCTTTACAACTACCTCAGTGTCAATCCCGAATCCTGTAACCCCCATTCATCCTCCCAAGTTTCCTCCTCCTCTTCTCCTCCTCCCTTAAAACCCCACGCACACCCCAAAACCCCACTTTTTTGTTGCTGTTTCCAGTCCCCTTCCGTCCCTCCTCTACTCACCCTGCTACCTCAATAAACCTCCTTGGAACACCAGCTGAGTTGCCTGAGTTTCCTGCTTCCGCAATCCGGTCTCTCGAGTGCCGCCGATCCACCGGTAGCTTTGCTCCCTCCCACTTCCTCCGTTTACCCCACTCCCGGCGAGCGGCGCTGCCTGAGCCGCAGATAACAGTCCACTGCGGTTCCGAACTGAGTTCTGGAATCCAGAGATTCCGCAGGTGGTGCCCCGTGTGAGGACCGTCAGGGACTGTTGTGGCTTTGGGACTTATCGTTGACCCGCAGTGCAGCTCACACCCTTCTTGCATCGAACTCCTTGGGATCGCTGCTTTGGCTAAAGAGAAGCAGCCTCAGCAGGCATTTGGACACCCTCGCCAAGCCGTGCCTTTCTGTTCCGGCGGCGGAGTATTGGAGCCAGTCAGGGACTCTCCAAGCCTAGGTGACTGCCATGGGGAAGGTGGCTGGGAAGGGAGAATCCTTCGCCGTCAGTCTCCCGACTCCTTTAGGTCGCTCTCAGCTACTGAGGCGGGTAGTGAGAAGCGTGCTAGCCATCCGGCCCTTTTATTTTCGGTTTTCAGTTTTGGCAAGCTCGCGTGTGTGGCTTGTGCTGCAGCGGATTTTAGTTGTTGGGCAGAATGGGCTGCAGCACTTCAAGGTCTGCTGCAGTACAACAGGAAATGTATTTTGAATTTTCTAGGATTTTTGTTCAAAATAAAGTTCTTTTTTCCCCTCGGGAACTTAGAAGATTCATGAGTTGGGTTTCTGCAAACCACTCCCCGATTTCTCCAGATTCAGTTTCTGATTTAGATTTTTAGGGCAATGTGGGGAGAAAGCTCTTTGCTGCAGGCAAGGCGGGAGACCGCACTGCCGGGAGGGTTTTTGTCCTGCATTCTCAAGTTTATAAATTTGTTAAAAAAATCGGTTTTTCCATCTGATCCCCCCTCCTATCCTAAGTGTCCTCCCTACTGTCCTCTTACTCCTCTACCCCCGATGCCCCTAACCGGAGTAAGCAAGGACGCGTGACCCACCTGAGAGTGCCTGATTGCCTCCTGCTACAGGACACCTCCTTGCTTTCTCTTTCCCTTTGTTCTGGGGAGAATGGCCACCTCGCGGGGACCTCTTTCCCTAGCCCATGTCCCTCAGGCCCTGAACCTTTGTCTTCCCCATTAGACAAAATGGGCCAAGATGGTGCTGGCTCCCTGGGGCACAAGCAACATAATGGCAGCTCTTCCCTCCTTTTCCCCAGTTTCAGCGGGAAACCTAAGACACGCCCCTCTCTCCCTCCCCTTTGCACGCCTGTCACTTCCCTTGACAATGATCCTCCCCCTTCCTTACCGCTTCCGGTCCTCTCTTACCCCACCCAGCTGACGTCAGTGGGAGGAGACAGAGCGTGGGAAAGTCACTCCTCCGAGTTCCCACGACCTCCCTCCCCCCAGATGTCAACATCTGGCCGCCATTTTGAGGCTTCCAGAAATGACAATGATTCTTTTGTTTTTGCTGCCCCTGCTCGACGCAGGCAGCATTCCCCTCCTCATAGCCCTAGTCCTACCCCCCACCAAAGAGACAGTGGCCGCCCTAAAGCTGTAGTGTGGCAACGAACAACAAGCACAGGTAAAATTTCTTTCTGCATAAACTCTTTCACCAGCTAACAGCTGATTGCTATCTGCAGACTAATTCCTAGCTGTGATTCACAGCCCAAAAAAGCAAACACTATACAAGTTTTAAATCCCCTACCAAGAAATATTGTATGCATTTTTGTTCTTTAAACTATACATAAATAGTACATATGCAGAAAGTAATATCTTTATGGTTTATGGCTCTATACTTTTAGAGAGGGATGGAAAAGAACTATTTAATCTTAAAATCCATATTGGTGCAAACCCAGGAGAGTAGCAACTCGACATAGATAGATCTGAAACAAAAAAAGCAATTAACAGTAAATTTAACCAAGGAGCAAGGCTCTGTTAGAATCTTCCATCAGAACTGGGAGTGGTAAAAGGTAAGGATCATCCAGCTAGCAGCTGTTTCGCATGGGATGGAGACTGTATTTCAGGTCACAGGTTTCAAGCATCTTGGAATGTGGCCATGAGAAAATAAGATGTATTCCTTAGTTAATAAAATAGATTAGACTCTTTCAATTGGAAGGGACATACAGTGATCATCCAGTCCAACTGCAGTGTTTGCATAGCTGCAAAAGCCTCTTCCTTTTAATTCAGTGGAAAATTTTACTCACAGAATAGAAAATATTTTGAGGAATTAACCAAAACTTTATCTTCTCTGCTATGAACATCAGTATAGGTGCAGCATGACTAAAGAAGAAAAAAAAAAGCAACACTAAAACAAACTTTAGTCCTGTTGTCTAGAGAAAATAAAGATTTTTTTCTTCCTTAACATGGTACTACTCACATACTACTTCTCACTAGCTGACTTTGAATTCCTCATAGAATTAAATTCCTGTTCTTTTTCATTATTATTCATTTAGAGCCCTCAATTTAGCTCTGAATAAAATGACACTGGCTTGTTTTCACCTTAATATTACACTTTGCATCTGATAAGGGATAGGTACCCCATGATAACAACCCACCTTTTGACAGTGAAGCCCTAAATTATATTTACAATGTCTGCTAGAGAGAAACTAATTACCAGACTAGCCCCAAATGTCTTCTTCCACCAAATCAGTGTATATACACGAAAATATGCAGCCTCAATAATCACCCATTTTTACAGAACAGGAAAGAGTTTATCACAGAGCTAAAGCATTCAATGCTCAATTTTAGTCTCATTTTTTCTTTTCTCTACTCTGTCAGAAATTCCTGAAGTCTAGTTTCCTACAATGAAAAGTGAAGACTGAAAAATATTGAAAACATTATTTCATCAAAACTCTCATCTTAAGCCAGCAATGCAAATGACAGGCTGTTTTCCCAAAACTTAAACAGACAAAAGAACTGGATCTGAACAGTTGCATTAAAATTGGTTATTTGCCATATAAAGACGAAACACAAAGCTTCCTACATTTCCATAAGCCTTCATGGGATGGAATCCCTTTGAAATGACACTATTCACAAACTAAAAACTAAAAAGCTGCTATCTTGGATGGAATGTAGCTGCCTCTCTTGAAAAATTAAGCATTTATACAAAATTTTGCTTTCTGCCTTGCCATCTATTTTTGCTTCATTCTTCTCTACATCCCAGTCAAAACCTTTACGTACAGGACCCTTGAGTCAATGACACACAGAGTATGAAAGCAGAATAACTGGAGGGATACTGACTTTTCTGTGAGAAGGTTGCATTTGTAATTTCTTCCTCAATCATTGTCCAAGGAATCTCAAAACCAAGTAATTACTGATTTTTCAGACAATTTTCATTTTAATACTACATTTTCACCATCTCAGCTACTAGGCCAAACAGTAAAAGATCCCTGAAAATGATGTAATTTTCTGATATTTGAAGTCCTGCTTTAACTGTTCCTTCCAAGCCAAAGGTCACCTCCAAAAGATGGCTCTGAAAGGAGATCCTGAAAGCTTTCTCTCAGTTATTTCAAACTGAAATCTGAGAAGTGGAAAACAAAGGCTTTGTGGGTAGCCTCAATGTGGAGAATTTACTGTGTATGCAGGTCAGAAAATCAATGTAGCCCACAATTTACTGCTGTGAACTTTCACTCCCTTAACCGTTTTGTGTTCAGATTGAACCTTCATTAGGGATGTTTCACAGAATATAAAGATTCCTGAAAACCAATGGAAAACAAATCTGTTCTTTTAGTAATTTATACTCTTACTAGCTGTCTGTCTAGAAACCTATTAATTTAAAGGTGAAATATAGTCAGATATTAACAATGTTCTAATGAAACATTTAATTTCTCTTTTTCCTGAAGGGCAGATAAATACTTACTGCTTTTTCAGGACCATGCTTCAAATTTTTTCTTTATCCTGTAACCATAATGATCTCACAATCAAAATTTTACAATTTATAATTATAAAAATAAGTTATAATTTGAATCCTAAAAAGCCTCCAGCTTTTACCAGCATATACAGTCTTTAAAAAGTAGTAATTCATACACTAAGATAATCAGACTTTCAGTGAAGGTCTCTACTGACCTCAGCATTTCTGTATTCCTAGGGTAGGAACAACTGAAATGCTTCCACTGATCTACCACACCAAGCCATTGCTTTTGTGAATAAATGCAGCTGCTCTCCTTTCACCCCTTTCTCTCACTCCTCTTTAAAGAGAAGCTTTTAACACTATGGATTGTCCATGGAGAAAGCACTGCAGTTTTAACTCATTCAGTGCTCTTACATGATGCTCTGCTGATACACACTGTATCTTCCCTCTTGGAGGTGTCTCTGTTAGCACTACTCCTATACACAACCTTACATCAATCAGTGTGCCAGCCTGGCTCTCTCACCAAGCCCAGTGCTTTTCTCTATTAAGCAAGTCAGGAGAAAACCTTAGACCCACGATTTTCTTGTATGGAATGACAATTTACTGTGTTGGGTATAGTGTGTATATTATATGTAGTATTTACGTGTTGAGGATATTCAGCCATAGGCATACAAAATCTAAGGATTTAAGTTTTTTCTCTTTATATTTTTCTTTTCTGGGTCAGTGTTTTGATTTAAAAAGCCATGGATCAGCAAAGCTTTTAGTGTTTCTATCTGTGATGGTGGTCTGTGCAGCTCCTGCAGAGTTCACAACTCATTAAAACAAATTGCACTCTCAGACATATATTGTCTCCATTTAGCTTCATAATAATATAGGTGGAAAACAAGGGGAGACAACAACAACAACAACAACAAAAAAAAAAAACCAAAAAAACCAACAACAACAACAAAAAAAAAACAACTCCATGCACAGCTACTGAGCTTGTCTTCTTCCCCAGCTGTACCCTGTTTTTGTGAAGGCTGCAGTTCAGGTTAGAAACTTACTTCAATTTGTAATGTGTGAAAGAGAAGGATTTTAATCCTCCTATCCATGAAAACAGAACCTCAGCTCCAGAGTTGGGGCCTAACTTCTATAATCCTTTGGGTTTATATACTTCTACTTTTCTAAAAAGAAAATAATATTTCCCTGCAGCATTAAAAAATCCTGAAAAAAGTTCCTTAAGTTGTATCATAAGAAAGTGTGGAGATAGAATTTGAAGAAAATAATGAGGTTTCAGAAAAAGAAAAAATCCAATCTTTTATCATATCTTTCACTAATATTAATCTGAAAAATGCCAAAGAAGAGACAGAATGCAGTATATACCTAAAATAAAGCCAGCCTTCAGTGAGGGAGGCTCCATTGCGACTGATATCTGATCATATTTTTGTGTTGCCAAAGCACTTTGTTGGGACCATTTGTTTTAAAAAGTATTTAAAAATACACTTACATGATTAGGTGAGCTGGCTGTTGGTCCTGAACTCATTGACAATATGTTGGATTAACATACCAAATTGACATGGATGCCCACTCAGTCTCTCTGAGTAATACACAGCTTTCTTGATGGGACATGTTTTCTGCAGCCTTTCACGCTTACAGCTGGCATGTGATAGATTTCATCTCCCTTCAGTGCAAAGGCGAACAGTTTATTTTAAATTCTTTTCAGTTGAAATCTTCTAACTTTTGGAAATGGCTAGGATCAGCTTCCTAAATCTCCAGTTATAACTCAAAATAACCAGTTTGACTTAGCACCAAATGGGATCTAAGCACTCTTAAGTCACTTTCTGGAGATGGGATTTATCTCATCCACCTGTAGATTACTGTAGACACCTACAAAAAATTTCGTTTTCTAGCCCTCCTTTTCTTGTGTTAGTGAGAAGTAGGAACTTTTATAGAGCTATTAAAGCGCTTTGTACCAGATCTGTACCTAAGAAAAGAGGGGAATGGCACTCTAGAAGTGTCTATTCTTTTTCTATAAAGCCACGTTGAATGACTACTTCAGATGCTGCCAATGCATTAGAGGTGTCTACATAGACGAGAGATCTCTTTCCATGGATTTTTGTTGAAAGAGAAAAGAGAGCTGTTGAAATTTCCTCCCATGCTTTCCTGAGTGAATGAGTATTTACAGTACCTTTCACAGTAGAGTCAAGCAGGTTAATTTGAACAACTGATTTCGGAAGCTGCTCTCACTTCAGCAGCAGTTCGCTACTAGCACTCTCACGACTGACACTGGGGACTAGAAATTTCAGTTCCTGACCCTCTGAAACAGATTTCTCATCTGCTACCTTTACTCTTCATGCACTTGTCTTCAGTCTTAGCATGCACCTGACTGTTGTACCAGAGTATGCAAAAACATCTTAGTGCAACTCAGAATTAGCTATAACTGTATGGATACACACCTCCTAAGCCTTTTTTATTTGGAAGAAAACGTCTAGAAGCAAATAAAGATGGTAGTGTCCATTCTTCTGTATCATTACATTCTCTTTTATTACTACAGCATTACTTCTACCTGTAAATTAGACCTGAATAAAGAGTAAAACTAATTATAAAATAAATACGAAACGGAGAAATTTTATTCTCATATTTTTTCTTTTTTTTGAGCAATTTCTATTTAAATTTCTTGTTCTGGCTCTGCATTTATGACTAGACTAGTACTAAATATGTACAGACAGAATGTCTTTTCAAATCACATGCAAGCAGACAAGTTCCTTCCACCAATACAATACTATATTGGCAACTTGGGATTCAAAGGGAACCTTGGGTAATGATCATTTAGCGTTGCTTTTCTTTAAGAAATGCATCTCTTGATTCAATGAGGGAAAACAGACAAAATGTGATAAATCTCTACGTTGATTTTATTTGGCTTATTTATTTTTTTATGCAGCCTTCAAGTTGATTTATAACATTACATTAAAATAACTTGGTGGCAGTCTGTGTTGCAAAACAAATGGATCAAATTAACCATCCTGTGTACTACAATTCTGGACAACCAAGTGCCAAACAGTACATGGGTGGGTTCAGCACTTTTAAAATGCTTTGTATACACCTTAATGTTCACTTCAGCCACTGATTGATTAGACTATAGTTATCATGTAAGAGGATTGACTTCATTACAAGGAAAAAGAAGGAAAAAATCCAGCTATCATGTATTTGGACGTCTATTAATACTACCTGAGAAACACCTGGTATAAATGAGAGCTTGAAATGAGGGACAAAGGTGAATTTTTTCAATGCTGGTAATTAATTCTTGCTTTGCATAGGGTAATTGAGGGCAATCACAGAATATTGCATGTCATTTCATTATTGGGCCATCAGATGGACTTCTACTTGCATACCCTGGTAAATGTGCTCAATACCTTGGCTGCTGTACCCATACTGAAGATAAAAACCTCCTTAACCTTCCTGTCAGTCCTATCTTCCTTTTAAATGTTGTCATTTCACTTTCACCCTTTTTTAAGACTAAAAAATAAATAAAGAAATAAAATGCAAAACCTTATGCTTTCCTTTGCTTTAATATGAAAAAAAAAAGAGTAGTAATAACTAAAATAAACACATTCTGGAACAGCACTAAATATAAACTTACATTGTAATAAAATTCTCTGCCTGAGATGTTCATGCTGTTGTGGTCACTGCTGTCATGTCCCTTAGACTCCTTTTCCTATGCCTGTGCAAAACCCAGCTGCCCAGCACTCAAAAGAAGGCTGCGATAAAAAAGAATGGCAGCTGCTAAGGTAATAGATAGAACTAGAAAAACATTACTTCTGTCTTGAAAATCAACAACCAGATTGCTTGTTTCTTCATCTATTTCATGAATCCCCCTACAACATAAAGTGCAATTCCACTGATAGTTTAAGTCAGTTGTTCTACAAAGTTCGACATACACATTTTTAAACAGACCTTTCTGTTGGTGATCCACTCAATTGTGATACTTTCAAGGCCACCATACATTGTTTGAACTGAATATACATATAAATTTCTTCAGAATAATTTGTGGGGCATAGAAATATGCCAGCTTTCATTGCTCTCCTCTAGACGCTCTCTAGTAATTTTATATCTTTTTTATATTGTGGTGTCCAAAACTTCACACAGGACTAGAGGAGAGGGTGCACAAACACAGAGTAGAGCGGACATGCAGAGATCTGCATGTTTGTGAAGGCAGCAGGTAAATTCACACTTAGGAAAGAATTAAAAAGCTGTTGTACCAGTGAGAGCTACAACCACAAAACTGTATTACCACCATCCTGCCACTAGCTCCTGACTTGGGACGTTCCCATACCTGCAGCAACATACTTTGCACTCAGCCTTTGCAGCTGTCCTTCTCACTGAGGACAGTGCTCAGCAGATGAGTGGCCAATGCCTTCCGTTTGGTCAACAATAGGCAAAAGAAATGTTCATCAAAACCAGTCACAAGATAAGTCCATTGTGAGCTGGATGTTTTTGCATATATTGCATCTTTGCTGAAAATGTATCATTTTTCTCGCTGAAAATGTCAGCCTTACAGATCACATCAAATGTATCTCTCTTCTCAATGGGTTTGGATGGCTGTGTTGCAGATTGCATTCTGATCTCATTTTGTACACACAGCTGCGAATTTACCTGCTGTTTATGTGATACCCTGTTATTGTACTACATGGAATATAGTTTGATGCATATTAGCAAAACAGCAGGATATAGGTACTAATACACTTTGCTTGATATCTGATGACAAAAAAAAATTAAGAAATCAAACAAACAATCAATCAATCACACCACTCCAAACTAGCTTCTTCCTGTATTCTTTTCATGTCCCACAGGGTAGTTTGAGAATCCAAAAAATCCCACAACTCAGAACAGAAATTGAGCTCATTGTTTTTAATATTATCAGCAGCACATTTATTTTGTCTTCAGTTAAAATGGCATCAATTTTTTTCGTATGTTACAGGTCATTTTGTTTTGTTACTATCTAGATTCATGTAAATAATTTCATTATTCAAATGAAAACAAAAAACTACATAAAAACATTTTAGCAAATTTCCCAAAAGGGAATTATTTTGCAAAATGATTAACATATCTTACATATCATACATTACATATCTTGATGATTTCAGTAATAAGAAAGGGAAGTGAGTTAGTTTCATTTTCAGCACTAATCTTCTCTATTTGCTTTAAAAAAACCCACAGTTTTAAAGATGTCAGGGAAGATTAACCCACCCCATTTATCACAATCATCAGAGAGGAACATTTCCTTGCTATAACTGACTCACTATTTTTTCCATATACTGAAGGCTGTTCTCCTCAGCCCTCACTAAACCTTCCAAACTGTTTTTTCTGGTACTTCCAAATAGAAGGTATTATCTAAAATTACATCCTGTGTTCTCTACTACAATTTTTACTATTCTTCATTCCCATCAGATGAATTTTTATGTGTTCCAACAATACTCCCTCATATACTACTAATATACCTTTTTCCCACTATAGTAATGCCAAGGATTTCAAGAGAAACTGCACTTTTTGAAACAGAAAACTGAATTAAACATTACGTGTTTTTCTAGGAGAAGAAAAATTGCTAAAATTACTGTTTTTAAAACATGATCATAACGTGCATTTATTTTTTAAATGGCATTATGTTCTTCCTTAGTTATGCTGACCAAAAAGAGCTTTTGTATGAATGTATAAAATAGAAAAATATGCCTTGATCTCTCGGATTTGAGACTGCAAGGCCTTATAAAACCATATCACCACTAGTATATTAAGTTGCTGGGACAGACTCTTGTTAATACTCTACTGAAAGATTGTTTAATTTATTTTTAAACTTAACTTAAATCTGTCATCAATGAAAGACAGAGGAGCAGGAGTAAGACTATTTGATTCAGATGAGTTTTATATCATGGGGATTTTTCTGATTCAGTGGGGAGGTGTGTGTCTACAAGAAGAATGCAAACAACTTTCAAAGCATCATCGTCTCTGGTATGCCTCTCCTTTGTAAATTATACAAGAAATCGATACTGAAAGTAGGGCTGTCAAAACTGCCTAATACC
Organism: Grantiella picta; assembly: GCA_013397955.1. Taxonomy (NCBI): domain Eukaryota; kingdom Metazoa; phylum Chordata; class Aves; order Passeriformes; family Meliphagidae; genus Grantiella; species Grantiella picta. The sequence continues at coordinate 3,181,478 of VZRM01004509.1, forward strand.
AGCATACAAGTGACTCTAAATTAATCACAGATTTTCGATCATCCTATTGCTGGAGCAGCATCAGTAGGGAATAACCAACTAGTTCGGTTTGTCATCAGTTCTGAGAAATGAAAAACTGGAAAACACACCTATCAAATGGACCTTGAATATAAATCCATTCTGAGGACCTGCACATTATTCTCAGCCTGACAAGCCCACCTCAGTTGAAGGATTTATAGAGTGTCTGCTTGCAGCAGAGGCAACGGAGCATAATTACCTGGATTGAGTATTGCTCCAAAATAGCACAACGGAGGATAACATTTATGAATCACAATTAGTATGAACCTTTCCACACAGGTGGATCATGGAGCTGCTGTTCATCAGTGCCACAAAATAAAGGAACAAAACTATCCACAGAGTATTGCAGGCCCTCTCCCCAGTCTGAGAGAATCAGAATAAATTACCAGAATTGTAGTTGAAACCTAGACTCTAAACTCCGTCATTAATTGAGTGTCAGCATTAACCACATGCTACTGTTGATAGTTATTTTTCAAAATTTGTTTTGGAGAAAAGGGACAGAAAAGGGACCTATTACTAAACATTTATTTTCCCGATATCAACGCAGCTTTTCAGATATATGCATGGATATTTATATGTGCATGCATATCTATCTGCACAGAAATATGTATGTGTAAGCACCATTTAGTAATTAAGAAATTGCAATTCAGTCATTATAAATGGAATTAAGAATCCCTCCTTGTAGTATTCTTTGAGAGCACATGGGAGAAATTTATCCGATATCTTTTTCTAGTTTCCTTGCATAGGAAGCAGTGACAAAAATAGCCTGGGAGGAAATAAATATGTGCCCTTCAGCAGTGGCCAGAGGAAAGATGGTACTGGCAGCAACTCAATCTGTCATTTGCCAGAGGGGTGGTGTCTCTCTCAGATAATAAATAATAAGTAATGATATTACTGCAAAGATTGCATATACTTCTTCATCTGTGAGAGTCAAAAGAGCTATCATCTGTCCCTGGCTCCATACAAATTATCTAAGGAAGAACTTCACCTCCTCCGTTTTGTTCTCCATAAGTAATAGTCTCATATGTAGAGAGGCAATGAATGTCACAAGAAAGAGATGATTTTCAGGAAACTTCAATAAAAAAGATGATTAGATACTGTATGACAGGGCATAGCTGAACTTCAATAAACAGATGCACAAGTAGTCTAACAAACTAAATGCATAGCTTCTGTCAGTTAATTATCCTGAAATACCAGCATTTAACAAGGAAAGGAAAAGAAACCAGTTGCTGTTCCTAAGTCTTATGTTCACAACAACCAAGATTACCAGAGCGAGCAAGTTAGAATGGTCCTAAAGAGATCAGAAGACTACCTTAAAAATCAATGGTGGGGATCAACATGGGTTGAATACTCAAGCTGATTTCCTGGGTCTCTTTTATTTAGCAACATGGATGTCTTTGATCGTGAAGGCTACATCTAACTGCATTCAACAGTATGCAGTACTGTGAAAAAGAAAAAATACATGTATTTTTCCATTTAGGTGAAGTTTGGTATTTCCTAATCAACACAAAAAATTAACTGTATTTCCAAATTTAACTGTAGTCTAAATTTGATCAGAAAATTAGCATTAGCCATGGACAAAAAATATGTAAAATAAATTATTTTTAAAGAATTGAGCTCTATTTGTTCTTTCTGTTAAACAGCATTAATTTTCATTTGCACTGAGAGAAATAATAAAACCAATGTAATATCAATTAAGAAATTTCAATTTTATGTATAAATATTTTATCTTTCAATTCCTTTTTTTGATGTTGAGAGAAAGAGAGGGCCCATTCTTTTAACCAAAATAAAAGCATTACACTATTTGAACCACTATGACTTGTAACCCTATTAACTACACAGAACTCTTCATTTTCCTGTTTATAGGGCCAAAGCTCTCCAAAACAAGAATCATATCTCCCGGTACAACCTGGGATGTTCTAGGACTTCTTCCAGCCATTACTTTTCAGCAGCAGTGTGGCTTCGAGAACCACAAAGCGTTCCCTTGGAAAGCAGCAGCAGGAGCTGCAGCTCTCAGGATTAACAGTTGCTCCTCATTATCCCCACATTGAGCTGCACTAATGAGTCACCGTTTGGGTTAGCCTGAGCCATCTTCCACAGTGACTTAAATTAATACAGCTGCTTTGCCCTGAAACAGAGTGGGAGGACTCCCACAAGCTGTTATTGGGCCTCAGCTGCGGGGGCCGTAATGATTACCTAGAGAAGCAGCAATAAACAGCTGCGAAAAGTAAATTCAAACTGTTCTAGCTAGATCTTGTTTGTTTCTGCACTAACTTAATCAGCATCATCCCAAGCACAGATGAGTTCTTAGGATTTCATTCATCCAAAGACTGGGGAGGCTGTCCTGACCTTTCTTAGTTTATAAAACACAATGAGATCACAGTCTATTGCTTCAGGGGAAAAATAGCAAAAGATTAGTTCTACGATGGAGATTTAATAGATTTGACATGGCCATAGGGCATACCTGGTTTCTAACTTTCATCTTCCAACACCTTTTTTTCTTTAATAGTGTGCAAGTATAAAAGTAAATTTTTGCTTTTTAAAGTAAAAGAAGATGTGAAGTTGCAATAGCAACAAGTTGCTAGAAATCCATGGAGAAGATTTTGGAAAGAAACACGAATTCCTTAATTCATACCCTAGAGAAATCCCAAACCTCAAAGTTTCTAGACCTTATTTGTTAAAAGCACAGAGAAACAATAAACCTCAGCAGGGAGGAAGGAGCAAGTTGTGAAACTTTAACAAGATCTCCAAGGAAGCTTAGACGAAAAGGTAAGAATTGGCATTGCTGAGACTTAAAAGAAATATTAGAGGCAAAGTTTCATTTTCATGAGCTACATCTGAACCTGGGATAATGTGGCCAAACTCTTGAGTTGTCAACAAAATACCTTAATTGGACAGCTTTAAAATGACTAACATTTTTTAGACACTCTATTTATCCAAATTTAAAGAAGTAGAAGAAATCATGCTATAAATTGAAATAACTGAATTTTCTATAGCTCTGTATTTTCTTTTATCATTACTGCAGTAGTTGATTTTTTTGACAGTTATCTGTTGTTATTCTCATGATTATCTATTACTTTATGAGGACTGCAAGGCTTTCACATATAAAATACATGAACCCACCATACAAATACCCATATATGTTATATATATGCCAAGTTGAAAGAGTTAATACAAAAGGTTTACCCATTTCATCATTCCACTAGACAGAATCTTTAAATTGTCTAAAATAAGAATAAAAAAAAAATTTGTATGTCTGAGATCTGAGAATCAAACCTTTCCCCCTTCCCACGACCCTCCCCAAGCCAAACCTATCAGTGCCTGGTAATTTTTTAGTACTGGTATCAGGACCATGATATTTAAATGAGAGAAACAAAAGACAAAAATATCTATTCTGCATAATAGTATTTTACATGCACTTAAGCTCTTGGAGCTGTTTGCCTGGAAATACAAAGATTAATGCATTCAGAACCAAACTTACAAAATAGTAAAAATCATGTTGTACTGTTACTCTAAATATTTCGTGACTGGAGCTTGACAAAACATACCTTTGTGTTTTGCTGGCAAATCACATCAAAAATGAAAAATCAAATTGTACTGAATATTTCATTAATTTTTAATCACATAAAAAATATTTCATGTTGAAAGTAAGACTTAATCAAAATAATGAACTCAAAATCTCAGTTTAAAAAAAAAAGATATTTAAATAAAAATAATCTTAGAATGAAAATTGAAAACAACTGAAAACAAAAATTTTCTGTTTAGGGCCAGCCCCAAATTCCAAGCCAACTTAATGGTGTATTATCTATTAAGAAGAGAACTATGTCAAATCCATTCTGCACGTATGCTTAAATAATGATTATTCTTTTAAAAGAAATTAGTTTATAGATTTTTTTTTTTATTTTATTTGCTTTTCCTGAAACTCCATGTATAGAAAATCCTATTTATTCAGACAGGAAGGTTGGTTTAGAAAACCTTTAAGCAAATTTCCATCCAAATTCCCATAGGTACAAGGAGGATGTCTGGATGCATTCAAATTCTAGAAGAGTAGAATGTAGTTAATCTTTTCCTTGACTCAACCTCTTCCATTTTTCTTCTTGCTTTTAGATCTGTATGTAAGTCCTGCTGGCTTATGAAGAGTTAAACAGAATTTTAACATAAGGCAATCAGTACAGTCTGTCCTGATCCACTCAGGCTGAAGGACAGTGGCTCTGATTTCTGAAGCCTCCCTAAGATTTTTCAGACAGTAGAAAGGACCTGCCACTCCCTGTGAGGGTGGGTAGCCTCATCCTTGGGATGCAGCAATAGCTAAAGTTTAAAAACAGTTTTTTTCCCTTTTTAGTCACCTCTGGCTGCTTACAACACTTGAGGAAATGTAACATGGGTCCAAAATAGTAATGCCCACACCCAAAAATGGATTTCCTCATGTAAGACTGAAACATGGGGAGCACAAGATACAACACTTGAGAGATGTTTCCTCTTGCATTTGCTTTTTGAGAATTGGCTGAATCAATATTGCTTACTGCACTGTCAAAATGTGTATCCTCATGCACATTAGACATTCTCAGAATACTAGATTTCTTGATTTATTTGTCATTTCAAAAACTTGAAATGATGGAATTTAAATGCAGAGAGACACAACACCAAGAAAATGTATTACTGGAGCTGTAACAAGTTTTGTATATTTTTCTTTTAAAATTATCTTACAGGGAACCTATTTTTAGGTAACTCTCTTATCATTTTTTAAGCCAGGAAAATCCTGTTTCCCTTTTCAGTATTAGACATCTGCCTTCTAAAGAGAGCAAATTATATTTTTTTTCTCCGTATACTAGATCTTAATCAACCCAACATTTTAGACTGTTATTTAGAAAACACTTTATTCAGCTACTCTGCAGGGAAAGCAAAGGGATGCACTGATTTCTTTCCCGGCACGGTCTTGCATTGATGACTGTAGAAGACCTCTATCTTTTCTCATTTCTCCTCTCCCTGTGCCAATTTTTTTGTGACTCAGAGCAACTCTAGATGATGTTTCTAAGCTCAACTACCCAATCAATATCCTAAATGGGTGTAAGATTAATTATTCCCACTGAGATCAAATATGCCAGGATAGCAAAGGCGAATTACAGACAAAAAGCTATCATGGAGTGGTCACTTCCAACCTCCTGCCAACACCAATCCCAAATGCAAAGGAAATCAGCTTCCCGCTGAACTGAAAAAGCTCTAGTTTCAGTACATCCCATGTAGGCAGCATGCTGGTATCACTTTCATTCGTTTCCACAGCTGAAGGATATGCTTTGCTGCGCTGCGTGACTCATCTTGCCAGCAGCAGCAGGCATGTGCAGTGCCCAGAGCAGTGGCACTGCTGGGTGGGAGGGCAACAGACGGCACATTAAACGTGGCGCTGCAATGCGAAGGGAGCAGAGGTTGTTGAGTAATTGTGACTTCAGAAAAGCTCTTTTGCACACTGCCTGTTGACAGCTGTTATTATGACATCTAATCTATAGTCGTTATTCGGGGAAGCAACTCAGCCAGGATCCTGCAGTCATTCTGCTAAACGCACTTAGTGGATTACCTCGAGCTTTAGTTTCCAGAAATTAAGTTCTTTCCTATTTTGTTGCGTGAGAGCAGAGTAAAAATCTTGATCAATGGGTGTCTGCAAAAATGCCTCAAACTGTTGAGAAAGCAGGGAGGAGAAATAAAGTTGGGGGCATAATATGTGCCAGCAATCCTTATTAGAGCAGTCATTGCCGAAGGCTGGAAAGGCACTGCATAGGAATCCTGATTAAATGGACTAATTTTGAACAGTGTTGAATTAAGTTGAGTTAAATTTTCGCTATCTCAGGTGTCATACGGTATTATCTCCACATGAGTTAACTTCTCTGCCTCAGTCCTACTGCCATTACTGCTCTGATGACTGCAGGATGTGCCATTTCCAGTCATCAATGTGCTCTGAATAATACCAATGTTTCCTGTTGCCTCTGGCTGGCTCAAGTACAGGTTTGTTCCTCTGTTCAGAGATTGTCCACTTGACAAAGTTACTGGATTTGGATTCATCTTATTTATTATGTATGTCCCTTTTTGAAAAACTTCTACATTGGATAAACTTATTAAGGATAAATTCAGTAGGCAGGGGGGTTACTTGGGTCATTGATGATTCTGATTCATAAAGTAATACCTGATTAGGCCCATGAAGTGGAACAGCTCCAGCAGGAAAACCTGGAAAAACTAATTCAGAATAATGAATAACCTGTTCATCATGGCACTCTCTTCTCATGCTGGAGACCACAACCCTACACATTAAATCCAGTTTCTTTCTCACAACTGATTTTTACCAGGAACTCCACTGGGGAGCTGAGAAGGCTTTGCCAGCAAAAGCTTTTATATAATGGCACAAAACAATGACGAGTTTCTGTTTCAATTAATTGGATTTTCCAGATAAAATAAATAAAACTTTGTCATTAAGCTCCTTCTAATATGCACAGAACAATTCCTGGACCAAATCCATCTCTAACATTAAGACCAGATACAAGTTAATGTATTAGAGTTTACTGAATTGATTTGAGCATTAATTCACAAAGTTTTGCAGTAGGTTTGGAAGGTACATGGCTCAGTCATGCTGTAACATTACCCAATAACTGTGTCATTGCAAGTATCTATGTTAACAGTAATTATCACAGTCCTCCACGAGATCAGGAATAACCTATCTTCTATTCTGGGTCCTGAAAAGAGAGAAAAACATCTAAAATTCCTTTTCAAAACTGGACAACTTTTTTACACCACCAAGACCTGGAATGCAAAACCTACTTGATTAAGGAATCTTGAGCAGTGCAAGTCATGCCATTCACTGAATAAAAATTAGGTGACGAAAACTCAATTTCTGTTCAGATTAACCTTAAGATATCACTACTGAAATAAAGTTTTAAGATGCAGATGCTGTATGGTAATGGCTGGTCTCCTCAAAAAAACTCCAATCACAAGATCTTGCACAGATACAAACTCTCTCTCTTGTAACTAATGTGGGTTTGTTCAACATGAAATCTGTGACCTTACAACCCTGACTTTCTCAAAGAGCACCCAAGTGAGATTTTAAATATATGTCTAATAGAATGTAAGATGACTGCAGTGTAAATGAACAACAGTCAATTCTTTATGCCTGTCCAAGAATCACATGAGAAGATTTACACTCAAGCTTTGTGGAAGAGTTCGTAAACAAGGAATCCATTGATTCACAAATATTTACAAGTATCAGTGCGATGGGACCAGGTAAACAAATAAAAAGCAAACAGAATTCTGTCCTTCGGCAGCTGGAATGCTAGATTGTAAGAAGCAGGTATACGTGGTTTAGGGAACAGCCATTTGATTAGAACTAATTACTAGAAATAGTGTCTCTGCTTTACAGTATTGCTGTGGTGAATTTCTATCAGCTGTATAATGGAAACCCAAGCCTCATGTCAATTCAGAGAATAATTAGACAAGCTCCCTATTGATAGGCACAGCAGTGACTCAAACACAAGTTAGGAAACAGAATTACTGTTATTCCTCCACAAGAACAAACCAAGCTGATGTTCTGAGTACTCTCATGTATACCATCTTAGCTTTGAACATTGCAATTTTATTCACTGCATGAGGTTCTACACAGTCACATCTTAGAGTAAAATCCAATTTCAAAAAATGTAAATATTTTAAACTTACATAAATGACACCTGAATTTATGTGAAATGGACAAAATGACAAAAGGCCTGTAAATAAGGTCAGTATTTCTAGGCTGTACCTCAGTAAGAACGTAGGAAAACAAATTGGCAACAAAATGACAAATATTTGTATATGTAATTCAAGCCAAACAATGGTTTGATCCAGCAAGAACTTCAGCCAATACAGAATCTGTACATGTGAGTTGCTGAGCTGAATTCAATAAAATGTTTTTGGGCATTAGAGACTAGACACATTGAAGTCTGAAAGACAGATGTCACCATTTTGCAATATAATACTGCTATTTTAGGGTAGCTTTTAAAATTGATCAGAATTTGCAATGCTTAATACTTTATTCAATTAATGAAACAATATGGATAGATTCTACTGGGAGTCAGTTTCTCTTAATACTCATATATTTGCTTAGGTTTACCTTAGTGGCAAAACGTGTGCAATTTTTAATGCCCCAAAACACTTAATTGAATTTTAAAGATGGTAATACTGGTATAGATGCTAAAGTGATGCAGAATAACACAGTTTTATGTTTCAAACTCCCAGCTGAAAATAACTTCGTATTTCAGAAATATGTGAGTGTTCATAAATTACTGACACGTAATACATGAATTACACATTACCTAAAAAATGTATTATTTGAAAGATTATTTTTTCAGTGTGTTCAACAGAGACAATATTCTTATCTCAGAGTTTTTAAAAATTATTTCTGTCTCTAGCATGTTGTGGTACACATGAAGTCAACACCAAGATTTTATTATTCAACAAAATCAAAACCAAACCAACAACATAAAGCAAAGAACCATAATTTTAGCTAAGAGCAGCTATACATTTATGCAACTAGCATGCATTCATACTGAAATTTATGAAAAGACACTGCTCTACACCAGTCATGCACAATACAATTGTTTCAAAGAAATAACATAAGTATCTAAAATGTTGAGATTTGTTTTCCATCTAACAATGAACAAGAATCCAATAAAGTTTTTGACGCCTTTGAAAAGTTTTAAAAATTTATAAAGAAAAGTAAATTATGCATTATGGTTGTTATGATTCTGTCAAAATTGTGAGACATTTACAGGTATGAAAACATAGCCCTACTATGACAGAAGACATAAACTGAGGCTACTATGCTAAGCTAAAGCTATGAAAAACATGCTTTTTTTTTTTTTGTCTTTGCTTTATTACAATTCTGAGTGTTAATCATTCATAGCAGGAGGTGGTTTAGTGGTGTGATGGTCTGTTCCGATCAAAACTGTCACAGAAAGAGGTGATCTCCTCCAAGCTAAAAGAGCAAATTAATTATACATTCCATTCACTAATGGATGCAGAATCGACAGCTTTTCCAGTGGCTCTTTCAGAAAGAGGAATAAGCTATTACTGATTTTTACTTTTTTCCCCAAAATCTGTTTTTGACATGTTTACTGGGGTAATAAATCTAGCAGTGAGCCAGAGATTCAACTATTTCATTCATTTCTCAGAAACCAGAAAATTTGGAATCACTCTTTACTTTAAGGATAAACCTTTTTCTCTATGGCCTGACTTCTGTCGCTTTAATTATCGACCCTGAGCATTCTCAAATTTTTTAAAAGCCCAGTTAGAAATCCTTATTTATCCTTGGACTTCACCATGAATCTCTGCTTATAGATTTCACCTTATTGTTCACAAATCTTACATGTCTCCATAAAACAGAAGGAGTCAGATTGATACCTTAATGACAAGGCACTTCAAGTTGCTGAGATTTAAGGCAGTGATGCAGAAGAAAATAGAAGGACAGGGTGCTTCATTGGAGTGAAACAAGGATGATGCATCTTTGCATACTTCCTTTATCATTATTGATTTTCCAAAGGGAATTTAATACTGCTTGCAGTTGGAGACAAAATATCAAGGAGAGCAGAAGGATCAAGTGTATTCCTAAGCAAGTCTCAGGCTTGGGTAGAGAGGGATTTGACCAATTGGGGTTTCAAACAGAACAGGCCTAGGGTGTGTTTGGAGAAGAGCTAAAGCTACATTTAATCCCAGCTGACTCTTAGTCTTAAGATGTTCTTAAAAAGGTTATGAAACATCCTGTCCAGAAATAAATAATTGACTTTTTTTTTGTATTTTCTTTTTATAATATTATATGCACGGACACAATGACTAGGAGTATCACATAAACCCAAGATCCATTGCATAAAATGTTTACAAGTAATAGAAAACAAGAATTCAAAATGCCATAATAAATTTAAAAAATTAAAGGATGTTGATGTTTAATTTCAGACTCTCTTACTGACTATTAGTTAGAGGGGAATAACAATTAAACCACTTCTACACTACAATTACAATTCTCCCTCTAATAGTTTTTTTATAACCATTCCAGTTTTCTATTAACTTTTTTCTTCTCTGAAAACAGTACTCTATCCCTTCTCTGCATTTCAGCAAGTACTCTGGACTGGCTTGCAAATAATCTCTCCAGAGTCCAGTGGGGTATATCATATAAAGTAATCACAAACCTTTTCATCAATCTACCTCTGTCTCCAGTTGACAGTGGGGCTTCTCTCATATTACTGGATGAGAATTCCCTGCTATTTTCATGAGAAGAATTATAATGACAATAATTTTCCCTGGAATTTTCACCTGTGAACGCAACAAGACATTTTGCAGGACTTTGTGCCTTGGTACTTTGGAGAAGAGTCAGGATATCCTTCTGGGTGTCTTCTCCCCTCTCTCTCAGTTTCAGCAAGCATTCTTCTGTTGGCATACTTCTCGGTCTTGAATCCAATACCTAGGGGCTGTCATTATGCTGGGTTTGTGTCACTTTTACATTCACCTAATTATAATGCTAAACTCGAGGTTAATTTTTGTTCAGTAGTTTCATCTTGGATTTGGTTGGATTATTTCCCAGTCTTTCAAAGAGACTACAGAGGAAATGGTGTTTACTCTAACTTTATTCAAATGAAACTGTAGAGAAATGTACAGCAGAGAACTAAAGGAGACAGTATTTTTTAAAAATTATTATTTTAGTTGTCCAAAGTGACAAAAAACCCCAACTCATCTACTTGCATGAAGTATTTTACAAAGTCAGTTAGCAATTATAATATGAAACCAGAGCTAAATTTTTAACGTCTATCACCAAATAGCTATGAAACATATGTACTATGGAACAGAAATTACCTTAAATTGATACAAAATATAGGATCTAACAAGTGAACAAAATAAAAAGGAGGAGGGAATGTAGCAGTCATCAGGTATTATAGTCTGACAGTAAAAGAATGACAATTACCCACAGATCCAGCCACCTCCTGGAGTTTCTACTCCTCTTTTTTCTTCTACCTGAATAAAACCTGACCTGACCCAACTTGACATTGCTCTTCCTCACCCTCATGCTTAGAAATTACTTGACCAGGTCAAAGCCAAAAAGGCACATAGAGGATTGCTTTGCTTTCCCTGCCTCAGTCAGATCTCCAGCTTTATTCAAAATGTGACACTTAGGTTCCCAACATCATTTGCTTTCCTGTTTCCTTTCCATATTTACTTCATATTTCTCATCTTCAAACCCTTCTAGTTGCAGAGCCACACCAGCAACCCTGATATGTATCCTAATTACATGAAAAACACGGCAGTGGGAAACACAAGTAAAAGTAAGTGCAAGTAAAACAGGAAGGAAGAAAGAGTTGACCAGAGCTCTATTTGTACAACTGTGTTCACCAACGCAGTGACACTGATTTGATGAACAATATCCCAGAGTAGGGATTTTCTTCATAGGCTTGGGGGCTAGAAACACACAGCACACTGCTTTTGGTTCTTGCTAATGGCTGAAATATCTCTTTTTCAGCTACACCAAAACTACATGCTGAGTGGTCACACTTTGTAAACAGGCAATGTCAAAACAGATGTGTGTAGCAGATTATGAGTTCTAATCCATTTCATTGCAAGTCTGCTAGCCTCAGCTGCTCAAAGTGTTCTATTTTTGTTCAATGGCAACAAGCTTATCACTAGAAAGGCAGCTAATGATAGTATCTCAAAGAGTTTGATACTACCACAAGTTTGTCAAGTGTCAGACTAGCTGACTAGATTGTGTGTAATACCTGTCTTTCTTTCAAAAGCAATGATGAGCAATTCAGCCATCATCACTGATGCTGTATTTTCTGCTCTATCTGTTTCTCTCACTTCTGCATCTGTTTGATTTATTTTGTCTTCTAGGAAACTAGACAGAACTGGAGTAGTGAATGCTGCTGCTTTTCTCAGCTAACCTTTTACAGTATGACTATCAGCATTACTACCTAAAAGCTGTGGAGCAGAAAGGATTTTTTATTCCAGAAACTCTCTAGGACACCAGAACTGCAAGACTTGAGATTTTTTTCTTTTTTCATGTTTAATTAAAGTGGAAAGGTCGTTTGTATGATAGCAGCTTATCACAGAGACTTGGGTCTCGGTATTTGAATCTGAAGTGGATGTAGTTGCTCAGTTGTGTGGGCACAGCTGTGTAAAGAGCAGTTTGATGCTGAGCCCATTCTTGCTATTAGAAACTATATGGCATCTTCATATACTGGGGACTTCTGCTCTGTGTCTAACAAGTGTGCTGCCTACAAAGCTGTTAAGCGTTTTGCAATATATTAGCATGATGAGGGCTGTAAATGCCTTAGGAAAATCCCCACCAGCTGTGCTGGGCTTAGTGTTTTTATGTTAAGACCCCGCAGCCTTACACACACTAGTTTGTTCCTGCAGTGGAGTTATGCTCCTGTGTTTGTGGTGGCTCAGGTAGTGCACCCAAAGGGAAAGCAAACCTTATCTGGCAAATGCAGATTCACAAGGTGTGTTTTGAAAGATTGGCACAGTGTTACCTAGATATTTCATTATATAGATCAAACAATGTGCTCGACTCCTTCTGTCAAGCATATGTGGAGAAAGTCATAGCTTAATTTGGAAAAAAAAATTATAAGACTAGTTTCAAAGCCAAACCAGACCAAACAAAGCAATAAAACTAGGACACTACCTAGAAAATACTTGAAGGCTGGAATGTTTTCGGTACAATGTACCAAGAGAGACAGGTCCTTCACAGCAATTAAGAAATCAAACATTTTAGCCTGACATACACTACGTGTGCTTTGTCGCTGTGGCATTCTTCAGATGAGAACTCCAAAGGCAGAAATGTAGGAGGTAGGATCCACCTTCCACTTGTGACCTGATTTTAAGAAAAGTAGTGAAAATATTTATACTTACTTAAAATCCTATGATACCTACTAGAATCAGAGGCAACCTGTGCTGAGCTTTAGCAGGTTATATTTCTACACAAAGTTTTGAATTACTGCATTATTTTCAAAATAAAAAAAAAAGACATTTTGCTTAGTGAATATGGGGACTCTGAAACCTTTTGGGAGGGAAAATAGATGAGAAAACTGCTAGTTGCAGGTGGGAATGGACTGTGTGATCAATTCTGTTGGGCGGTGGGTTGAAAAATATGCCTGAAGGCTTTAGCATGTAAGAAATGTCAACAGTGTGTTAGCTGATGCACAGCAACTGCTCTCCAAACCTATGGCAAAAGGCAGGTAATTCAGTATCCTTCTCATATCACTGAAAGTAAAGTGCATTCAACCTTGAAGAGCCAACTCATGTATTTAGCAGTGCAATGTTGTATGATTCTGTGTAATTTCGTAAGTTTTGATATGAGATATTCCATATAATTATAATGCTGATTTCTCTCCCTTTGTTTGATGGTGTTTCTCCAGACTCTGGCTGTGTGAGCTGACAGCTAAAAATTGCCAGATAAGCAGCAAGGTCTAAAGAATGGGATTTTTCTGTCTCATTTTTCTTCAAGGTTTGCTACTGGGGCGAATACAGTACACATTTTAATAACTTCTTCCTGCAAACACTAGTGCACATGTTTAACCTTTTATGTGAGAATAATCTGCAGTGTTTTACTGGCAGTAAGTATCAGGTCCTATGGATTTGATGATCCAAAAAGCTCTTTAAGGTCCCTTCTAACCCAAACCATAATATGATTCTATCATATTCAGGTCACTTTAACAGCTAATGGTCAAAAATTTCCACTTACGGAGGAAATGGCATGGAAAATGTGAAGAATTGTCATTACTTTCTTATTTCATTTTCCCTGCATTTCATCGAACCACAAAAATATTCTGCAGTTGTACTGGATTACCAGAAATATCAGCTGACAATTCAAAGGCCAAAAATTCAGTATAACTGGTGGGGGTTTTTTTCCTAAATATATCTCATAAATGGTGTTGTAATTAATTGTTTAAATAAAATGTTTGAAAATCTTTTTACTAAATATATGGCTCAATCTCCCATACACCAAAATGGTGCAGTTGGTCTGTGAATATTTGCAGGTTTTCCCATATATGGAAGACTGCATTTAATCATGATAAATACATTTCTCAAATGAACATAGCCATAGGGTCAGATTTCCTTTTACCTTAATTCATGGAGAACATGAGAATGTCATGCTCTCCCTACTTTCATACTTCTACCTTACCCATTTCTTGCTGACATTCAACACAGTGTCTAAATTCAGCTTATCTATCTGCATGCTTAAATGTACTGCTCTTCATTTTCTGCTGAGACTCAAGAAATATGATGAGAGACGACTCTTATCTCAAAGGATCTGCACTGCATTCTGTCTGATGCACAACATCCCAGTGGAGTATTGGATTGTTTATCTACTTGCACTCAAGCTTATCTTTCGCATCTCAAAATGTAGTACATTAAAACAAGGCTGTTGCCCCATTTGTTTGTTCCTGTTTTACCACTGGCAGTGCCCTGGTCATGTGTTGTGTAACTGTTGCTTAAGCACACACCTTCCATAATTACCATGATTAAATGTATAAATTCTCCTGGTGCTTAAATACCTACAGAGTAGGGACCCTGACTATTATAGGCACTGTACAAATGGTTACAACTGAAATATTAGTAAAACCATAGAAGCATTTGGGTTGGAAAAGACCTTTGAGATCATTTAGTCCAACTGTTAACCCGGGGCTGACAAGTCCAGCAGTAAACCATGTACATAAGTGTCACATCCATGTCTTTTCAACACCTCCAGAAACGGTGACTCAAGCAGTTCCCTGGGTAGTCTGTTCCAGTGCTTGACAACTCTTTACTTGAAGAAATTTTTCCTAATATCCAGTTTAAACCTTCCCTGGTGCAACATGATGTCAATAGTTGAGAAAATAAAAAACTAAGGGGTAGGCCATTGTCATAACTAGACTTCTTTCAGAAAGAACCCTATATTTTAACAGTAATGAATAAATTGCATTACCTTATATACTCAACAAAATATAATTTTGGATGTGTATTGTGGATCTTTGAAGTATATGAAAATATTTGTACCTTTAAAATGCAAATTTATATATATAAATGCATATATCCTTGAGCACAGTGTATTGTTCTGACCCTTACTTGTTGGCAACCAGGCCTAAGTTTCTAAGTTTCCAAGGCAGAATCATTACTGCATGCCTACACAGCCCTTCACATATTTTGAAAGCATTATGCTAATGTGTTTTAGGTAGTGGCTAAATGTCGCTGTTGAGCCGCTAGCAGAGAGAAAAGACCCTCCAGAAGTTGTATGGATCAAAGAGATTTATTTTTTTATTTTCCCAACTTATATAGACTTTTCAGAGGTCACTCAGATTGGTCAGTCCGAAACCTCCCCCTGAGCCTATTGGCCAGGCCCGAACTGAGCACATCTCGAGAAACTGTTTTAATAACATCCAAACTTTATCTTTGTTTATAAAAAACACAAGAAAATTCTCACAGAAAAGATCTGCGCCAGCCACAGATAAAGTATGTCTCCTTATCAAAAACATGCAACATGTATTTTTATTGTTTAATAGCAGTCCAGAAAAACTATTTTCTGAAGTCTTATTTTGTGGAAATTTTGTCCTTCAAAATTATCATCTAGGATATGAGTTACTTCTTACAGGCTTTACTGAACAAAGAATAATATAAGCATGAGCTCTAATTCTTTCCCAATTAAGAACTTTCATGAAAAAAATAAGCCCCAAAGACACTTCTTTTCCTTTTCCATCATCAGTAATACAATACAAGCTCCAGGAAGATAATTTCTAAAGCTTTTTATAGAAGGTAATATTTTCCTACAATCTCCTAACTCTGCATGACAATGACAGGACCAGTGTACCTGGCATTTCATTATGGTGGCTATATTGGATTAGAACAATTCTGAAAAGTGAGTAAGTGACCCATTCCCCATGTTTGCACATCATATTTAAATCCCAAAGTGCGATTAGGACAAGGCAAAGCTGTGGTGCACCCAGGCAGTACAGTGGGTGGGTTATACAGGAGATCGATGAGATGTGTGAAACTGCAGAGTACAGGTGCTGACCACACCAGAAAGCTGCAGTGAACTGTTCATGGTTACAGATTAACGTGATCTCATATCCTTCCTTTCTCGTCAAGTCCAAGATTGTGATCTATGGGACTTAGCATGAAATAAGTGAAAGAAGCCATGGTTTGACTTTGAATGACAAGTTAGAATTGTCTATGGTGACAGGAAGTATTTTGTTTGTGTATTATGGCCACTCATACTACATGGTAACTGACAGGTTCAGGTGTGTGCAGCTAACACAGCACAAGATGTGCATTGCACTAGTTGGAGATTAGGACTGGGAACACCACTCATGGGGCAAGTGAGCAGAGACAGCATTAATGTGGAGGATTGCTCTCCTCTGAGTAGATAAACACAGTAATAAGCTCACCAAAGAAACTGCATTTTGCTATAGAGCAGTTGCCTACGTAAAACTATAGCAGGACAGGTGTGCTGCAGAGCTACTGAGGGCCCACTTGGCAGGGAACTTGCAGCATGGCCAAGGGATTCCCTTGTCCAAAGGATAGATGTTTCCTCTCAGCAGAACAGACGTATGTTCCCAATAAACAGACACTGTTTCCTGGAGTCAAAATTCAGTAGTTGTCATGACACACAGCTACAAATATCTGAACTGTTAGATTCAAGTCATAGCTCAATCCCTTCTCAAAACTGAAAAGAAATTAATTAGAGCCTTACCCAAGAGCCAAAGAGAAATCTTCACAAATGTCACCTTACATGAGACACAGACATGTTTCCCTAATCAGCCATAGCATTCCATGGTTCCAATTTCAGAAAGCACATAATTTTTTGCAGCCCTCTGTTACACATACACTATCTACAGGAAAAGTATTAACATCAAGGGGTATAAATGTTTTGCTGACATCCAGCTGTGATTTTTTTTAAAACTCCGGCTAAAATGACTATTATTTCATCCCCATTGTGCATGTTTTTAAACACTTCCAGAACTGGAAGCCTCATGGAAATCCAACCCTGACTTAGGACTGTGTTTGCAGTCATGGAACTCTTCTCCTGTCCCTACTACTTCTCCTTCTCCTTTTGAAGGCACCAGCAAAGCACACTGGCAATTTTTTCAGTGACATGGAGAACAACTACATAGGCATGGCTTCTGCCTTTCTGGCTGTTTTTTGTAGTAGCGTTACTCTTCCAGAGCTAGAGGTGCTTGTGCCAAAGTAGGGATACCATGGTACTTTTAATTCCATACATTGTAGGTTATGACTAGCTTATGCTTTAACATTACCAGGAAAACTTATCACAGAGCAAATGACAGACTGCTGGTTTGTTAACATTCCCATGGTGTAGCCTCCTGTCTGGCAGTGATTCCCTTACACTTGTTTTAAAAAGCTGTGTAAGAATCTCCCCTATGCAAATTGCCCTAGCAGTATACAGCAGTAAATTGTGACTGGAGTGACCCCCATGAAATCCAACTCCTCAAAAGCTGTTCTCTGTACAAGAGCACTCATCTGCTCTACTCTGCAAAGGCTATCACTTCTATCTTTCTACTAGAGGATTGTGGCACTCATGAGAGGTGAAGCAAAGTCGAGGTCAGAGATTTGACTCCTTATGCAAGTTAATAGTCTTAATCCATTCCTGGCAGTATCATTTTCTTAAGCCCATTTATCTCATCCAGGGATAAATTGTAGTAATGCCATGGAAGTGAATTAATTCTATCAAATTTGCCAGATCTCTTGGCAGCTAACAGCTAAGCAAACAAGAGATGCCTTTCAAAAGCTCATATCTTTAGTATTTTTATGTTGTTCTGCCCAAAACAAAGCATAAACAAAAATAACCTGGTATTAAACAGTTCATTTCAAACTTCAGTCTTTTTGAAGGTGTTGCTTTTTTCCCCCCTCTAATTTAACAAGACCACTTAGAACTTTTGAAATCGACCTTTCAGGATTTTACATTTAAAAATCTGGAAACAGAGAAATTAGTATGCATTTTTGTTCATACCTTGCTTGAATCAAAGTAAAGACTGAACCTCTGATCTCTGCATGGAGTAAAAACACCTTATCTTTGGAGCCTTTGGCTACTCCCCTTCTCATTCAGACTTTTGTTCCTTGATTGACACAATTCTGTCACTGAGACAGTGTCTTGATTTCAAACATCAAGTTTTTTGGCAAAGAAACAAACAAACCATGATGAAATGCTCTTTTGGGGCGGCAGAATATCAGTGGTATTGGGGCCTGTATTTGTCCCCTTCCCGACAAATGCTAAGCAAAGTGTGCAGCAGAGGGGCCACATGGGACGTGAACAACTCTTGCAAAGAAGAAAATCCTGTTCCAACTTCTTATATCTCTTATTTAATGGGAATAAAGTCACTGCTGCATTCACCATCACAATGTTGTGTGAGCAGGGTGAACTCCAAAGACTTACCAAAGTTAAAGGTTCTCTCTTCTCTCAAAGCCTATCCTTATGACAACAGATATTTTGAGTTGCAACAAATATTTAGGTAGACAGACAGATAGATATGGTCTTTTTTCCATTCCTTCACCCATCACTTGAAGCACATATGATTTAGCAAAGGCTGGTCAAAGCAGAGGTAACACATTATGGAACCCTGTCAAATAGCTTAGTAAAAGCGCATGATACTGATAGGAATTTTTCAGAGTGGGAAGTCTACTCAGAACAGATGTGAGGAAAGTATTGCAGCAAATCTTTGAGTAAGTACATCCACTTTTTAATTCGTGAAGCCTAGACAGCTTCTGGGTGAACACCAGAGAGAGCTCTTTAATACAGGAGCATTTGCTGAAAAGCAAACATACAGTATAGGGAGGGAAAACATCACCAAACTCTTTCCCCTTAACAAATACTTGTTTTTGTCTAAAAATATAGACCTTTTAACTTGAGAAATGCTGAAATTAAGGAGATGTAGGTAGTTTTGTTTTCTCTTGCTGTTTTTCTGTGGCCTCATGACAAATTACTACTACGTATTTGCATAAAATATAATGAAGCTCATTCAGCAGACAAATAATTCTGAGTGGTGTTTCATAAAAAGATAGACAAAATGTATTTATTAGAAAGCTGTTTTCACTTTCTTCTAGCCTACCTTCTTGCATATACGTCTGTACACTGAAGCATACCTTGTTATCCATCTATTAAAATTATAACTGGTATGATTGCCTCAACATTGGGGAGATAATGACTTAATTAGACTGTTGGCAATAACAGAGTCATCTTTTTAAATCACGCCAATTAGCATTAGAGTTTCTTCCCTCAGGTGTCCCAGGGATCCCTTTTGGCTGCCTTTATTGCTTGAGATAAACAAAATCATTGTTTTTACCTATATCTCTGATAATTACTTATTTTCTTTATTATTATTACTATTATTATTATTATCATCATCATCGTTGTCATAATGAGCTGGAGTTGATTGCAGTGTGTGCTGGTTTTGGCTGGGACAGGGTTGATTTTCTTCACAGTTGCTTGTATGGGGCTGTGTTTTGGATTTGTGCTGGAAACTGCTGGTAACAAGGGGATGATCTAGTTATTACTGAGCAGTGTTTGCACAAAGTCAAGGCCTTTCCTCTCCTCACCCCACCCATGAGCAGGCTGGGGGTGCACAAGGATTTGGGTGGGGACAGAGCTGGGACAGGCGACCCCAGATGACCAAAGGGAT
>VZRM01004509.1:3201775-3220479 GCA_013397955.1 Grantiella picta
CTCCTCTCCTCTCCATCACCTGCCTGTTGATGGGAAGTGGTGAAAGAATTCATTGCTTTTCTTTGCTTGTGCACAGCTTTTGCTTTGATAAACTTTGAGATAAGCTGTATGTCACCCCATGGGTTTTCTCACTTTGACCCTTGTGATTGTCTCCTCCATCCCACTGGTGGGCGAGTGAGCAAGTGGCTCTAAGGGGCTTAGTTGCAGGCTGGGGTTAAGCCACAACACACTGTCAGCTGCAAACAGTCTTGGAAAAAAGACTTTTATCCCAGCAGTATACCGAAATATCGAGTTCCTAAGACTGTAAAGTACTGCTACCCTTCCTCCTGACCTCAATTTACAACAGCATACTGCCATGCTATTTAATAAAGTGTTCTGGAGTGTGTTAAAACACTATGCTGTACTTTCTACTTTGGTATTAAAAGTTGACAGTAAAAATTATTAATAGTAACGTTTCTGAGACATAAATTTGATGTATAGTTTGGCTTGATCACTGACCATCTATCCATACACTGAAGGCAGTTCTTTATGTAACTGGCTTTTTTGCAAAAGGAGGCAGAGATTGTTTTCTAAACAACTGGTGCTTCACCCAGCATGGCAAGTCAAAGCATCTCAGAAACAGTGTATTTGCCTGTACTAGAAATAACACATCAATGTGCATGTTTTTAGCAAAGATAAGGGAGCTTTAGAAGACAGACTGATGATTCAGTTAACTGTGAGTTATTAAAAATGGAAAGCAATGTACTGAGACCAGTGTTTTGGAACCTGTGCAATAACAGAAAGTATCAATAGACACAGCCATAAAATATGTGAGGAAAGGATTTCAGGTAAGGATAGGAAAGGACACCATGTCACCCTTATTCTTGCAGCCACCTGAGATTAGAATGGATGTGTGACTTGCTGATGTCAATTCGGCCAGCTAATATGGATATTTCATCAATACAATGTACTCCTTCCATGTCAACAAATTATTCCCTATTTTTTGTGTATTCAAAAAACCCCCACTAAGAACCAAGGATCATTTAAACTTACAGGATCATGAGAACTCGGAAGGGATAGGATCTGATCCACTGGTCTATATGCCAAAGTTTACTTAGACATATGGTAAACTTACTTGAACTTTGAAATACATTCAAGTCGAAAAAATAGAAACAGAAACATTAAGTAGTACAGTGTTGCTGCTAGAGGTTATTTAAGCTTCTGCCTTTCCAATTCAAGTGGATATCCAGCAATGAGAAAGATCCCACCAAAGATACATCCTGAGAAGGAAAAATTTCCCATTCTATAAAAAGAAAAAAACAAAACTGCCCACCCCACCAGTTCTCTTTCTCCATTATGCTGAAAACTATTTCCTTTGAAAGTCTCTAGATGACAAGATCCATGAGGTTACGGAAATCTTAGGAAGAGCAGGATGCCCAGCTATTAAGTTGTTGCTCTAAAAAAACAGAACCAAATTAATACTGTATTAACAATGCATTAATTTTAAAAAGGTAAATTTTAAAGTATTTAATAAGAATTTCTGTAAAGTCAGAGGTATGACCAGGATATAAATGCAAGGTCCCAGTAGTCATGAAATAAGAGATTTGAGTTTATGTCACCCACCATCTCAGTAAATGTTGGATTTTGATTATTTCTCATGTTCTCTGCCTCTAATAATTCCTTCTCACAGAAACACATACACGATGTCACTGCTAAACCTTTAATATCAGTTTTGATATAGCAAGAAATCCAACAGTATCATGTATGAAGCATCACCTTAGCCCACGTGTAGTCTGATCTCCAGTTAAATCCCATTAGAGAACAGAAATGTACCCACCAAGCCCAACTGGTGGCAAACAACAGCTTGCTTGTTGCATGTCTTGTTAAATCAAAATCATACTGGTCGAAAAGCCTGCAAGTAAACCAAATGGACACTTTTTCATCTAACTGCCTGATAATAATATTCTCCACCTCACTTTCACTAAGTATTTTTAAGATAAAAAATGTCAAAAGGAAGTGTTAAAAGCTGCCCTACAGATTTTAAGCCTGGTTATTTTAAGCACCTGTAGCTAACTAAAATTTATTGATCTGTATTGTAAGTGCTGACTGCTACAGAAAAAAAGTAGGAGAGATTCATGCACCATCACAGAACCCCTATGTGTGGCTTGCATCAGATCCATGAAGGGACTTTTTCAAGTCATCCCTATCCTAACAAAACCCTCTAATCCCCAAGTCTGAGGTGGGGACCAAACACCTTGCATGAAGGGAGTGTGAAGACCAATGATTTTCTATTGCTTGTTGTTCCTTCTTGGTCTGCTCTCTGAACACCTACCAAACAACCAGGACTTAGGAGGCTGCTCAGGCTGCATATTCCAAATCCAGAGGGCTTCCCATGAAACTCACTGTGTGTCCTCCCCATGCACAGGGGAAAGCAAAAGAGATAAACTGGGGAAGGCAGAAGAACACAGTTACCAGAGCTATACATGGAAAATGAGGGAGACTAGTGGTGGCAGGAGAAAATCTTGTTTGAGCTGGTGCAGCTGGGTCAGAAGAAACGCTAAAGACAGTCTGTGCTGAAGATTAATTTTGTCATTAATTGTATTCACCTCCTGTTATCTTGCTCTTCATTGAAGAAAAAAAAAATTAAAAAATCGTTAAGTCTTGCTGTGAAGCCAACCTCTTCAAGGTCAATGCCTCAACACAGGTTTCTTGCTAGCTGCCACCAGGGTTTTAAGTTAATTGGACCTGACCCTGAAAGTCTGTTAAGTGTTAAACATGCACGTGTTCTTTGCAGACTAATATCCATGTTGTCCTGATGCACTCACAGCATATCTAATGAACAGGACAGGGTACCCAAGCTGGGCAGTCAATATATTGCCTGAGCATGGCATGGACCTTCTGTTGTGGGGCACACTCTGACTGGTGGAGCTACAGAACCCAAATACCTCCCTTTAGGAAAAAGAAGCTTCCAGCTGGCCAGAGCTGCATGGCCATGGTCTAGGCTAAGCTTATCCACTGTATTAACAGTTCTGTCAGTATTATTGAAATCAAATATACATAAGACGTGCAAAAAATTGGAGTATTTCAATTATTTTTCTGTATGCAGGCTTGTCCCACAACAGCTCCTCTTAAGTAGCCAGACAGCAGACATGAGTTCAGATTTCAGATTGTTACTGTGGTCCGCTCACAAGATGACAGCTGCTAAGATCTATGCTTTTCACATCAGTATTAAGTTGTATGCTTTCAAGATGAGTGGAGATCACAAAGTGAATGCAAGTTATAAATATTTCATGTAAGTAAAATCAAAGGAGGCAACTGTGTTGCATTCTATTATTCTCTTTTAGCTCTTCTAAATATACTGTCTTAACAAAATCAGATAATGCTCTCTGCTTTTACTTGGACAACTGAGGATGGATGATCACGTTCAGATATATCAGAGTCAGCCTATTTTTTCCCTAGTATCTTCTTAGATGCTGTGCTTTACAGTCCTTCGCTGAAGAACAAACAGATCCTGATATTACCTACAGGTAGTCACCACTAAATGAGTTTGAACTCTGGATAAAGTTTTACAAGTAACATGCTACAGCAACTGGTAACACATGCTTGTCCCGGTACAACATTTTCGTTCCTTTAACTTTTCCTCCAATTTTACTTTCTGGAGTAAGCTACCACACTGGCAGTCTCTTTGTACTCATTTCTGTTGCAACCTTCACTAGCAGGATTTTCTCACTAGATTGACAAGCTGCAGTTTTTGCACTGTGAACTGCGTATTCAAATGGGGGCACTAGGTCTTTTTCTTTGTCTTTCTGTCTGTGAAAAGACCTTGCAAAAGAGCCTGGATCTAGTTATTCACTCTCACACAGACTTTTAAGATAGCTGGCCCACGCAGGCTGGAGGTGAAATAATCTTTTAATACAAAGGGCAGCAACCTCATCTGCCCAAACTTCACAGAGTGTCACGATAGGTTCTTCTCAGTTCCCTATTGGCACAGTGCAAGTCAGGCTGAGAAACAGAGAGCACAACCTTAACTCCAAGGGCTCCCTGGATTTCCCTTATTATGCATTAGCTCTGCTTTAATCTTGAAGAGTTCAGAAAATAATCGAGAATTAACACAAAAAGGTTTAACGAATTAAAAGAAAAGAAAGTATTAGGCAGGTTTTGCAATATTTTAATGTGTGCATTCACCCACAGAGACCATAATAAACGTCATTAAATAAATAATCTTATGTACACTGTGTGCCAATTAATGCATTAATCTGCAGAAAGGATATGGTATTTAGGCTGCAGTCTCTAGGCTTCTAGGTTTGGATGATGCAAGCTAATGATAAATTTATACACAAAGTAAACTCATCTACAGTCATTATAAAAATGTTATGAACAACTTCTTGAAACTTCACAGACAAAATATATTTTACAATTATGGAAACAATCCATGAATTATAATTTGATTTTCATTTTCTAATCTATTTTAAATCAACTTGAAAGTATGCACTACAGGTACCCAGAATAGTTCCTGAGCCATCCTCTAGTTTCAGCTTTCATAACAATTATCTGGTTTATTAGGACACATTTTAGTCATAATTAAATCATATGGTTATTTAATGCAGGAGAAGCTCTAAAATAATGCAAAGAAGTTCTAGTGTTATTGTATCATATTACAATAAATATAATGCATTCTTCACCAACCCTATTTTAAATATTCAGTTCCTACACACAATATTATATTAATAATACATGTATGTAATTGTCATAGGCATGCAACTTTTAGCAGTAAATAGCACAAAAATATTGGTACATAGGGAAATTCAGGAGGTCTCTAGCCCAGTTTCCTGCTCAAAGTCAGGTAAGCCATGAGGTCAAGTAAGGTTCTGGGCTCTGGGCTTTATCCAGTCTGGTTTTGAAAATCTCCACAGATGGAAATGCCACCAAGATTTATTTAATTTCATTTATGTCAGAATGAAGAAAAGTTATAGAATTAGGTTTAATTTTTTGGAAATTCAAAACATCTTGATACACATTTGAATTTGCAGGCAATGACTGGAAAAGCAGAAAGCAAACATTTTCACATCTAAAATGTGCCACAGTAGTATCTTTTTATGACAGGAGTGATCAGTGCTGTAGAGAAGCCTTTTTGTTTCAAATCTTGCCCTGTAAGTTATTGCATCTCAAAATATGCCCTTTGGAGACAATCATCAGTCCTCTCTCCACCTGAATTTCTTCCACCTATACTACAGAATAAAGTTATCTAATTATCGTGCATGGGTGTTGGGACTTGTACTTCATTAGCATCTTCAAGGCATTTTGTCACCTTCAGGAGGAAAGCAGTGGCACTGGCAACAGCAGCAGCACCATCTCAATATACAAATGAGGTCACATTATAAGGGAGGATTAATGGCAGTTTTACTTTTGCAAAAATGATAGTAAATACACCTTAATGAGGGTTAGCAGACAGACCCTGAACTGCAGGTAAGAGAGGCCCCAGAATATGATAGAGAAGACAAAATATTAAAGAGGAAAAATAATTTTAGAAGTTAGAAGGAAAGTTGAAACTGGAAACACTGATCCCACTTCCAGCCTAGTGCAAAGACATGGAGTGGCATCTGCATAGCCTCTGTGCCAGTGAGGAATTTCTGTCACTTCTAACACAGATCTGCCCAGATTCAGTCAAAATTACAAGGTTCTGAAAAATTGTTTTTTTGTACGTTTAGTAGATGCTTAGACTCTTGACTCCCAAATTCTCATGTGATCTAATCTATATGGGCATGGCACAATGCAGAGTTCCTCAGGAATTTTTCAGCTTCCAGCTGAAGTTCAGGATTGCTGTGGGTAGGTCAGGGTGACTTTGGAGGTCTCCTCTGTGTAATGCTCTCCAGCAGGCAGTAGCAAGTTGGTTAAGGTTTGTCACTTTATGTGGTCCAATAATCATTAAATGTGCAAACACACCGTATTTCATGCAATCTTGCACCAAAAAGGATAAGCTATGAGAGTGAAAGGGTCCCATGGAGAAATGCAATGCTGTATTATGATCTGTACTGCAGACATCCATTGCTCTTTATTCTGAGGGCTCAGGAACTGAAGGGCAATCTTGCTATCTGCCTACAGTGCTACCAAGTCAGGTTTCCTGAGACTTCACTTCATTGCCCCATACACTTTACATTTCTGGTAGTACAAGACTCAGCTTCAAGAAAAACCCATGTCTGCCACTTTCCATCATACATCTGAAATGCCAGATTTTTGGACTTACCGATCTTAAGGATTTTTTCCACCCTAAACGCTCCTATGATTCTATGATAAAAACCATCAGATGCCCCCTCTGACATAATGGCTTTTTAAAAGAAAAGAGTGAGGCAGTCATTGTGAAAGGCATAGATTATGTCAAATCTAATGATTTCAAGCCTGTGATCTTTGGAAGGTGTCTGTAATCAATTTGCATGCACTTCAAAGAAAATGTGCTCCTACATGTTGTTTTAATGCCACCTTGGTTAACAGTTAATAATTATAATCTAACTATGATTTTATAAAAAACTCAGGATAAACAAAAATTGCATTTCACAAAACTGAGGAAAGTTAACTTAGATTGTTGGTCTGCCTTCACTTGAACAAACAAACATGAATTTCCAAGAAATAGCTAAATCAAACATCATACACAAGGGAACAAAATATTACCTATTAATTTCAGCCTCATGTTGAAGTTTTCTTTTGATAAATGAAGATATTATTTCTGGATAGGCAGTAAACCTATTCACAAGGACCCAGAAAGAAAATAAAAATCCCTGACATTCTGTTGCAGTGTTTGATACTAATATTTTTGCACTACCACGATATCCAAACCTTGTGGGTCCTGTGGGATTTGTAATATGTGAATGTGGTACCTCCACTGATAACCAATTATTTTGATTCTCTCCTCTACTTTTCCAAAACCACTGGCATAGGTAAAAACCCTGCTTTCAGTGCCCTAGAGTATCCTGAGTGGGAAGGGATCCTTAAGGATCACCGAAGTTCAGCTCCTGACTTTGCCCTCTTTAAAAGCTGCTCATGAGAGATCATTTTTCTAGGAAAAGTGAGCCTATATGTCAGCTGTGTTTTTCTGTCTGTTATTTAACCCCAAATACAGCATGAGAAGGAAAAACACAATAAAGGGCATATGATGAGAAAAAATATACCCAAGCCTTTTCATAGCCCCTTCTAAGCACCAAGTTGAGCAAACAGTGTGAGCAAGAACTGAGAAGAGGATGTAAGGAGTAAGAGAAGGGAGATGAGGAAAGCCAGAAGTATATTTACAGATGAAGGTGTCACTTGCTACACAAAACACTTCCTACAAAGTGCTATCTTCACGTCTCTCTGCTTCAGCCAAAACCACATTTATTTTTCACAGACTTGAAACCATGTGCCAAAATCAATGCATTCTACAATACTAAGAAACATATAGGAACATTTCAAAGATGGGAAAAAATAATCTACAAATCAGGAATTTCAAGTGTATTCTATCTACAGAAATTAGAGAAATAAGAGAAATGAAACAGAAATGTTCATGTTTGAAACACTTTGTTATAATATTATTTCAATTTTAACTCACATACCCTCCTTGAAAAATTTCAGCCTAAATCACTTAGAATTTCAAAATGAAGAGTTATCTTTTATTATACCCACCAAGGATTTCCAGTGAAAACAGGCCCCACTGTGAAGTAAACATGCAAATATTCTAAAGTTGTACTTGAGATATGGTGATAGGCATTAAACTGCTGATAAGTTAACCTTGTGTATAACTAAATGCAGTTGTTTCCATCACACAGCTGATTGCTGTTTCCACCACTGCAAACAGGAAATGACTTCATGGAATCAATCGGTGACTGCTGACAACTTAATGGAGACAACTATAATGTAATTCTGTCTCTACAGCACAACTGTTCCCCAAAGCATATTTTCTATTGATATTTTGTAAAAATGCCTTCCACCCGGTGTATTTCTGGATCTGCAAAGCGTGCTTTTTCACCTGACAGCTGCATGATGAAGTTGTATGGTGTCTGACAGAGTATTTCTTAATGTTTATGAGGCAACACGTGCAAACAGTGAAATGAAGCCTAATCTTTTAATGAATGTCTCTTGCTAGCATACCACTATCTCCAACAGTACTACTTGCTGTTTTCATTTCTTGTAGCTTCATTTTTTACAGATTCTGCATTACCTCAATACTTCATATGTAATCTACTTAGAAATTAATATATATTTGACCAAAGGGTATAAATATGAAGCAACCAATAAAAAGTCTGACTCTGGAGAAAATTAAATTACCTGTGCAAAAATACTTCATAACAGTAGTTGAATAGAGAGTCTCATTCAGTAGTTTTAGAAATATATATCTATATATATCTATACATATATATAGATACATGTAATTAGATGTAGAATTGGGAATCAAAATATAGCCAGGTAGGAAAGAGAAAACTGCTTCAACACTGTAATTTCAAAAGAAGCTTTCAAAAGAAGCTCCTGAAGATGTCTCCTGAAAATCTATCAACCCAATCAGCTGCTTGGATTCACTTGGAAAAAGTCGCCTCCATCCATGACTAGTACTTTCATTAACTATGAATAGTACAGGAAGAAGGTCAAAGAGCAAGTTTCCAAGATATTCAGGATAAATTTGAAGTCATCACGGAACACTTACAAGAGACATCAGTTTCTGCTTTGCTAGAAATAAGAATAATAATTTAAAAATATTCTTCTTTTTTTTTTTTACACCAAGATCAAAGTAAATGTACTGTGAAAAAAAGACTTCAGTACAGTATTATACTAAAGGACATTTGCCTTTTCAATCTAAATTTTACAGGCCATTAAATATTTTGTTAAATGAAAACTGACCGTAGGGGGGAAAACCCAAAAAACAACATGTCCTAAACTAAATTAAGATGGATGTAACATAGCATACAACACTGTTCCTGTTCTCTCAAGTTACCATGGAAATAATGCATAAAGCACATATTAATCCCATGGGCAATTGCTAAAGAACATCTTTTGAGCACTTGTAAAAGCATTTAAAGATACTGAAAATATAAACTTCTTTTCAAAAATGAGCTAAAAGTGAAACAAAGAGTCATGAGATGATAACTACTTAATTCAATGAATGGGTTATCTATCTGTCAAGAATTCCTGCAAGCCATCACAATTACTGTGTAGAACCAAATGGTACGGTTTTAAAAGTTAGAAGGAGGCAATCACTTCTTTACCCTCTGAACTTCTCCCTAGTTCTGATTTAATAAAACACTTAAGGCATTTTTAACATCAAGATCCAAACACTTTCAAAGGAAAGCTTCCAAATTGGAATATATTTTGCCTCTATCCTATGTGTTATTCCATACAGTCATTCTTAATTTTATCCCTGATTTAAGTGTTTTGTAGAACTGCAGCTAGGGTGGATAAAAAAAAATGAAGCTGATCTGGATGTTACAATCAGCTTTCATGCCAGGCAGATGAGAGCAGTATATATACCTTCAGTATTTATGTATTTATACATATGTATTTATATTTTACTTAAGAGGCAATATATATCCAGGTGGTGATGAAAGACAACATGTGAGCCATTATGCGACAGCACTTGGCCATCTGTGCAAAGCTATGGTTTTCTTTAGTTAATTTTATGCTTGTTACTTGTAGTGATAGATGACAAGAATTAAGTTTCCTGAAATTCTGTTATGTATAGATAAAATTAAAGAACAATAAAAGATAAATGGGTTAGCTGTGGCCTAAATGACAACCATATGGATAATAGGATTTAGCATATGATATTTAAAATTTTCAGTGAGGTGAAATGTAGTCTGATATCTATTAACAAGGTATATTTTTTTTTCACTCTCTAATTTCCAAAACAAGGTAAAGAAGCTTAAATGAGATTCACTCACAGTGTGGGTTGGTCTCCAACTGCTAATCTCTGTGGGGCATATGCAGGGTAAAGTGTCTTCTAATTACTTTTGTTCTATCTACCTTTTTTTTTTTTTTTTGTTATAACTTTTAACCCATGGTTGTAACTTAATGAAGTTTAGTAAATGATAGAGCAAACATATTTCCTGGCTTGAAGGCATGATGTGTATTTTTGATTTGCTCCTGACCTGATTTCTGAACAGTTTGCCTGAAATGAGACCAACTATTCAAGGAACCATGAAGTTTTGCCACATGAACTGCTACCCTTCTAACTATAAATTAGCTTTAACTGTTTTCTTACTGAGGGATTTCTGTGAGCTGGAAAGTACGGTGTTTTCATATTTTTTAAAATATATGAGCATCTTATAAAAATACTTGTATTAAGAATCAAGTTTTTTCCATTCAATGAAACATATATGAGAGCTCAGACCTTTAACAGTTGGAATTACACCACAACACTGCTGAAAGAAATGTAGGAAAGCACGTAAGAGAAAAGCATGTTCTCATGCTAATTGGTTAGTTCTATGGCTAACAGATATCGTCTTCATCTAATTCTAGTCATTAATGACTAGGGCTTTATTTTATTATGACGTATGGCAGAAAATTCTAATGAAAAGGTACAATTTTTTTATTAATTTGTATTATTGTTATATAGTATTTACTATTGTTTGCTGCTTATTACATTTGAAAATGCCTTGAGTAGTATGAACAAAGTTAAGTATGCAAAGGTTAACTAAGAAATATAATTAAACGTATATTCAACGAAGTTCCCTAGTCAAAGAGGGATAATGCATGTGCAATTTTCCTCTTAAAGACCAATGCCAAAAGGACCTGGAGCTGAGGAAAACTTTGACTTACACTTATTTAAGATGTATGGTCTAGAAAGGTTAAATTCTGATTGAATTATAGAATAAAAATAAACTAGACAAAATTTCTTAAAAGCGTGAGTTACGGAGTAGAGGAGTTTTATAGCCTGAACAATTTTAGTAAGAAAGTGACATTTCAGAAAACTCTGTAGTAACAATTCCAATTCCCTCAAAGTTTCCAGAAGAGTGAAAGCAAGAAAGGAAGACCTTCAATGAGTTCTGCAAGGCACACAGAAATTCATGTTATTTTATCTTCCACTTTAAAATTTTATTTCGAAGTCAGAAGTTAAATACTAAGGCATTTGTTGTACAGTCAAGTTATTTTCAATCACTTTAGCACACAAGACCATCTGAATATACAAGGCAATCTGTTTCCAAATAAGCTACGTTGTAGCCACACTTCTTGGGTTTCTAAAACTCAAAATGAGCTTAAGAATCCTTAGAATGTGGTCTTGCTTTCCCCTTAATTCCAATAACTGGTTGAGGCCTTGCCATAGCAAATCCCTTGATGGTGGATGCCTTCCAGGAAGGGGCAATCAGAGGGTGATACACAGTGAACCCTTTTGGCACCACCTGTGAACTGGCTAAGGTGAGAAAAGCTATTTAATGCCTGCTCTTTATTTCAGGCAATTTTTATTAGGAAGATAAGCAATATTAGGATCTACCATCAATATGTTCCAGAGAAAACTATTGAAAGCAAATTTCATTTGCTATTGTTTGGAAGAAACCCTATTTTCCAGTTGTGAAGATAGAACATTTGTTGTCTTTCTAGTCAGACTGTGTTTGCCATATGGTGTAAATAGGATTAAGGAAACTGGAAAGATCACCTTGCTATTCTGATGTTATGATTTATGTTATTGGACCCATGGAGAAAAACACTTATATGAATAATATTAAGTAGTTTAAAGCTGATTATCTGTCTGATTACAAAAGGGACTAAAACACTGCAGAGTAATTTAACTGCAAAGGTAACTGTAAATAAAAATTGTATGAACAATATTTCTGTTATCAGAAAAGTAAACAGGTGTGTTTTCTTGAATCAGAGCTGTCTTAGCAAACAAGAGCTAATTTTTTCCTGCTACTTCCAGTCACATAAAGACCATCTGTTCATTCTTTTAAATTCCAATTAGTACTATTGACTGATCTTCTACAAATGGTTCTTCTAAGCTTTGCCTGCATGAGTGTTCTCCTTCGTTAGAAAAAACCTGCAGGAAAAATGGCTTCCTCCTTGAAGAAGCTAACTCCTCTTCCCACTCAAGTGTCTTTTTCAGCATCCCAAGGCATACAATATTAAGATATTGTTCTGAAACTTGTGTACTCTTTCTGCAAATACACTGTACCTGTTCTTAAACATTCTTTAAAGGTGCATCAATAAAATGGATGGATTGTTCAGTGCACAGCTAAGCACATAGATAAATAATTTACAAGATTAAGCAATCTTGTACTTCTTCAGGGAAGAAGGCACTAAACTTCTAGTTTAAAGCCTTCTTCCACAAGCCCGTGCCCCCTTTCGTATGGAATTGAAATACAGGAATAGAAAAGCCCAGGAAAAAGATACTATCCACATGAAAAGAAGGGTATACATACTGTGGGGAATGTGCAAAGAAAAGATGCAGGGAAAAATCAGCTGCAGAATTACTGCTTTTTTTTTAAAGCATATGTCCAAAACTGGTTAGTTTGATCCACAGTTTAGGAAAACTCAGGCTCCTCATTGGTAAAAAGATTTCATAAATGAATGCAAGTATCATCTACACTGATGAGAAGCATCTATTCTGTTCTTTGTAGATGATGACCTGACATTACCTGCTTGCTCTAAGAGCTCTAAGATAATCTCTCCACTGTAATACAGGAACATCTTTGTAGACAGGAATCCTCTGTGATTAAAGTAAATCTACCAAGAATAAAGAAATGGTAGGTCATGTCTATAAAATTTGTGTTGCTGTGTTACAGTACAGTGATAATATAAATTACTGATATATAATCCTGACGTAAAAAAGTTGCAGAGGTTGAAAACAAAAACTTGTCCAACTGCTCAGCTGCCTTCTGCCAACAGGTGCATGGCAGGAAAACAATTAATTTTGATGACCAGAGACTGATGCTATTCTGCAAGTTTTGACAATTACAAAATCACCTCGTTTTTATACAAAAGACCAACTTGTCTAAAAAGCACCAATAAGGCATGATAACTGCTGAATCCCCTCATGCATTTTTTGTAGACTGCTATTCAGTCTACATCCAGTCTTTACACAAGTGAAGATCTGATTGCTCTTCAGCAATTTACGCTGTCATTTCTCCAGGCTAGACGGATGTCTTGCTTCATTAGACATTAGAAATCTGCCACATAATTCCCTTTAGCCAAGAATATTTTAAAGAAAGATTTACAACTTAAAAGAATGCTATTTAAGAATTGAGGTTGTCAATATTTGTTAGAGTGTAGTTATGTTTTCTATAATAAGGCACACAATAACATTATGTTAAAATATTAAAAACTTGTCTTCTACCTGCTGCAATAGTTCTGCTCTGGATTTTTATACCACCACTGTTATTGCACAAGTATTAGAAAATCTTTTACTTTTTGCATCAGATTCATTATTAAAATCTTTCCAATTTTAAATCGATGCATTATTTAAATTTGATAATGAAGTTGTATAATTTTCAGTATTAATTTGGACCAAGAAAAGAACAGAGTATTTCAATTACTAAGTCAAATGCTTATAAGTAAAAATATACATAATATACAAAAGTAAGGTATAATAAGAAAAATGTAGTAAAAAATATTATATGTATGTAAAGATATACACTAAGTAAAACTGGTGATTTTGAACAATTTTGTTTAAAGGATATATGACACATAAACCTCTTTTTAAAATAATTTTTCAAAAGATCCTTGTACTTTCAAGTGCTAGATCCAATTGTTAGTCATCCCTGTGCAAGCCATTCTAACCCAGTGTCCCTTCAGACTGCAAAAACATTCAAACCATGTTTGTTAAAAATGAGGTGGACATTAGCATATCTCTCAGGAGCACTGCTTAACCTTAATAACTCAGCTGTTTATTGAACCTGAGACCACACTATAGGGGTTTATCTGTACATTTGTTCCAATAAGATAAGATTCAACACCTGTGACACTGCAATTGGCAATTCGTTTTTTGAATTTCCCTTTCTCAAGCAAGGGCAAAATCTCTTCTGCACAAACATAGAAACACAGCAGTTACCAGCAGATTCTCAGTGTATAATGCACCTTCTAAAGCAACACTTCTGAAACAGCACAGTCCTCCCAACAGGGGAAATCCAACTAGCCATTGTAAAGGACTGTGTAAAAGCCCATAGGAATCCCACCTCCCAACAAAACAAAAAACACACAGAAACATACAGCAAGAGAACTGGAGCACCTGGAGTGGGACTGACCTCAACTAAACCCAGCTAATAGCCTCCCCTACAGCAGAACTCAGCTAATCCAAATTAGACTTTTACAGTACAATAGGATTAATTCCACTGAGCGCAAAGACACAATACCTACATTGCTGAATGAAACAAGGTCACAGAGAGTCCTCTCCCCTTAAGCACAAGCAGTATAAGCTGCCATACCCCATAACCACAGCTACTCTTTGTTATCTTGCTGCTGGTCCTTTTACATTACTGCTATTTGTAGGTGTGGGGTTTTTTTCATTTCAAACTGTATGATATAGCACTGATATTCCAATAGCTAGAGTGACAGTGTTACATCAAAGAATGAAACTGAGGACTGTGTAGGGGAAGGTGTTCTGGCCCACATCAGGTGGGTGGTAACTAGATGATCTTTAACGTCCCTTCCAGACCAACCATTCTACAATTCTATGATTTGTGTTCCAAGTGCCAGAAGGCAGCATGAGGACAGATGAGACATTACTGAGTTTGCCATGGGATTCACGAACTGTGTAGGCTAAGGAAAGCCAGGACTAATTCAGTTCTTCTCAACCTGTGCCTTGGGAATTGCCACCCAGGCATTCTCCACAAACCAATCTGGGGCACTCTCTCGCAAAGAAAGGATTGCCAGGAATGTGTGATAAGGATGAGCAGCCCTCCAGCTCTCACACCCGCCCCAAGGCCATGCTTTCTACAGTGCAGACATAGTTACTAGTCAAAAGTAGATACTTGGGCGAACCTGGTGGCTCAATGAAAAAAGAAGCAGGAAGAAGTTAGAACTTCTCTTAGAAAGAAGTAGATATGGGATGCGTGAAGGAAAAGAGTGAAATAAAAAGACACAGATACTTGGGAAAACATACGCAAAGCCAATAAATCAACTCCCAATATTAATCAGACTCCAAATCAATTTATGTCTCACATGTGCAACACATAATAAAGAGGGGCACAACTAAGCCATTTACTTGAAAATGACACAAGGTCCACATGTGCAGCATCACTAGCATTTGTAACATTTAGAAATGCAGACAATTGATTGGATCAAACCTTGCTATTTTTATATATACTGTGTCTGTCCTATCCTCAGTTGTTTGAAGACACTAGTTAAGTGTCTGATATCAATGTTTTCCCATTCTACACCCTGAAAATTTGGAAACTGATAAGAGATAATAGACTATTGTCCCTTTTTGATTAAAAGGAAATCCTAGTAGATACATTTTTTAAATTAAATTTGGGTTCATTTGATTTTTTTATGGTTCAAATAGTAATGAGAATCTTCTAGTTGGAATACAACTGATTACACATTTTCAAATATGAAGAAATAAGACAAAATAAAAAATAGGCAAATAAAAATTTGTGGGTTATTTTTATTTTCAGTTTTAAGCACTGCCGACTGTTTTCTTAATAGTACTGTTCTCTATTGCCATCACAGACCTGACCCCAGCAGTCTTAAAGTTCCCTTTGCATTTGAATGCTAATAAAAATTATAAAGTGCAAATTACCAAAACAGGAGCAGCTTAAAAACTTGTTGGTTTGCTTGTCTGTATTTTTTTTTAACAGGAAATACTGATGCTTCTGTAGTCTCCATGCAGTTAATCTTCTGTCAGAAAGAGAAGGGGTGAGAGACATGCACAAACTGCTACAGTGAAATGCACAAGGGGACACCTAGCAGAATTTATGGACTCATGTGTTTGCACATGTATACACATCTCTCTGCCTCTCTTTCTGTCATCTATCCATCACCAGACTTGATCAACCCTCCCCAGCCATACCTCAAATTTTGTTTTTATTTATTAGTTTTATAGTGCTGGTACCATACCAGATAGATCAATTTTTAGAAGACTTTGTAGTGACACTTCAGAAACTTAAATGCTCTCTACTAAATGTTAACAATCCCCTTTTACGACGTCCTCATACTTGAAGTCTTGATTGCTATTTTCAAAACAATGCATAGTTAAATTCAATTCAAGTTTGAAATTACAAAGGAGGAATGGATTCAGAAGCCTCCCAAATGCCACTCTGTATTGATGCAGCAGCAAAAGTGTTTGCCACCTGATGGGCACAGTCAAAGGCAGTGCATGTGATACCAGCTACATAAGATGTCACAGTCTGAACATGCTGTCTTGATAAGTACAGCTTTCACCTTTCAAAAATATGTTTGTTTTGTATCCTTCAAAGCTGTTCTAAGAAAAAAAAAATTCTTCTCTTTACCTGGGAATTATTTGTCCCATCATATTTATCAAAAATTTTTCGTGGCTCTCAGGACAACTACTATTTGGGAGTAATATTCGCAGGTATAAAAATTTATGAAAGTCAAATGACCCTGCACAATTCATAAGGCAGTAAAATCCTTTTTGTTGGATTGCCTAATTGAATATGAAGCATTTGGCAAGCGTCAGGACAGGAAAGGGAAATGGAACAAGTTTTGTCAAGGAAAAGAAAAACTCTTCTTAAATCATTAAATGGCCTCTGATGGCACAGCATGGTTTGGAATTGAGTTTAGTGCTACACTGTTGAAAATCACATCTGAGAGCTTTACATCTTTTGGAAAGTTGGTTCATTTTTATGCCTGGTTTCAGTCCCTAAAAAAAGCAGGAAAATAAATTTAGTTCATTTATGTGTAAAATGCCATAAACAATGGTGTGGCATGGACAGCAATCCCTGTTTTGGACATGCGGTGGTTCACATATCCTATTTGGGAAAAAAACTTCATTGTGTACTTCAGCGTAAAGCAGAGCTGAACAAGTTTCCTTAAACCAGAGAGGAATTTACTGGCATGCTTTCACTTAAGTTACTTCTTAATGAACTTCACAGTCAGCTTTACCTTTGCATATGCTTTCTTCAGTAGAAATATCTTTCTAAATCAGGATATTTATCAATATTGTGTTTCAAGATCATATGTTAAATGGTCATCTGCTAATTTAAATTTCTAACTTCTAAAAATGTGTCCTTTCCAGAAAGTCATTCCAGGTAGTTATTAAACATATTTGATAAGTTAAGATGTGTGTAAAAGAAGAGTTTATGACTTTCCCATCTATTCCATTAATCCCCAATTATTCAAAGTTTTCCAAGTCTCAGAGAGAGAAACATTTATGTCTCTGGGAAATAATGATTTCTGTCCTTTCAAGTACACTCACCATATTCAGGAGGTTACAAAACTGTATTAAAGAACCTGCGCTTAAGAATGAGTAATTTCCCTGGATTACATTTTCATTACAGAATGTTCAGAAACCCTTACACCTTAAGCCTAGCAGCAAACTGCTGCATGCTTCTGAATACATTTTTAAAGACAAAAATACCTCAGTCTTAGCTATTAGAATATTAACAGCATAAGATTAACATTTTTAATATAAATTTTAATAATAAGCCTTTTTCCTTAAACTTGCCCTTTTTAGTAAAATAGTTCCCAATCCACCGATAATTTACAGCATAAAGAAAAATAATTGTGTAATGAATATAAAAAGAATTTTTTGCTGCAGTGTGCATACAGATGGCTCACCCAGTAAATAATGAAAAAAAAAAAAGTTAGGTGGAATATCTAAAGGAGTCAGAGCTGTACTTTTAGAGACAACGAAGAAGGCACAGCAAAGTCTCTCTTTCCAATTTCTCTACAGTTGGTCTATAGCCTTGCAGGCCCTCCTTGCACACAAAACTGACTCCTTCAAGTGTTTTCCCAGGTGGTGAAAATGCAGGCTGAGGCCCTGTGAGACTCAGCTGCAAGGCAGATGCAGGGTGCTCTGGCTGCTGGCTCTGTGCTGGTGCAAGGTGTGTGACAAGGAGGAACAAGGGGGCAAATGCCACCTGATAATGCAAAGATGAGGGGGAATGGTCCTGAGGCTACCAGGGCAAACTGAATCCCAGGCCTTCCCTTTGGGTTCCAATGTGTTTAACAGAAAAGTAGATCTATGCTTTCCATATAAATAATGAATGATGGAGAGGCTGTTTCTTCATGAGCACATTCGCAAACGTAGTCCATACGTGATTCACAGGGAAGACAACAGGAAGAATGAGTGTATCATGGTAACAGTTTTCATGTTTATGTGGAAAAGAAACAGGAACAAATAACTCACAACACAACCTGATGAAGATATTTATAGCTATAAATACCTTTGGATCTTGGGTTTCATAGACAGAATAAACCTAATTTTAAACTAACTCCTAACTCAAACTTTTAAAAAGAAGGTCTCTTTTTCTTTACCAATCACATAGAGACCAGAAAAATCTTCCTAAAACAGAAATTAGAAAGCAATTCAACTCAGGCATGACTGAAGTAGCAGTTAAAAAGCAAAGCTGTGGACTCAGCTATTTACCTTTCTTTATTTTTCTGATTATTGTTAAAGCCCCTGTGGAAACATAAAAAGAAATCAATGAGTATAAACTGACATACAGATTTATGCAAATGCCTTTTTAATTCTTTTACATATTTGTAATACACTGTGCTCTTGCACATACTTAAGGTTTTTTCTTAAAATTAAAAAAAAAATCCAAGGACAATTCAAAGAACACCAACTATTATTTGGGTTTGGGCTTTTTTTTTTTTTT
>VZRM01004509.1:3220527-3323184 GCA_013397955.1 Grantiella picta
CTATTGAAATAAGAATGGAAAATATTGCAACATTCCACATCTACTGATGGTGGGCACAAGTATTTTTCCTTTGTGGACATGGGAAGAAGGAAAAAGAATGGAAAAATAATATGTAAATGCATAGACATAAAAACTGTAACTATGAAGCACGAAATTTTATCCATTTCCCACTGTTATAAAATATTTTCAGTTCATGCACAATTTCAGTGAATAAAGGTGATCTACTCTTAAAGCATTCTCATTCAAAATGAAGAATTTATTGAATAAATTTAACTTCTCTTTCCCTTTGCATTTATCTGCATATAAAGTTCATAGTTTTAAGCTGACATATGTGTGGACATTTATGGAAAAAAAAATCTCTGCCTATTAGATTATGACCTTTACTCTGTGGTGTGCAACAAAAGTCTTCAGTTCTTTCCACCTGTGTGACGATGAACACCACAAGACATTGCTGCAGTTCCCAGGCTGGTAAGAAAAAGGGATGGAGAGAATTTGGGTAAAACAAATGTGAAGGGGTGAGGGTGTGAAGATTTCTTTCTGCAAGCATATACACACATTTTTTTCAGTTTTAAATTCAATTTCCCTGTGACAACTCGAAAGAAAATGTACCTACATACTTTACATGTTGCTAGAATATTATTGCTCCTACCAAATGTTACTATGTTTTAAGCTTGCAACTTCTAAAGTATAGGACAGTTTATTGTGTCTTGCCCACAGTTTCTGATCAACTTTCTGTATTCCGGTATTTGACCTGTCTTTATAATTTCTTCCCTTTCCTTTGCAGAGTTTTAATCCTTTAATTTGTATATTTCAAGTGAGTAGCCCTTTTTTTTTTTAAGTAGCTTTATCAGCTCTAGTCCATTCCATTATTATTCTCTCTGATTTTTCCAACAGAAGTCATTAGGTCTTTTTGGTTTCCTCTTTTTCCTGAATCTAAGCAATTAAGTTTGAACTGATTAAACAGCTCACATATTCTTTAAACAGATTTCATAGCATTTCTCAGCAATGAACCTATCTGAAACCATGATCCCATTTTCTTAATCTCTCTAGCTTTCTTTGAGGTTCTATCAATTTCTTTTTTTCCTGAATAGACGGAATAATTTGGTATCACCTTCAAATATGGAAATCTTTCTTCTAAATTACTAGTCAGACATCACTGAGGTTATTTCCAAATCTTGTACTTGACATACTGCTGACAGCCACTTGTGAAGGATCTCATTGGAGTCTCTTTCAAAGTGAAAATGGAATATGCCATCAAGTTTCTCCTGATCTTTAATCTATTAAATGTTTATAAACAAGCAATGAAAGAATGTTGGGTTTTGTTTTTCTCCAGACAATACTGACAGCACTTTGCAATATAATGCTTATACTTTTCATAATTTCACTCTTTATTAACATTTCAACTATTTGAGTAGTGCTTAACTAGAATTCATTAACCTGTTATCAGGAAAAGAAAAGCAGAAGTTGCATATATGACATTTTATGAAATAATTTTTTTTTTCCATAGAAAATACCTGCACACACGTAAAACAGAAAAAAATAATATATTGTGTTATGGTGAGTCATCTCAGGAAGTTGTTTATTTTGTGAGCTCATGCTTTGTCTAGTGAAATTTAAAGATAAATATGTAAGTCAGGGCGCTAAGCTATGCATAAGTATGTTTACAGTAACCTAAAGTTATGAAGAAAAAGAGTGACCCCTGAAAATAATATCATCTTAGCAATCAGAACAAGGCAGCTACTGTCTTAGACATGTTTTAAGGAAGGTCTATGCTGCCTTCCACTCATTGTTTTCCTTCTAATTAGAATTTTTGCTATGTTTTTTAAAATTTTTAACTGTAATATTTTTTAATTTTGAGTACGCAATATGAAAGCAATTTTATGGCAATCAGTGGTGATATATAGTGCTGTTGCTTAGCACTTTGTTTTAAAGAACAATATTAATAGTCTGCCAAGAGTCAGTGGAATGCTAATGCTAGCCTTCTGTAGTTAAAAAGAAGTGTATATTTTTACACAAATTTTGAAGTTTTTGCCAAAAATCTGTCATTCCTGATCCAGTGATGGGCCCAATGTTCTTATTTCCAAAGAGACAATCTTCTCTCTAGATGTCTGAGGCTTGATTCTGGTCTAGCTTCCACAGATACACTGAGTGTACCATCACAAATTAATGGATCTGGTGAAACTTTCATTGTTACCTTTGATAAGCAAATGAACACCACTAACAGAGAAATCACAGGTGGACCAGAAAACATCTAAAAGTTCTCTAATAATGGAAGCTACATTTCCATTATTATGAGTTTTTTAGATGTCCATAAAACTGACACTTCAGTCTCTTTGAAAGAAAAAGAACCATTCAGTTCTTCATGACTGCCACATTTTTAGAATTTTGCTTTGCCTTTCTGTCTATTAGCATAAACATATATATATATATATATATGTACACATTTGGGTCATGTGGTTTCTGTGATATGCTCCAGGGAGTGACCCTTCCCTTAACTAAGTCCTGAATGATTCAAGCCCATCCTGCACTTTCTTAATTATTCTGTGTGCATCTTCAGGCTATATATAATTTGGCTGTAGTAAGTATTTCACAAGGCTTTTCAACATACTCAGCACACCATGAAGAGCATTTCTCTTGCCATGTGACACCAGCTCTCATAAAGGACTTATCTGAGGTCAATTTAATTTTAGGGTAAGAGACATTGTAGCAGCATTTTTACAATTCTTTAAAAATTAATATTTCTATATGGAATGGACATGCTAAATGGCTTCCTTGGTACCTGTCAAGTTTTTGATTTGATGTCTGGAAGCTGAAATTATCTGCTGTATACCAAAAAGCATGGCAACCCTCCCTGCCTGCTGGAGCCATCCTTGGGCCAGCCTGCAGAGAGACCTTGCTGATGCTTATCTGCAGACAGACACAGCTGCTCCCCTCCAAAAGGGATTCCAGCAGTGATTCTGCATGCATGAAGTGTGAACAACCAGGAAGAACAGGTTTCTGGATTGAAAAATTGAATGATTCAAACTGACAGTGTAGATGCAGCTTCTGTGACAGCAGCATAAATCCATAGCACTGGCATAATTGATTCCTCTCATCGCACATCCCTCCTGCCTGATCTTGAAGGAAGGCTAGGATGTGTGACTCCAATCAGAATCAAAATCCTATAAAGTCCTCCTCAAGACTTCATTAGAAGAAGCATTAAAAGATGTATTTATCTATAATTGTCTTGCTGTTTGGAACAATTACAAGATCTTCTCCTATGCTATCTACAGTAATGTACACTTCTACATTAAAATTTGCTACTTTGCTTTTAAAAATACAGTGTTATAAATGAAGTTATAACAACATTTTATATTTATTAATCTTATACATGAGGGTTAATTCATAGCGAAGTTTTACTCATTCATTTATGGTTATTGAAAGCACATCCATGTCCACATCTGTCAGCATTTTACCCCTTTTTAAATGCTTCCCTCTCAGAAGCACAATAGTGGCAAACTGGACCTGTGGGGTAACCATTAAATGGAAAGAGGAATTCAGTCCTCTGCTGTAGAAATACCTATCAACAACTCTGAAGAGCTGAGCAGTTCCTAATAAGTAAAAGACAGGAAACTAAAATAAATATTTTCAATATTCTTGAAATTTTGAAGTGTTTTCACTGCTTGAATGTGAATTATTGAAAATGCAGAATGTGTCTAAGAAACAAAACATAAGATTAATTGTCCTGACAGCTTCTTTATCTTAAAAGCAGATGCAGATTAGAAAGAGATATTTAAATCTCCCATTTTCTCTTGGTCTCCAACATCTTTATAGACATTTTGAATAATGTACAAATTTTTGCGCATCAAAGTAAAGATAGTATTTAAAAATCACTGGGAAAAAAAAGTTTATTCAAGCAAAGAACTGAAAATGTGTCCTTCTAAAATTATTGACTCAAGAAAATCAATACTATTAACTGGATTTAAGTGAATAAAAAGGTATCAAAAGCAATCAAAAGAAAATAGAGCACACAAAATTAGTCTTGAAGTCACTGAAGCATACACAGACTACCAATGTATGGGAAAGTGTGCTAAGATTTGCAAAGTACAGTTTCATGAAACTCTGCGACCAGAAGAATATAGTTA
This sequence comes from Grantiella picta, assembly GCA_013397955.1. Classification (NCBI taxonomy): domain Eukaryota; kingdom Metazoa; phylum Chordata; class Aves; order Passeriformes; family Meliphagidae; genus Grantiella; species Grantiella picta. The sequence continues at coordinate 3,224,652 of VZRM01004509.1, forward strand.
CTTAAGAAAAAATTGGTAAAAAATAACACAATAACAAAAGAAATACTGTATTGCATTGATCCGACTGACATAGCTTGCTTTATTTCTGTAGGTATCTCATGGATCAGAAAAGACACATTTTTGAAAACTTAAGAAGAAATGGTAAGTGAACTATCAAAAATGAAATCCTGCCAAAGAAGATGGACTGAAATACTTATTTTCTATTCAGTTAAAACCTGAAGAACATCCTTTCTAAAACCACATGTCTGGAATGAAATGACAAGCCTATAATTCAGAATAATTTAAAAAAATAAAGGAATTTAAAATGTCTTCCTGCAATTAAAGTTTAAATTAACTTTCTGCCAAGTTGGCAACAGCAGAAACTATTGGCCTTTTTCATGTTAATTTGGGAAATATAAATCATCTAAGTAGGAAATGGCAGTATTTATTACAGCAACTGGATCTTGAATGTTGTTCCAATGTGGAAAATTTGGAATGGTTCCTTTTTGTTTCAAGAACACATGGATCCTTACTCATGGCATCTTGAACACAGCCTACATCTTTACATTAGTATCTTCAGTGGCTCTACTGATTTTACTTTAGGGGATAACATATGCTCCACATATATGCAATAATAATTTACAACAACAGCAAAATCTCAAATGGGTCGGTGGGTGGGTTACATAAAAGATTCCAATGGATTCTGTAAGATGTTCCACTGCTTTGGAGAAATTAAGAACAGTATGTTTCTGGTGTCACCAGGAAATTGAAATCAGATCATTCGTCCTGCTCTGTGCAGCAGAACTGAGTTGCTAAATACAGACACAGAAGGCAATGCTGTCATATTGACAGAGCCCCTGGATGGCTTGGGAATGTAACTTTTAATCACTCCCAAATTTCACAGGAAGTGTAAGGGCACAAGAGCTCTTCTGTAAATGTAGTGTCTCCTACCGGATATGAAGAAAACAAGGAAGAGTGGTGTTCAGCAGGCACTGTAGGTTCCATCACACAGGAGCTCACTCCTGCTCAAACAAGAGTGCAGAGACACCTGGAAATTCTGTGGTAGTATCTGTTCATTATTTTTATTTTGCAATCAGCCTGACAACTTGGCGATTCATCTCTCATGGTCTTCAGGTTCTCCGAAGCAAAGACTGAGCAGCTTTCAGTGCTAAGCTATGCCAAACCCAGAACGTAGAGAAAATCTGAATGGTTACTGGCAAAGGTCACTGACTGGTGCTAGATGGTCACACCAATGGTGGTGAAGTCAATAAATCTGTTCCTCTTTCTGACTTCAGAGCACCCAATGTACTTCCAAATCACACCTCCAAAGCAAAGGCATTTATTGAAAACCAGGCTGACGTTGCCCTGTGCTTTTTTCCCTGTCTTTCCCCCCCAGATTTCCCATATCTGCCTCTGCTACATGTTTTCACAACAGCTGGGACCCCAGTTCTTAGCAAGTCAGAGCTTCTTGACTTCTGAACATAATCACATTAAGCAGAGCTTGGTCTTACCTGAGCTATAGAAATTTGTGCATGTCATACCTATGAAAAATTCAGAGTGGTAAAAAAGTGGTATTTTTGGAAATATGTTCCAATTGGTTTTCCGACATAAAGTCACTGAAAAATGTAATTTGATAATTGATGCTCAACTTGTTAGTTCTAAACTTACTACGGAGCAAACCAGTTAGTTGTGCTTGTCCCTTTTTTATATTTTACAAGTACACATTTCACCCTGTATTTTGGTTCGTTAAATACTTAACAGGACTGTTTTAACAAAGAAATGCTGCATTGTGTTAATTTGTCTGACACATGACACATTTAGCTTTCAGACTTCCTTCATTTTAATTTTCATATATGATATTCAAATAATGCTTGGTTCATACAATAATCTGAAATCTGTACCTAATGGGCTTCAGGAAAAATTGTGGTGTCTTCCTAAATCTGCTTCAGCAGCTGTCTACACAGCAGGAGGAACAAGCTTACACATCCCAGTAACTGCTAATTACCACTGATGCACAGCCCTATCCAATGGCACTGCCGCCTCATTTCAGAGCAATGAGGGAATGGCTGTGGACAGGACCCATATGGGAGTTATCTCTGCCTTTGAGGGAGCATTTTGTGTCCTCTGAGTCTCAAATGGGGACATATCTTTTGCTGAAATTCAGGAGTTTTACCTAGTGTGGATAACAAGGTTTGCCTTCAGATTTCTACTTGATATTCTATGGATGTGTCATCTGACCCCCACGTGACTTCATAGTTCTTTTTAACACAAATGTATTTTTTCACTCCAATAAGCATTCTACCAGGGTTTCATGGTTAATACTTTATATTGAACATGTTTACTAGCAGTCACATTCTTTGGTAGAAAGCCTTCTTTTGCAATCCAGAGTGACACCATCAGTATGTAAAAGTCCATCCTGCACTGTCTTTCTCTTTTAACAGATCCAACATGGAGCAGTCAAAAGTTATTTAGCAAATGACATTGACATAACTTTGCCACAAGCAACTGAAGCAATTACAAGACCTGGGATGGGTGCAGCTGAAACACCTTGATAAGAAAGCAATGAAAAATGACACATCACACAAACAGAATGGTTTCATCAGTGCAACACTAAATCAACATGTATGTTTCTGGCACTCCCCATTCTTCTGATAATGGAATAATCAAACAGAGAGGAGGACTGATATCCCCAATTTTTTCTGACAGACTGGAAATGAACTAAAATAAAGCATGCCTGTGCGCTGTCATTTGATTGTATTTTAGCCAAGACAGTTTCAATTTAGTGCTCCATAAAACACTTCATATTTTAGTCTGGCTTGCCTGTGGCTGGTATAAGAAGAAAATCTGTTTGTTGAATTTTTCTTTCATTCCCTAAAAAAAAAAAATCAGTATTTACCATGACCATTGAAATCAGGCAGGCTATCAGAACAGCAACAAAAGAACAAATGAAATTTGGAAAACAGGTTGCCTGATGTTCTGTCCCTTATGCAGACAGTATGCCCGAGCAGTGGCAAGAGTTAATGAGAGAAACACAACACTCACCACTTGGGCAGAAAAGGCATCTTTATGTCACAGAATTAGCTGTTTCTCCTTTCCTATAAAAAAAATGAGATCTATCCACAAGAAAGCATTTTATTTCTGGGTCACTTCAGTTTACAGAATAATTTGGTACTTGTTAATTTCTCTTTCCAAGGTTAACCACAAGTATCATTAGATGAGTAAGCTGATTTCTCAGAAGAAATGTAGCATTTTGAATACTTCACTGTATTTTTCCCTTCCTTTTCACTTACACTATCAGTAAAGTCCCTTTGATAGCATATCCAGATGAAATGTCTTCTCATCCTTCAAATGTTACCACATATAACAATTACAGGAGCTTTTGTGAAGCAGCAAGGTGTTTTATTTTAACACAAAAGGCAAGCCTTACTTTTAATATTTCCATCTACTACCAGGCAAAGAGATCTTCCTATTTATGCATTTCTATAACATTATGCAGTGATATATCAGCTGCAATAAATAATGAAAACTCTTTATTAGAGAAGGTTTCCAAAGCTGAGAGTAGCAGAAGGAATGCACAACAGCTCTTGCAAAGTCATCCTTTCAAGCTGCAAGGATAGAGCCTGATAAACACAGGCAAAACTAAGTCTATGGAATCTATTTACTGAAGATAAGAATTTAAAGAGAGAGCGCAAGAGAGGTGCAAAGTGTAGAAAGTGGTTTCAGTAAGAAAAGTGTAAATTTGATTCGGTGTGTAAATTATGTAACAAATCTTCAGCAAAATATTCTGACACTATAAATTTCTTCGTAACAACATTATAAATTTTTTTTTCTTTTGAAATCAAATGTATGTTTTTCAGGTATTTCAGTCGGAAAGTGCATAGGAAACACTGCACATATTTTGATTGTTACATCTACAATAAGGTATGTTCCCACTTATTGAACTTTGCTGCTATTCAAGTAAGAAAATAAGAAAACCTTCAGCCTCCACGTAAGGAGAGTAATACTTCAAATTCAAAAACTTAAGGCATGGAAAGGGCCATAAATAAAGCTTAATAAAACTTTTTAAAGAATAATACCAGCCTTTAGCAGACCCTAAATGTTGGTTGATGTTTCACAGCTACTCAAATTACTGAAAACACCGATTGTAATAGGAAACTTTAGCACCACTGTCAGCACTGACCACAATAAATGCAGCCAGAAACCATATAATTTATAGGATTCACTTTATTTATTTGTAAACCTTTTTATATTTACCTCTGTATACAAAGCAGCTATTGATTTCTGCAGAAGATTCACTCAACTGACCTGACCATTTATAAGGCACTAAGCAATATAACTATTAGATCTTAAGATTGGACAAGAGACAAGATTGGACAAGAGACTCTGTCATTGTTTATTACATTATCAGTTACAACTGAAGACTTTTTTAGTTTTAAAAATGCACTTGCCTCACTGTATCAAACTGGTGTAGATAATTTATGAGGAAGAATATTAAAAGGGGGTGTTCAGAGAATATTTAACATCAGAGATTAAAATAATTTTAGCTATCATTTATTCCCGAGGCTTCTTTTTCTATCATCATCATCTTTCTCTTTCTCGCAATGATTATGATAACATGCCATAGGTTTAGTTCAACCCTCTGAGATTTACAGTCACCAGAAAGACAGCTTGTTTGTATTTGCAGTGTTAATTTTTTCAGTATGACAAGCCATGTCTAAATCTGCCATTTATGCTTTTTCTACCAAAAAAGATTTGCATGACAGACAGGGATGTAAGATATTGAGATATTTAAATCCAGGCACACAAAATCACTACTGGACTCTATATAGAACAGCAGTGTTTTCCTTTATAGAAAAGTATCCCAGGAAATTAAGTACATTCAGCACAACAAAAGAAAAGCAGCTTACAGTGAGATGCAGGCAGATAACCTTGGAAGGGCCACAGTACTGGAAAAAGAAAGAATAAAGCCTCCATCCTATGACAGAGGAGCACAAGAAACTCACTAATACAAACGTCTGCCTTAAGGGGTAGCCCATGCTCTATTCTGGCTAATTTATAACCCTAACTTCTGTAAGTCTGATAACTTTGCTCTTGGCATAATTTTCAAGGTAGCCCAACTCAGTCGTGGAGAGGAAAGTGATAACGTATATGAAAATTAGTGTGGAGTTGACTCCTACTCATTTGAGTGGCCTTTGGGCACCTGAATCACGCCTTGGGCACGCTATTTCCGGTGTCTAGGGACATGTATGCTACCTACTTAAAACTGAACTAGTAACCTAAACTCTCCTCATAGTCTTTGCAGACAAATAGATTGACCTAAAAGTAAATTAATGTATTATAAAATAAGGGTTCAAAAAGGGAAAGGCTTTTAGACATACCTGCCTTAAAGCTTGCGTTCATTACCTGAAATTCACACTTCAAACTTGTAGGCATCTGTTAGGGCTGGGGTTTGCTAACATTAAGTCTAAGCAGTTCCTTAAAATGCTCCCCATCCAGCAGCTGCCCAGCCCTCTAACACCCTTACACAGCACACAGCTTACAGGAGAGTTTATATTTATGCATATTTGAATATTTTTATACACTCACCCGCAATATGCAGGATCAGAAACAGATTTGGCATTAAGACTGTAAATTTCAAGTTTTAGTCTAAAGCCTCTTTCTTCCATAAATTTGGAATAACACCTCCAAGTCAGATAATTCTGCATACTGGAAATAAATTATCAGTACATGCATCAACACTATTAGGTGATCTGGGAAGAGTCTTCTTCAGTCTTTTTTAATGAAAGCATGCTGCTATTTGTAAAGGACTGAGTCAAGTCCTTCAAGACTAAGGAGGTATGTGAGAGACAAAAAATGGGAAAAAAAAAAGGAAATGGCCTAGTCCTATGTTGCAATAGCAAAGCCAGAAATCTTTTTGCTAACAGAGAAGTCATGCTTTAGTCCAGATAGCAGGTGAAAAGAAAAATCACAGGGCTCATTACCACATGTCTGTATTACAATTCCTCTAATTTTCCTACCTTTATTGCTTTTTTAAAATATTATTATTATTTATTATTGTCATTGCAGGCACTCGTATTCACTTGAGCTGACCCACCTGAATTGTTTGACAGCAATACCACATTGACACAATGTGATAGATATTTTGCTTTGAAAAATTCTTAATACAATTTGAAGAAAACCTAACATACATTCTAGGAATATGTTAAAAGTATTTATCCTTTTTTTAAGCACTTTGGCAAACACACAGCAGGCATGGTATCGTCATAGAGTTAATTAGCTGTTTTGATGCCTACACTGATTATTCATTATCACAGTATTTCCAGGGAAACTCAGATGCTTATAATATGTGCTAAGAGAGAATCTATTTCAGTGATTTAGGATGGAATTTCTGACCAAAGATATGTGCAATGTAATTTATATCTGCGCTAGTCACAGGATCCGTGTATGGTTGATGGAGAGAAACAGGCAGTGTAATCCTATAGTCAGATTTAGAAGTCTATTTTAGGAGGCAGTGAATCACATTCTAGAAGTTCTGTTGTTCTCTACAGATTATAAGAGGAAGTAAGCATGATTAACTCAGATGTAGACATCTATACTTTAGATATCTGTGTTCAGTGACATGCATTCACCCACAAGTGGTGCACATACACATTTACACAGCTGGGTGTTATTCCAGAGCTGCATAAATCAGCAAAACCCACTTAATCTCTTAATTAATGAACAGAGGAAGAAGCCCTTTTACTTTTGTTACAGCAATATTTCATAATGCATTGATATTCTAATCTATGACAAACATATTGCTGAGCACTCAATTCATCCCATTTCCTTTAGCATATCTGTATATTTAAAGTGGAGCATGGCATAGAAGCATACAAAGCATCCCTAAAGGAGAGAGACTAAATAAAGTTGGTGCAGCACCAGATTAAAAAAAATAGATCTGAACACCTGAAGTCCCAAAAGCACTCTAAATTCCTTAGCATGGTCCCAGTTAACTTTGGTCTAGGAGTTTTGATGAGTTTGGATTAAGATCCATACCAGCACAATTGTGTTGCTTCCAGTTGTGGAGCAAGTTAAGTCAGCTCTACATTGCAGTGCCCTGCTCCATAATTGATTGTATGGCAGAAGAAAGCTTAGTGACAAGCACAGTAAAACAGCCCACTGCACCCAAACATAGCAACAGACAAATATTTCAGATGGATGTAGTCTGTTTTCATGAAACCTGTCTACACTCTCAAACTAAAACCTTGTACATTCTACACCTGTATTTTTATTTCTCCCATATTTACTTCATCTTGGAAAACACAGAGAGTTGAAAAACATTTTCAACTGGAAGTTCTTCAGCTGGAAAATTCATATTGTTGTGAGTCAAGATCTGTCTGAAGAAAGTCAACCAAAAGGGAGAAGAATTACTCCTCTATTATTTTGAAGCCATCAATTGGTATAATCTCAGTAAAGCTCTTGAAAGCTTAGTTCTGGCTAGATGGAGGATAAAGGGTCAGATAGGATGATGCCACAGAAGGGGGAAAGCGAATGGTTTAGCAGGAAAGGAAGTAGCTTCTGTGACCTGCTCTTCACTTCCTGGTTATGAAGGCAGATACACAGTCTGCATTCGTATGGTACAAGACGAATAAGCCAGACACCACTATGACAGTCTGACCCATCTCTTATTCTGATGCCATTTTTTTCTCTTTGTCTTCCTACATGCAGTTGGCAGCGGGGGCCATCTTCTTGGAAAGGGTATTTCTGCTATTCCCAGTGTTCCTTTGTTCCCATGGAGTTAGTGAGATTTAGCAATTTTGTATCTAGTGATTATTTGCTGCTATTTTCCCATCACTGTTTTGCATCTTGGAAGGCATTATTTTTTGACTTATATCAACTTGTATTTATTCCTTGTTGGTGGAAAGGGAGTGGTTGAAACTAAAGGGAGGTAACTCATTTTAGAGTGTCCACCTCTTTAAACTGTCTCAAACCAAGACAGACATATACTAGTGTTCATTTGTATTACAACTCAAAAGCATGGAAGGAAAGCAGGGGAGATTCCCCTCAGTAAATAAAAAACTAAACTTTGTATGTACACAGTAAAAAAAATGAAAGATGTTGTTACAATGAGAACTTTTAAAAGGGATAGCCTCAGTTCAAACTCCTGATATGGAAATACAGTATTCTTTGTCCTTTTAGAGTATTTTTATGGTTTACAGTTGATCTGGATTTAACATGCATCTTTTCCATTGTATTTTGACAAGACCTTCTGAAGTTTTCTCTATATTATACAAGACCAAATTTAATTTGAAGAGAGAAATCCATATAAGCAGATTTAGAGAGGTCTGTGCTCTTAAAACTTACCCTAAACTCTATACATCTGAGCAATTAGGAAGACTATTTTCTCAGAATAAATAGCACAAAACAATTTTGTCAAGTAGAAATTAATTGAAATTCATAAGCTCATGCTTTTATTAGTTTTCTCTTTTATATGTTATTAGAGTACAAAAAAAAAAAAAATCCCTGAAAAACAACAACCCAAACCCTGATTCCACCTCCTACTGTAGTATTTAGCCTGAAAATGCTCACAGAAGGATTGTATAAATAAAGCCTCTATGAACTTCATTATAAAACTTTTTAAACATTTCAATTACTTGAAAACTTTATTAAATGTATTCAGACATTTCATAATTTAGTCTCTTTTCCTGTATTTCTGGCATACCAAGTCACTTGACAGTCCCTTTACCCACAGTAACGTTGTACATCATCTCTAGATAAAAGGAAACCCAGAAGTCTTTCAGGAGACCCTATTTTGGATAAATGGATTTAGTGTTAAAATTGCATGTTTTTTTATTAAAACAAAACCCTTTATCTGCAGAAAGGCCAGGGGAAACCTCCAGTCTGTTTTTACCTCTGAGAACTCTTAGCTCTGAAAAGTGATTTGTCCTATTCTCCCTCTCTGTGATCACTATGTTTGTATTCTCAGTAGCTAAATGTCTTATGATTGGTGGTCCAATTTTAAATTCCCTTTGACTTCTTTTTCTTATTGAAATTTCACACAGTGCATAATGATTGAAATATTTCTTTATCTGCATTAGAGTTTCAAATGAAAGCCATGCAGATGAAAGCTGATATAAAGTAAAAGTGATTTGCATAAGTTTCTTTTTTTCAAAGGAATTTGATGGTGAAGAAAAAAAAAATTCCATTGTTCAAAAACCTCTCTTGGTATGAAGTAAATTCGTTCAAGAATCATAATGTTTTCTGTAATTTTGGTTGGAAAACAAATTATTAGATCAGTGGCATATTGTTTACTGTTAGAAGTAGAGAAAAAAAGCAAAAGGGATAGGTTACACCTTTTCAAATTTTGTCTGTCCAGAATCTAGGTCCCTGTGTATGTTTGTCATGTATGTTACCCATTGTGGATATATCATGATATAGCTCACAGAATATATAACAAGGCTGACTGCAGTTTTCCTGTTTATCAAGATAGATTTTGAATGATCTTTGAATTTAAAAAAAAAAATCCCAAAATTTTGTCACGTACAGCATGCTTTTATATGTGTTTTGAGGTAAGATAAAGTCTTATACTTGTGATTTCTTTTTAAGTTGTGTTTCAACAAAAGTCAAGAATTTAATTTGTAGTCATGGAACTTAATTTCCAAGGTACAGGATTTCTGCTGGGTTTACGAGCAACCTGGTATTAGGATATCAAACTTCTAATACATGGCTTCACTCATAATTGACACGCAGCATTTATGTTAAACAGTATATTCCTCATATGCATTTAAATTTAGTCTCATGAAAGCAGGGTGGGCTATGATTTCATGTGGACAACAAATGATAGCACTCAAGAGTAACAATGAAGTTGATATCCACAAAATAGGATTTGATTTGTATTATCAAAGCACATAATGACAACATTTACACGCCTATAATTTTTTTATCTACAGTGTAACTGGATATAGCTGGAAAGGTCAAATATGTAGTCATTTACTCTGCGTACCAAGAATGATATAGTAGCTGCAAGGTCCCATCAACCTAAATGCCCGTGACATTTCCATTTCAGTCCTGTCAGTATAACGACAAACACTGATTAAATTAAAAGCCTACTGTTATTTAGAGCACATGCTTTTAATCTGAATAAAGAGGTCATACAGACTGTCCCAAAACATACTTAGTGATACATTAATCATATATACATCATCATCTCCTTATCATAGCCAACATCTGTCTCTTGTATTTCCTCCTCTGTAATCTGAAAAGCAGCACACCTGTATCTCCCTCCAAAAAAAGACACCACCTCTCATAAACCACCTTCACCAAGAGCTGCAGCATGCTCCTTGTATATTAAGTGTACTATTTCAAACAGGTTCAGAAAGGACACTGCTCGGTAGGGATGGTATTATGTAACCAGATTAAGGGACCTTACACTGTACCTTTTAACGAAAATGAATCCTACAGTGCCTATTTTAAGTACTTATTTGCTGTTTTAGAGAACTTACTATTAAGTCACAGATTATTGAAAATATCAGAAAATAGAATCCGATTTTCACATTTTAAAAGAAATTCAAAACTCAGTCTAATCCTGATTTTCATACAGCTGCTGTTTTTCCTGTAGCTATAAAATATTTTATGTTCAACTTATCTCTGTGATCTAATTATAACTCCTGTAAAATGTTTCATGTTGATACTCTACGATGTTCATGCGTTGTAGCAGAGCTCCACAGACTCTCATTTATGGACTAACGGAAAAGCTTGTCATTAGAATAGATCTTGCAATTCCTTAACCTTCTGTGATATTTTTCATAGTCAGAGAAAAAGTCTGAGCTGCTGAATGACAGTGTCTCACATTTCCGCTGGCTTAATTAGCAAAAGCATCCCAAAAGAATGAAATTATACCCAATGGGGAATGTCTTATTTCAGTCAAAAATATTCAAGTGGCTGAAATATCCAAATCAGAAATGCTTCTTGTTATACTATTAAAAGTTCTCCCCATTTTAAAATTTTTCACAAACAAATCTTCAAACTTATACTCAGTGCTCACTTCCTACATTAGCTGAAAGCGAAACAGCAATAAATATTTTAAGACTTTAATAATTTCCAGACCCCTTACAGTATCAATTAGCATATTAATGCAATGGTTCATTGGTCTTATTCAAGAAGTTAAACTTCTAAATTACTAAATAAAAAGCTTTTATTATATGACTATGGGACAACTTGTATTAATTGCAAAGGAACAGGGACAGGAGTGGAAAAATGCAAACCCCACATTTGAATAATTGTTCAGTCAAATGATTTCAAAGGTCTCTTGTCTTTCTGTAATTAGTCTCGCAATTAAAAATTGATCTATATGCTGAAAATTATATTTGACTTCATAATTATGTTTTAATCGCCGAGTATCCTATTCAGAAAGATCATTTAATTAATTTCTACATATACTCATTACTATGTGTGTCTAAAAACATTCAGTATGCTTTCACTGAGTTCTCTCGAGAAAAAAAAAACAAAACAAAACATGCAAACAACAGTACTTTTTCAGATTTGGTGAGCAAGAGATTTTACTAGTACAAGAACTCAGTGCTGGAAAATAATAAGGGTGGAAATAACAGAGAACTGCTGGTTTTCTTGATTTACCAGCCAGCACAAACTGGCTACAGTACCCACGAGTGTTTCCTAAACCCTTGAATTGTGGAAATCCTCCTGAAACTGATCACTCTTTAGAGGAAGACTCCAAAACTTGGCTATGTTTGGTTATACAAAATGCTCTACATGGCACCACTATGCCATAGGCAGGAAATGTGCTGGCCAGTTTTCTGAGTGCACAGCTGTGATTTCCCATAAAAGCTCTACATTGGCCAGATCTAGCAGCTCTGACTGTCATTCAGGGCTACAAAAGTGTGCATAAGAGATGCTCTAAACCTTGCAAATTAATCAATTGCACCATATCATTTTTGCCATGGGCTAGAGAGGAGAGATCAGGAACAGTGCTGCTATCTGGAAGAAAATTTCCAAGAATATGTGGTGTTCCAAGAACATGGCACTTGCTATGATGAGTCCATTAGCAACACAAAAGAGTAAAGGGCAATGCCAATGTTTAAGGCTTCAAAGTCAATTTCCTGTAGTAAAGGAAGAGATGTAGCAGAGGAAGGAATTTTCCTTTACATTAGTGCAGCTGCAGGTTATGAGGCTAGTGCTGCTATTGAAGATGTAGAAGGTCCTTCTGCAGGCAGAGCTACAAGATTTCTTCCAAGTGGAAACACCTGATTCTGCCCTGACTTTTTTTAAATGATATTTTTGTCACTGATGATTGAGAAACCCTTACAAGACAAAGAAGGGTGCTCATGCAGGTCTCCGTTCTCAACAGAGAAGACCACAGACTTGTAGCCGCAGAAAATGGTGATTGTTTGCTTCTAATAATCAGATTTCTGTTTCTCATTTAAACAAAATTAGTCTGCTTCACCAGGTCTTTTTTTTTTCCCCATTTAGTTTTGTTACCTCATTTTCATTCCAAGTTATTATGTCTTATACATGTAAACTTTTGGAAAAAGGAGAGTTTATATTTACAAGTTGTTTGTTAACAGCAGAATGGATACTGTCTGCTCTACAGATTGTTTTAACCCTTATGAGTCAATGGAGAACAAACGCTACCTGCAAGGACCTGAAACTTCAGTCTTAGAGATGGGAAAGGCTTAATAGGTTCCCAAATCCAGGTAGCTCTTCTAATGTAATGAAATATACTCCAGGTTCTATAAAGAGTCTTTAAGACATCTTAGCCACAAGTGCGCATGTAAGATGGAAATTCACAGCAGCACATGAAGGTATAGCAAGCACACAGGGTGAAAGACACTCACATACTACAGAGCCTCACACAGAGTCAAGCTATCGTGGTGGGAACAGCCAAACTTCTTCTGTTGAAATATGTCCAAGTACTTGAGGTAGGGATGTGCACTGTGAAGTGATGTGACTGGCAGAGACCACCTGGGAAGAAGAGAAGGCTCTGGGATGGCCTGAAAAGATGAGCCAGCTGCAGCTCCTTATTAACATCCCTCCGAGGCTAGACTTAAGGGCATGAACACAGGGTTATAAGCAAGCCATGTTATCAGATACCAGACTGTCTTGTTGCTGTTAGTCTACTTTCTGATTCCCTTTTTGACTGTTCCAAAGAGTTTTTTTGCAAGAAAGGAATGATGTAGTGAAGTCATAGGCAGTATAGTTGTGTGGCAGTCCATGTCACTTCTTCTCAGGGACAAGAAGTGGTCCTCTTTGATTCAGCCCTCTTGATCTGTTAGTCATGCCCAGGCAAGCTTGTCCCCATGCCAGGGTGGCACAGGATGGCCCATCCCTGTCATTTCTCACCAGTTCAAGCTCTGGCCCTGATGTTGTTATGTCCATAAACCTGATAAAGAAGGGCCTCAGCATGAATTTGATTGAATGTTGACCAACTGTTCACGGGGTTGTTATTTTATCATGTTAAGAAGACATCAGTGCACGATTACTTAAGTTTCTAAGCAGTTTGTGAGGGAACACATGATTCACTGCTGGAAATCAATCAATAAGGATGCTGAAATTGCTCTTCCTCCTCCTCCTCCTCTCTCCCATTAGCAGCAAGGAAGTTCAGAGTTTTTCACACATTCATTCCCTGCAATAAGCAATGTATCAGCTCTGTCTTCATGCCTTTCCTAAGGATTTTTATCCAAATGACCACTCTTCTTTTACACCAAAAACGGCCACAACCCTCTGTGTGTGGCCAGCACAATCTGTTTTAAAGGTTTCTCTAGTTAAAAGTGGAGAACCCTTATGCTAGGGGTAAAATTGCTTTATAGAGATTAAGTAAAATGTCAAAAGAAAAATAAAGATAAAAGTATATTGTCTGTGTGACAGCTTTGTTTACCTTAGAAGTTCAGCTCCTTGGAAGCCTTTGACCATAACAAAAATAACAGCTGGCAGATAAATAAACCAGAAAAATAGTTATGCAAAGAGCAACTCCTCAGAATAGGAATCCATCACAGGCACTAATTAACATGAAAAGTTTGTGACAATGCTAAAGAGAAGTAATTTCCAATGTCTCTATGAGGTTACTAAATCTTTCAATTGATAGGGATTTCTAAGTTCTTTCCATAAGAAAATTCAAGTAAGACACAAATTACTTCCTCTTTTTTTTACTTCTTTTTTAATTCCCAAGCATGTTTTTTCACCTTCGAAACAATGAATATAAATTCTGGTTAATTTCTTCAGATGTTGCTTAGAGTAATTTAGTCCTGGGGGAGCTAGCCAGTTTTCTGTTAGTACCTCATCCTACTCTTTAATGGGTATTGGATCAGATCCTTAAAGAATAGAGACAATCCAATACCGTCACCAGAATTAACCGTTTTAAAGCACCAAATTAAAAAAGAAAGCAGGACTGCATATTTAAAAGAAACATATGCCAGATATATAGACCATACCTGACTAGTCAGCACCAACTTATTCTCTGTTTCAAATTGCCTGTCAATGTTAACCTGCATAAAATTTTAAATGTATTTTTCAAGTCCCTATTGCTGTTAACCTACTGCAGAAACTGCCCAGGGAAACAACATATCATAGTCAAATAAGTTGAAACATGAGATGACTTGTTAGGATATGGTAATAATCCCTAGAATCTTGTTATGTTCCTACTATCAGTACACAATTTACTTGATGTACGATTTCAACAACAAGCATTGCTGGTTTCAAAGGAGTTTGGCATTTGGTGTTTAAAAGTAGCTGTAACACAGAAACATCTGTACCACTCTGTTTCAAGAGGAACACCAATTTTATCTCCCTTACATCCTGCAGGAATACCCTGCTAAAGCTCAATGTACTTGCTAGACAAATACAACTCAGCTGGCCAAATGTCTGAGCTCTCTACTGTGTTTGGTTGCCTACTATTTCAGGAATATAATATAAAACAACAGCAAAGACAGAAGCAAGACATCTGCAAATGGTACTGGCTGTCACAATCTTGACAGCTTCCACTGACCTACAGCATTAATATATCAGCTCCTCACTTTTTAAGACCTGAAGTGTAAAGAGCAGTTTCTACACTCCCTTTTGCAAAATGGTAAGTTCTAGTCAGCCCACAGGGGAAAAATGACAGTTGCCCAAATTGAAGGTCAGTGCTTAACTCTATAGCTTTGCATGCACACTATTCAGCTACTGAATATTGCCTATTTCTGTTTTCTCATCATTATAGCCAAAGCATATAAATAAAAAAGCTGGTGCAGACATTTTATTCTTTTATCTTCTGTCAACTGTGCTTTCAACTGACTGAGGCATTGCACTGATGTAATACACAACTGCACTGTGTCAAAACCAGTATTCTTCACTGAATTGATTCGACTGCATCTAATCCTGTTCACCCACATGTAAAATCTTCCAATACAAATCTTCAGATTTTCTCCTTCTCTTCAAACATCTCATGAACTATGGGGACCAGACCAAGTGGGAAATCACTTTCTATTAATGGTATCAATAACAGATAGACTTCAGACAGCTCCACCTACCTGAACCTTCAAAACACAAGTGGATTTCAGAGGTACTTCTGGAACACCATGCATAGCCATGAATGATGTGCTTTCTTCCTATTTTGCTGATGCCAGAAAGATTGCAGCTACTGATTACTGTATGTAAGGCATCTGGGGTAGTGGGGTTAACACAGAAAGTATGTAGGGTTTTTCCCAACTTGTTTCACAAGGCCTGTTATCATCCAGCTGGCATAGAGTAGCATACATCATGATGCCAGTCTGCTGCTGCAGTTCTCTGTCAGCATGAAAAAAAAGCTCACAGCTGCATTTAATTAAAGAGAGCATGAAAATAAATGTAAAACCCAATTTTGGATTCTAGTGTGTGCATGCTACACTAAGGGCAAAGGGGCAGGAATCGGGAAAAGGAATTGCTTTAAGTCACTTGCTTTTTGAAATTTGAAGTCAAACAGATTTGCAAAAACTGTGTGGTTCCTCCTGATGTGAATAAGTTTCACTCAGCACCACATTTTCAGTACACCAACCCACTGACTTTAGTTTCAGAGAGAAAAAAGTTGCGCAAGTTTGCCATTTCTCAAGTAGAACAGTTTAATATGTCAAAGACCTCCGGCCAAAGCCATCTTTCATTTCATTTTGTCTGGGCATAAGTATGTCCCCATTTTCCACTAGGTGATATATTTTCAAGTAAAACTGCATGATACTATGTAAATTTACTTTATCTGCTTTGATCTGTGTTCAAGGTCATGTTGCTTCTTTCTGACTCAAGGGACTATTGGTACAAAAGGGCTGAGTACAGGAAGAAAGAGACACATTCAAAAGAGCAAGTTAAAACAGAAGAAAAAAATGGTGAGAATGATTTTAGAATTATGAGGTCTCAAATTAAAAAACAGAACTAAAATTCTTTCTAAATGTCAGAATATGTAATTTTAAGATCTTTTATAACACAAATGAACATGAACAGTGGACTCTTCATTAATCTTCTGCATTATTTGATTGAAGAAGGACTTTGAGTTCTGTATTTTCTGTCTGGTTGTACATAGTATATCTGTATACATGCATACAAACAGCAGAAAAGTGTGGGCATGCTCTTAGGTGAAACAGTACATTACTGAGAATAAGAACTTTATTTTTTTATAGAGTGAAAAGAGAATCTATTTGCCATCAATATTTACTACTACTCATAACTGAGTAAAAAGTGAGGAAGTGGAAAACTAAGTCAAACATTTCCCAATGAAAGTATTTGGAAGAGTCAGGATAATAAAGCAAAGCCCTGTGCCATTTTGGGGTGGGGGATGGGAAAGGAAAAAGGTTTTCACATTGCCAAACATAAAAACTTCCTGTAAATAGAGTTTATGGTGTTTTATTGCATTTTCATGGAAGAAAATAAGACCAACAGAAGGCAAGTTTGGCAAAAAAAAGGTGTCAATGATTTTGCATCTATTAAAAGTTGGTGGAAAGATGCAATTTTCAGCATCACTAAAGGATGCTTCCACCTTTTGTTATTTTGCCATGGAAAGTAATGTTTCACTGTACTTCTTTCACCTAACATCTAAATCTGCTGATACTGATAACAACACAGTAATCATACTTGCCCTCATGAATTACAGAGCATAAGACTGCCAGAGTATGAGATTTTGGTAACTGCTGCAGATCAGCTGTTATCTGCATAGAGTGCAGGGCATTAACTCGCAGAATCAGTCAGAAGGGTTTCAGAAACACAGCACTTAGCCCAGACCTCCATTCAGTCATCTCTACCTTCTCTTTCTTATTTTTTCATTCTTTTCTAAAAGTCAACAATCTTACAAAACAGAGGGAGCTAAAATGTCATGTGCCTTTTGAGATAACTTTAGAGCAACTTACTCTTGCCCTCGTCAACCTGTTAAAAATCAGTCTTTGTTTTTTTATTTTGACATATATTTTGTTTGACTGGGTTTTGTTTGTATTGCTTTTTTATTATTTGGAATCAAGATGATAAGGGTATGTCCTAAAACAGTACTATCACCATATAATCAGAGATATTGATTTCACTATAAATTTCTCTTGTTTCCTCCATAGGCATGGAGGAAATCAAAGGATACGGTCATCTTTCTGCTGATGATTTAAAAACTCCTGTTAATGGATAGCGCAGTGAAATTACATTTTCTCTCCCTCTTCCTCTTAGCCTAAGTACTATTAACAGGTGCTGGATTTCTTCAGTAGAGATAAAAAGGGCCACTATAATGAATCATTAATTTTTTATCATCTGATTTGTTTTCTTCTTGTAAAGCTATGGTTTTGGCAATGATAAAAACATTCCTAGCAGTAGAGCGCAGTTAGGGAGCATTGCTATTCACTGGTAAATACAAAGTAGATTATCACAAGAATTTAGATCTGTTTGCTATACATAAACATAGATCTACATCACTTATTTTCTGTATGTTTATATACACACTACTGATGCTTTTTAGACACATTATGTGGAACTAAATTGTATGACCATGAAACGCATTATTCCAGCATAGGACTTTTCAGAGAACACAGTATTTTACCTCCTTTTGTTCTGGAGATAAACACCCATTTCACTGAGAGAACTACACTGACCTGAAATCAGCACAACAAAGGACCATTATACTTAAGGTCCTAAGGTGCTAAACTTTTAAGCTCTTTTAAACTCTGACCTGGCTACAGGCAAAACGCAAACTAAACCTGCAATTTGTATTAGCCTGAATTTAATTTATTCTACTGCACAAATACAGCCTTTTTCTACCAAAAAGGAACTCACAAATCATATATAAAATTGGATAGTTAATTGCTATTTTTCACAGCTGAGAAAAATGTACATTAGTTAATGTTATGGGAAATTCACTATATCAGTAACTCTCTGCAATTTTTATCATATCTCCATTGATTCTAACATAAAGTTGGTATTTCAAAAAGTCATGAGAGGCAGCTAGCAGACTGCTTTAAAATTATTCATATGTCAAATTTCTGATTTACAGTAATGCAGATGCTAGTTTTAAAAGTTGATAGGAGAGTGAATTTTTACATGTTCATACATTAACAAGCAATACTCTCTAGCTCTATAAATGACATATATATAGCTTCTTGAAAACACTACACTGCTGCCTTCAATGTTCCCAACATTCCTAATTCAACGTTGACAGGACAACATTTCAGAAGCTCTGTAAATGCTACTAGTCTACAGATATTTGCTAGGAGCCCTTGACTATTCCGAAACCAGCTAGCAAATGTTTCCAAGGGAGCCAATTGCACCCATGGGAAAAGAATTGGGGTTACACCACCACTGACCTCATTCATCACTTACTGACAGTGGCCTAGATAAAGTTCGCAGTTTTTCCTGTAAATGCTGCTTTGGGAAGTATAAATGCACCAGGTGCAGTGACTCAGTTTCAGATGAACCCATTGTTACAAACCAACAGGTAGAGTATATAGCTTTCACCAGTTGCGCGAAGCCCACATAAACATATAAAAAAATCAGATAAAGAAAGCTATATATGCAATAATCATTACTTTTCTTTATCCAGAGGATATGATTATATGCTTTCATGATAAATTTTACCTGTGTCATGTCCTAGATCTTTGCCCTTAAAGCTTCTTTAAACTGTTTAATTAGTATATTATTGGATGCTCTGATTTTCAGCGATAGTAACACTACTTACTTGGATATACCAATAACTACAATATAAAGACTTAGTAATTACATATTTACAAATGACAATGGGAAGAAAATGTGTGTCTTTGCCCAGTTCCCTAGAACAACTACAATGCTGATGGAAAAAAAAGTTTTCTCTTTTCTCTTACCTTCTTATCACCCCAGAAACTGTTAATAAATTAATCCAGAGTTTCTTACATAAGGGAAGTGGAGTTCTTCCCACACTGATGGATTTTAACAGCAATTATATTTGTATTCTTGCACTAATGCCCATCATAATGGTATCTAAGTGTTCTCCAAAGATTCAAAGTGACGTACAACAAGCAGTATAACTTCCACTTTTCTGACTTAGTATCTTCTTTGCTCATAAAGTATTTTTAACTTGCTTTCTATTTCCTTGTGCCTTTCTACGTCTATTTTTTGTGTGTATTTATATTTAGCATGTCTTAAAAGAATAAAAATAGAAAAGAACACTACCCATTTTACAAGGGTATTTTTGTACATAAATGTTCTCCATACACAACTAAAAACAAACTATAGAAAAAATGTGACTGCACAGGATGTGAAGGCAGCTTGCCAAACAGCACGTATTCAGTTAGACGTGAGCCCACGCATGTGTTAAAATTTTAGCCTGTTT
Organism: Grantiella picta; assembly: GCA_013397955.1. Classification (NCBI taxonomy): domain Eukaryota; kingdom Metazoa; phylum Chordata; class Aves; order Passeriformes; family Meliphagidae; genus Grantiella; species Grantiella picta. The sequence continues at coordinate 3,244,399 of VZRM01004509.1, forward strand.
AACCATTTGATGCTAAAGGTAGATAAGTAGATAAAAACCTTTTGCTTCTGAAGAATAATTGTGAATACAGAGTTTAATGTATAAAATGAGTTGAGACTTCTTCCTTGCATCTTTTCATGTCTCCTTATAGACTACCTTGAAATACAGAATCATAACCAGCAAAATTACATACTTCTCCTCCCTTGCTATCTCCTATGCTCCAGATAGTGGTCCCAGAGTGAAAGATAAAGTAAAATACAGCCACATCTTAGTCAGGATTTCACCACAGAAGAAAATGAAGATGGAAACTGTAGCTTGACTGTACAGTTTCTCCTCTGTGGGAAACAGAAAAAGTGTGATTTCTGTGCAGCCACATCGCTTCCACCACACAGGGCAAACATTTCTGACAGATGAATTGTCAGTGGGACAGGACTCTGTTCCTGAAACCTCCTTTCCCGTAAATCAGCATAAAAGGAGCACACATGAGCCATATTCTGAAAACGGTAAAAAAATGGCTTTTCCTGATAATTCCCAGCATGTATTTAACTGTATTCTAGTCTGAACAAAGTGTTCCACTGAAACTTCAGTATAATGCCACTAGGTTTGTTCACCTTTGCATCATTACAGGATTACAAAATGGTGTTGTGATTTTGTTTAGAAACAGTATGATTTTGTTATCTTATTTAAAAGGTTTGCTTGTTTTTCTTTGATTTTTTCAGTTGCTTTCAAGTTAATTTATATTGTTTCATTTGAATAAGTGGCAATTAAAAGAAACAAAAGCCATAAAAATATTTCTCTTCCTAAATTTCATTTTGCAAAATATTTCTTTTCAATAAGCACATCTAGAAATGCAACATTTCTGCCTACCTTCTCATGATTCATGTGGCATTTTTCATATGAAACTACTATTTTTATTTTGGTTATATTTAGCCTTTTTAGTCAACCTGATTTCACAGCTGTTTTTCATTTTTTCTTTCTGAACTGATAATTGTCTGTAGATTCATCTTGTGCATTGCAGGTGGGATCTTACATTTTTGTGTTCTTTAAACATTAAGGAATTCACATAGCTTTTAAACTCATCATGAGACAGTAAAGAACTTTCCTTGCTCTCATGTTTTTCTTTTGCAAGATGTAAAACCTCTACTACAATATTAGAAGACTACTTCTTCAGTATCCAGCATGATAATGAAGCATTATATCTAATGTAAATGCATAGCTCCAGCTCCATGAAAGGAAAAAAATCCTGAGAAAAATATATCTGAAAAGAATTTAAGTGAAAGTCAAATATGAACATTATGAAAAAATTTTAGGAGATAAATCTCTATAATAAATTATCCTTAAAAACAGTGCCATAAAATATTCTAATAGTATCTTAAGTAAAGGTGTCATATATGGATATGTTTATGCTACACATGTATATATATACAAATGTGTCATACATGGATATGAATCCCTCCTTTGAAAACTTCAATCCTACGTGAGATTCAAGTTTCAAAAGAATGCATTGTTGCACATTGATTAGCACCACAGATTTGGATTAATCTTTGCTAATTACACTTTTCCTGCAACTGGTGGTAGTCACCCAAAATTGATCATGTAGGCTCCACATTTACTGAAGAGAGAAAGACTGACACCTCCAGAGTAATTTTTACACTATTGACAGAAACTGCTTTGGAGCAACAGAAAGGCTGTAACAATATTTAGTGTTTGTTTTTAAGGTAGTGAATTGAAAGAATTCCCAGATATCTCAGATCAAAATCTTTTCTTGATTGTTTCCCACTGACTTATTTGATTAAATGTCTATGGCAATTTGATGCTAAAATGTTTCTCATTTAAAACATAATCTGCAAAAGTGATGGTATGTGTCCCCCTACCCACAATTATGTTCAAAAAAGGTTTGCAAAAGCTTACACCTCCCGAGAGCCAGCATTGCACCAAGCTCTAACTATGCACAGCCACACTAAGCACAATACGCTCTTGGGTTAAACCTTCCTTCTGTTGCTTTGTCTCACTGCTGTCAGCAGGTACTGCATTGAAGGCTAATTCATTTCAGTCATTGCATTTCACATGGATATTTGCTTTTGTATTATAATTTTTTTAGTTAAATAGAAGACTTCATTCTTTAGGACTATCATTTGCAGTCTCAGGAGCACAAGGTCCATCAAAATGTGTAAATGGGGGGAAAATATAGAGTAATTAAAATAACTGTGAATTTTACTTCTAATGCACCTACAATTGCATCCTGCTCTAGTTTTTTGTTTCAATAATCATTGCCAACTTCAGCTGGAAAATAGATATGAAGACACAGAATGAAAAAAGAATAAAGAAGAAGATAATGATTCCTTACCTCTGTTACAATATAAAATTTGATCTGCATGTATTTTATGTAACAGTGGAGGAAATATAGTTGTTCAATACAACGGAATTCTAATCAGAACCTGTCTTCTAATCAGAAAATCAAGACACAGAACTCACAATTTGAACCCCTTTGTTCCTGTCCCAGTTGATTTCTCCCAGCTCAGGACTCTCAGCAACACACAAGTTGTGTCAGCCAGCAACTAACATCATAAAAGGGAAAATAAGTAAAGAGAAGTATCGCTTACAAGAACTCCTTTCTCACTACAACAGCTATGATTTTCAACAATTTTCAATCTATGCTAATAAGTAGATACTTTAAAAGCATTGATGGTAGCAATGGAAATGTATGTCTGATATCAAATTTTTATTATGCTGCTAGGTTATTTGAAATTTCAGCTTGAAAGAATTGTGCAACAGCTTCAATGACAAAAAAAGTATGTATTATAAAGTAAAAACTCATTCAAAGTCTCAAACCTTCTCAGCAGAGAGAGACATATATTAAAAAATTTTCTCTGCTTCCAGCTAGCAATGCTCATAAAAATATCATATGCTAAACTACCAGAGGTCATCTTCAAATGCCAGAAACAGTATTAGACCCTGATGACAACTTCTATGCTTCTCTTGGTGTGTATAACATTACAATATAATTCATGTTATTTCAGTGAGATGGATCTTACTCTTCTTATTTGAAAGTTACCAAAAGGAAAATAGTAACAAACTGCATTTGAAGAAGTTGTAGCTACTAACACTGGTATTGTAAAAGACTTTTTTTAGAACTGGAGTAAAATGTCATTTTTGCAACAAGTTTCCTTTAAGTTACCTAAGTACTTGACTTTCTTCACCAGTAATTTTTATAATTTCCAAGCTTTCAATAATTCAATAATTTCAATAATCCTTTTTTTGCTTGTTTTGCTGGATGTGAATCCTACAGTTTAATTACACTTTCTGGCTTAAAGAAGGAACATGACTAGCACAAAGAGACTGCAGAGAAAGAATGCAATATAATTTACTTGTTGGCAACTGAGAAAAATTCCACCACTACTTCTTACTTCTTTTTCAAAACCAAGGTCATAAGATTATTACCAGAACAGTAAGTCAGCTATGAAGCCCATCTTCAAAACTGTCTTCTCTGTCAGGGTGGTCAAGGAAGTTTTTGTGATCTTTGAAATCAGCATAGTTGCACTAATTTGTAAATCCTTCCTTACTTTTGAAGAATGTTCTGGGTATTAAAAACAATATAATGTAAGAGATTCTGCCTACTATTATTCCATTAACTCAAAGGGAGCTCGTCTCTTTAAAACTAGAAAGCAAATTCCAAATAAATTCAGTCTAATCAAGTTATCTTCGCACCTTCAAAAGCCAGTATCACACCTTCAGCTCACTGGGAAGAAATATTTCACTTTACTATCAACTCATCTCTCATCATCAACTGACAATTCATGGAAGGCAAGTAATTCCTGAGGGTTTTTTCACTGCTTTTAATCTCTGGATATTGTGGCAGCCTTATCTGTGAATTTCCCTACACGCCTAGCTCCTCAAAACCTTTAACATGATTTCAGCATAGATTTTGATTGATATTTTAATTTCTTTTATTAAAATATAATATATAAAGGGAAAGGAATCTTTTAAGCTCCCAACCTACAATGAAATTATACCTACATTGTCATAGGGAGCTAACTTCCTACTAATACAATTGTATTTGACATTTCCATTAAAAAATCTTCTGGTGTTATTATGTCTGTGACAGTTCACTGTGGGTTCTATGGTTACATACTGATTTTAGATTATCACTTTACTGCATTTCTTTTAACATACATAAAAGGTCCACTTTAGAAAAATACTAATTTTTTTTGCTCTAAAGGGGTAGTGAAAAGATATTTACTGAATTCAATTAAACTTTTGCATAGTAAGTGTGATGCTTTTAATTTAAAGAAATTTAAAGAACCTCATGCTTAAGGGAAAATTGAAATTAAGCTCCAAAGTAGTATAAAACACTTTGCTAATTTTATTAGCCAGTTAAATGTAGGCTTTTGGACAATGTAAAGGAATACCTCTCAAGAGACAATATGAAACACAGGAATCCAGGCATAACTGAAAAAGGAATATGCAAGGAAAGGCATTAGATTGTCCAGATAAAATCGAAGAAGCAGCTAAGTTTTGCTTAAATTCTCAAGAATATGATTTCTGCCATGTTCCCATCATAAGACACTTTTAAGTATACATATCAGGCCAGAAAACAAAGCCTTAGGTTTCAAAATCATGAGACCTATTAAATGTGTATAACAACATAATTTTTTACTTTAGTAGCAACATATGATTTCAAGTAGTACTTTATAAAGCAACTCAGACAACAATTTAAAGAGTGTGAACAGTAACATCACAAGGGCAGGTAGGTATCTCAATAGCAAAAATTAGTTTTCATAAACTATCATTTATACACAAATTATATATTCAGCTATATGATACATTCTGTCTGGGAGCTTGACCTCCGCATTGCCATCTGGTGATTGCAAATTTTGTGAAAAACACTGTGCCAACCTCAGATTTTTGCTTGTTCAGAAGATTATCCTTTCTACATTATTTAACTACCTGTCATTTGACCTTGTCTTGAAAATCATTGTATGCTTCTCATGTCCCTGCATTCACCGTTGACAGCTGGTGTTTATCACTAGAAGCTGTGGGGGGAAATTTACTCAGTGTACAGCCTAGCCCACTTACAAAAGCAGATCAAATAAAAAATAAATAGAAATGAGGAGTCCCTAAATACCAGCAGCTAACACTTTGCCAAATAGGGGGAATGTACAGTGGTTAGATCAGGTTTCAGTGTACAGCTGCTGCCAGCATTCCTACTGCTCAAGAAAACACCTGAAGTGGTATCGGTGGTTCCTAAAGCGCTAGCTTTATAATATGTCAAAATGCAGCATGTTAGTCTGCAGTACAGCTTTTTTCTGTGGTGGGCTAAAACCTAAACGAGGTAGTGAGTGATCACTGTTTGTCCCACTCTTGTAATCATCCATTACTGGCAACTGTCAAGACAAATTCCGGGCAAGACAGACCTCTGCGCTTAGCTGTATGGTTGCTCCTCTGTTGTGATAAAACACCTGTCAGATGCAGAAAGCAGCATCAGGATGGTGATGTGGGGGACATCTTATTTCAGGTGTGAAACACAATCCCAAACCTGGCCAAGCCTGCTCAGTAAAACTACACTATATGTTTTCATTTAAAGGCATCAACTCCCGTGTCATAGACAAATACAGGAATTTACCCTTTGGTAACTGCAAATATCCTTTTGGAGCTCAGTGGGGGAATCCAGCTGAATTCCTGCCAATTTTTTTGTACTGATGACATGAGCTGCTGGAATAGCCACATTTCAGTGAAGGTACAATAGATGATTATATTTAGTTTTCATGTTTACATGTTTAGCTTGTTTTGAAAGCTCACTAGTGTTGTGTAGAAACAGAAGGGAAAACTCTTAAAACAGTCTCCTTAAATTCTGCTTCCTACACTTGAGAGGTCCCTTTCCTTCATTTGCAATAATCATTGGTCATTATCTTCTTTAGAACTCATTTTCCCAGTTTTAACTGTCTGTCATCTGAAAGATATTAATTACATATGCAAGGGACCAAAAAGAGCCCTACAGGTGGAAATAAAATTCTACTAAGTGACAATGCAAAGACAATACCCTCCTCTTATGTAGTATCTGATTATGGATCAGAGGATTGTGTGGAAACAGTGTGAAGTATTGCAAAAGCTTGATTTAAAGAGAATAGAACAGCTTATATTCCTCCATGAATGTCCAATTCATGATGGCTATGTAGCCCTTTCTTTTGACAGAATAAAGTTTTGACACATTAAAGAGAATGCGAAATTATATTCTACTTGAATAAGCTTTAGTTCCACTTTCTTGACTCATCTTGTTTGTTTATATTACACCTGATTTAGACTTTCAAACTATTTCTGATAACTGTGAAGCCTGCCTTGCTTCTACAGAACAAAAGACTAATTTTATATCCAACCATAAAATTAATTAGGCTTTATGAAAAATTCTTGGATTATCACACAAATAATTAAGCTGGGATGGGCAGACATTACTTTGAACATGCAAATCTGCAAAACTACAGAAGGGTGTGCATTGCAAGGCTTTCATACAGCAGCACTAACTCTGAGGGGCTCAGACACTGAAAAAGGTAATCCTGTGTGTAATAATATTCACGCAGCACTCATTCCTAGTAGGTAAAACCAGAACAAAGAAGGGATAGACAGATGACTGGTGAGTATTCTTGCACATTAAAGGCTAGTGAGTTCAGTCACATGTGACCTGCAACAGATTTTTCAATCTTGTGGACTGTGGGGCTGTGGAAAGTGAAAAAGTAGCAAAGAACACAATTCCTGTTGTAGGAAATAAATACAAGTTTTAATTATTTTTTTAAAGTATGCTCAGCCAAATAAGATGATCTTTAGGACGATCCTATGTATCTGGTTCTGTCATTAAATATGCTAAAAGTATTTCATAAGAGAGAAAATAGCTATTAATTAACAAGATTTTTAAAATATCATTGGAAAAAACATCCCACTGTCTTTTCATTTGCTTACAGCAAAGAAGTTTTAGAAATCTGCGTCACTAGCAAAAAATTTGCATTTCATACAATGCTTTAGACATACTTTTAAAAGAGGAAATGACACTTGTATGTTTCCTTGAAATGAATTCAAGTCTTCTCAAATAACATTTTGATTAATTACATGTAAATGAATTCTAAGTCTATAAAGGGATTTCTTCAGTTGTCAAGGTGATTTTTAATTAACATAAAATGGGATTCTCTTTCCTGGTTTCCATCAGTACTTGTGATGCTACTGGAAAAACTACAGCTCATCTTCATAAGGCTCATTTAATGCTTTAAGTATTTATGAAGTTTATTCAAATATAGAAATTAGGAAAATAAACACCACAGAACTTGTCTGTTTTTACGTAAGAAACAGTGCTATCAATTCACAGCCTCTAAATTCATGTTGGATGTATCATGAGCAACCTAATAAAAATTTAATTATTGTTTCTGTGTAAACCATGGCTAGACACAGCAGCAAAACTATCTGAAAAGTGCAAGTTTGACCAGATGGCTTCAGCTTCCTGACAAAACCTTAAAATGTCTCAGCTCATCTTTCTAGGAAATTTTCAATGTGAAATTACTTAATTCAACTAAAAATACCTCATCTGACATCTGATAATTATGGTATTATTTTACAAATATTAATCCCTTTTTTTTAAAGTAATACATGTAATAAAGGCAGATCTATAAGCTGATCTAATTAGATGCCAGTATTACATACTGCTGAGCTCCGATGATCAGCAAAAAGCAGTCATTTTTTTGTATGTGTTTGGGCTATAATTAAAAAGCATGTAGGATGAAATTAGGAAATGTTTGTCTTCCTTAGCAGACCAGTATTTCATTCACTTTTCTATGAGGTTTAGATTCCCATGTCAGTTCCAAGATATGTGAGCTCTTCTTTCAGTGTCCTCTTCACAGATGTTTAAGATTTAAAGGCCAGAAAGAACTCTTACAGTCATCTGGTCTTTTCATAACACAGGCTATAAAAAAGTCATGCAATAATTCAAGAATTAAGGGCTTCATTTCTTAGGGTTATTGTATGTGTCTGAGAAAAATGTCATGGCCTGAATTTAAAGTCATGGGCTAACTACCACATCACTGAACACATTTTCCCAGAGACTTCATGTGAAAGTATATTGTCTTTATCTAGACTGATCTTTTATCTAGTTTCAGTTTCCATGTACAGGCTATTTTTACTTCTGTTGTATTATAGAGACGTTTATTGCTAAAAATCATTTGGATCAAATTCTCTGGGAGCCTTAGAACAAGACACCCTCTCCTTTCTATTTGTTAAACTAGAGAGTTATTTTAAATTCATAATATAAGAGATAAATCTGAATTTAACCGTTCTTTTAATCCTCTAGTAAATCATCTCCATCGACAGCTTTTACAGCATCGTCACCAGAACCGAATGCAGTACTTCAGCAACAATGCCACTGATGCTGAACACTAAGTAATACTCCTCCTGTAGTACTACATTGGTAACTATTTTTCAATGCTGACCTCAAGATCCTTTTCAGTATCATTACATATAAGGATACATCCAGCAGGTCCAACATTGTGTTAATTTTAATCAATTTTTTTAATACACTTACTTGCACTATAGCAGATATTCCTCAAATTGAACTGCAGTTCTAAGATCAAAGATAACTGATTGTTCCACAGTTATTTCTTCTCTTTATTTTGTATTTATCTTTTTTTTCTCCTCTTTTTTTCTGTTTTGTTTTCTTCCAGGTTAGAAAAAGGTACTGAATAAGGTAGAATCACATGCCCCATTTTATAATACACAATCCTTGTAACATCTAAGTCATCCAAATGCTATTTGACAATTTATTAGTACAAAAAAAAATGTTTTTTTTTTAATAAACTGCCTTTTTAGGAGGACCACTATAGCCCTTCTGATTGTCCACTTCTTGGACGGAATTTGACAGGACTCTCCATTGATGCTTTTTTTTTTCAAAGCAATCTTCATGCCGAAACCCTGCTGCTACTACAATACCTTCTTCTCCCCTGGAGATAAGCCACAAGCCACAGCAACCTCAATCCCCCATAAACTTGGGGATGGCACTTCAAAAGCAAAACAATGCCTGACACATTCTTCATCCTCACCAGTTCCACATATGATACTCGTCTGAGCAAAACAAGTTTACAAGCACATTCCTTGCCCCAAAATTCAGGGAAAGAATGTATTTTTCCGACGTGGTGGATTGGGAGGTACTTGAGAGACCAGATATAGATGACAATCAGATTCAAAATGACTGTAAATTATCAAGTATATCAGTCTGCAACTAATCTGGTTGAAATATCAGAAAATTCTTCTCACAGGAACAAAGCCTGTGCCCATACACAGAACTGGGCAACAATTCAAGTTCTATGTGACTATCTTCATTTATTATTTTTGTTCCATTTTTGTATTAATTATTTCGATGGCACTAACATACATTTTGTTACATTCAATCACTTTGTCTAAGTAGGGAGAAACTTTGTTTCTTTAAAATATATCCTTACCCCTTTTACAGTTGTACCATGACAAATCATTGTTTGTTCAGCAGCATCTCTATAGGGGCATCTATGTAGCCATGAGTACCTGACTGCAGGATTATGGTCCAATTCCACTATTTATTAATTACCTTTTCTATTTTCTTGGGTGTGGGGTTTTTTTGTTTTTTTTTTTTTTAACCCTGTGATCTCAACATTTTTGAAGACCCTTCCACATATGGAACTAAAAGAAGCAATCCTGTTTGTAGACACAGGTTTTTAGATACATCACCTGCTCTAGGAAATGCTAGGTACCAAACAACATTGACAGTCTAACAGAAGATTTTGGTACCTATATATTAGATATTATTATGTATTATTTCCTAAGGACAATTTTATGAACTTTAATTCCTGTTACTAGAATATTAAGAGACAAGGAGATCCAAGCCAACCAGCATGCTGAAGCTCATTCTTAGCCAGGTTGTGGGAAACACCGTACAGTGGGCACTTCTGCAACACTTTCTCATCCTTTCTTGTATGGAACTCAGATATCATGCTATGGGCTTTGGGAGAAACTCTTTGTTCATTTGTTACCACCAGCATACAAATATATCCTTGGCAAATCTTTCAGAGAACTAACATTTCTTTTAAACTGGTTAGAAAAGGTTACTGATTTTTATATTTTCTTCCATTATTATTTTATTTAATAAACAAAAGTTAATCCTTACATCAGACACCACTAAAAGTCCTTTATTACAGATTCATTCCTTAATTACTGTGTCACAGCTTCATGTTTCCTTTCATACTCTTCCTTTAGCTTAACAGAACTTGAAACAATGTTTTCAACAATGGAAGTACTTTAAGAGAAGGAGTGAAAATTTTCTACACCAAGCCTACATCCCTTTTGTTCTCTCCTCTGCACACCCTCTGACACCCTCACTCCTGCTGAGCTGCACTATGTTATATAAAAGTTGTTGCCACACATTATGCATCACCAATCATACCAATCCATGTTTGCAACATATTCTGAGAATTTATAAGGGTAGGAAGAGTATAGAGTGTCTGGAAAACATTTTGTTTCCCCATCAGACATCGAGGTGTATTTATGGAGCAGGTCTAGGCAGATATGGAGGAGATATGTGACTATAAAGATCCTACTCTGCACAGGCTCTAAGAAACTAAACTAACAGGTTCAGGCTAAGGAGGCAGTTGAAAGAAAGCTTTCTGCTCTCTGACACCAAGATTCCTTCAACTTGCTGTATGTGCTTGGTAGCTCTCCCAGGTTTCTAAAATATTAACAGCTGAACCTCTTAAGGAGCTGGAGCTCAGAAAAATGCTCGAAAAATCTTCCAATAACTCATCTTCCTTTGAAATTATCAGAAGCATAACTTTCTACGCTTTAGGGTGACTGGAGAAAAACACTTCTTTTCAGTGACGTATTTACGTATCAAGAAATAGAGAAAACAGAACATAAATAAAAAATATTTTATTGAACTTTGTTTCAAATACCAGAATATCTGTATGTTACAGTTAATAAGCACAGTAGTTCATTTCAAAAGCTAATTTCAAGTACACTCATGGTGCAGTTGAGCGATGGGTTCTATACATTAAGGACAGCAAAAATTTTCAATAAATGGACTACTAATGCCTATTCTTTTAAATAGAAAAAAAGGTATAGATAGGAAGAATGCAGATACTGATCAACACTCATTCCTCAAAATTATATTTAGAATCTTTATCTTTGTGTTAAGACGCCATTTAACAGTAAAATACAATACACAGAGGTACCTCCGGTAGTTCTTATGAAAGGAATGGGGAAAGTTTTCAAATATTTTATTGTCTTTGGGAAAAGAAATTAGATGCTAAGCACATAAAATAGTGAGTACTTTTCTCTGAAGATTTCCTTGCCCTTGCCTGCTTTTCCATTTTCTTTCCTATCACTTTCCCTTCCCTTTCCCCTTCCCTTTCCTTGTCTCTAGAAGAAAACAGGTATTTCACTGCCCTCACAGCAAAAAAAACCAAAAAACCCCAAAAAACAAACAAACAAAAACCCCCAAAAAACCACCTCATGGAGCTAAAAAAGCTTTGAAAAATCAAACTACATAAGATGCCAGGGAAAATATAATATTTCAATACAAGTTATGTCTTCTGAGCTTTGGAAGTCAAAATTATAACCTCCAAAAATCAGTAATAGGATTAAATCATAGCAAATTTAAATAGAGAAAACCAAATGTTTTTTAAAAATTGAAAGCTCACAGGGCAGTCTACAAGGCATCATATAGATAATTTAAAGCAAGGAAAAAAGAAAGGTAATCCAGTTCAGTCAAACTGCTGGAAATAAAAATGTCCTTGTGTTCCTCCAGATCTCCTAATTAAGTTCTGAAAACTGTACATTCAATGTTATTAAAACAATGAAAGAAAAATGTATTATATACCACCCCCATTTCTATTCTGAGTTGCCATGAACAGAATCTGTCTTACTGAGTGTAGTGGTGCATTATCTTTAATCCATTTTTAAACAGAAAGACTTTTAAGGTCATTGTTAATTAGAGAAAGGTTCCAATTCTTCCTAACTTGAGGCTGTGGATGCATCACTGTAGTTAAGCAAATTTACCTGTTTGGATTAATATAAACATTTGAGAATTAGACTATCTTATCCCACTGGGTTTCTATCATTTAACTAGCACTTATTTTCTGGGCAAGAAGCAAGATAAACTTCTTTCATTCAAATAATAAGCAGTACTGCTAATAAAACAAAATACTGCATGAAACGAAGAGGGGCAATCTGTTAATCTGTTAGTTTCTTCACAGAATTATAAAACTACCAAAGGGAATAAAATAAATGTCAGAGAAAAAACGTCAACAGCAGCATTATAAGGACAGAATCAAGGAGAAAGAAAATGTCAAGGGAATGTTGTACCTAATATACTCCCTTTTAAATTGCTTCACTACTAGAAATTAGGCAATTCAAGAAACCTGACTGTGGGGCATTGTGCTTTTCATAAGCTGCACAGTAGATATTTAGCACAATTTGAAGAGTACTGCTCTGATCTGGCTTACTGAATAGTATCTACAACCTTACAGATAAGAAACTGTCACCTAGGCATTGCTTTTCCGCCCTGTAAAGACTTATATATTCCTCTCCTCCAAACGACTGCACACTTTTCCTGTGACGTTTTTACACTTGTGACAATACAGTTCTATAGTTCATCTTAGTTTAATAAGGCACATATGGAAACTGGATTTTATCTAACTACACTAAAGCTTGCATTAATTTGCAAAGACAGACAGGTAGATTTTCCTCTCCAAGCCATTCCACAAATCAAGAAATTTGGATCAACTTCAATAAAGGACTGATGAGTGAATTTAATTCCACGGTATTATGCATAAGTTAAAAGCAAATGTTTTGTATTGAAGAAATAAACAAACAACATTTTAAACATACAGTGTTGATTTTTTCCTTTCTGAAACTTCAGAAAGATTCTTTAAATATTCATTACCATGGATACTAAACCATGCAATTGAGTATCTTTCTTCAACAGAAAGAATATGTTTCTTCTTTGCTATGGTCTACTCTTCTCCACAGCGGTCATACTGCTGACCAAGTTGATTGCTACACTCTGTAACATGAATGAAGTGTTTTTCCCCAAAATTCCCCAAAATGAAGTGAATCTGGTAGCCAGGAAAATTTTTATGTTAATGTTATATATGCACTGGCAAAGAGTGGGATTCTGTAGAGAAGAGTAAGTTCCAAGATATCCCTTACAGCTCCACAGTGTTTTAAGACGCACTGCTGGTTTCTCCACATTCCAGTAAAAGCCAAGCCAAGAGGTAAAGTGATTATGCTTCAGTAACTAGATTTTTATATTTTTTTCAAGTATATGTTCAGCTTTTCAGTAGCATTATTTGTCATACGGCATTAAAATGCTACCTTTTTCTTAACTGCATGTACAATAAAATAAAATGGACGGTTCTCATTTAAATAAAAACTACCTTGCAAGGAGATACGCTAAGAATGAAATGCCTTTAAAATAAACTGCTCTCTTAAAACACTTTTTATGAACACCTAGAGACCAAGTCATAAACCACAGTTCCCACAGTCAATCTGAATTTGTTTTTATGTTCAACATTGTTCAGTAAAAGTAGAAATCCGCAAGAACAGTTTAGTCTCTCATATTTTTCCCCACTCTGCTGTATAACTTGCTTTCAGAAATCATTATTATTTTACAAAAAGTATCAATTTTCATCATTATTTGATGAGGAATCTCTCTGAATCAGATATAATGGCTTTTCATCAATCAAAAGTTTATTTTGATCAATCTGACCTCTTCAGAGAGTTTTTCAGTTGTGAAATACTGTAAAATAATTTTTTTTCCTGATTTGTTTGTATTATTTTATGTGAACAACAGTTAACTCTGTTCAGCTAGCAAAGTTAGATGGACAGAGTAGTATTTCATGTGAAAGGGTGTTTAAGCAAAAGAAGAGTTTTACCTTTGTTAGAAACAATAATGAGCAGTAAAACTCTAAGCCATTTCTATCTTAAACCCCAGGAAATTTACTAACATTACTGGCTCAGACAGCCGCGGTATAGCTTCAGCTGCACTGACTTGTCATAGGCTTCATATCCAAAGGCAAAATTAAGACTCAGTGTTTTCATGTTCTATAGAAATAAGTAGCAAAAACTAAACTAAACTAAAATAAAGTAGCAATAGCCATACTCATTCTTCCAACAACAACAAAAAAGCCCCTATTGCCTTACATCTAGGATTTCAAAGAAATGTCACCAGCAGCACCACTGGGACATCAATAGGTTCTACATTATGAATGTGTTGTGGAATTTGCACTGAAGCAATGCTAGCCTTGCCAAAATTAATATAGGAGCATATGGCTGCCCAGCCCGCTGGCATTGCCAGAATACACGTAGCAGGCGGAACTGAACCAATCCCAGACATTGTCAGAAGTCCGGATGAGCCAACATACACTAGCACATTTACACCTGGATTCAGAGACCATAGCAATAAATGTCAGGGGTTTGGAAACCTTCCTGAAACCTCATCAGACTTACCCAACTTTACGGCTCTAAAATGAAATGAAAACGTGAAAGGTTCATAAAGGTACAGAAGAGCTGGGTTAAATCACATTTGTAACCTTTTTGTTTAATTCTCCATCACATGCCAAGTTCCTTGAAGAGTTACTTTCAAATCTGGGGCAGCAATCCCTTCATTTTTCAAATTCCCTCTGTTATTGAGTAACTATGGTCCCCAGTAAGACAAATGTCATCCAGCACAACATCATGGTACATGAAAATGTGTGCAACATGGAGGTCAGGAAAGGGCATGCATATCTGCAAATTGTATTCCCTTTTTTCTTTATATTTCCAATATCTTGCCACTACCTACTCCTCACACTAGATACATAGAGGAAATCATGAGGGCACCTCAGGTTCTTTTGGGAAATACTGGGTGGAGGGTACCAGGAACTGCTGGGAAAAGAGGTTTTCCATACAGTATTGCTGGTTTATCATAATTAGGATGCTTGGCACTTCATATAAATGTCCCCCAAAACCAAGATCATACTGGTTGCTAATTTGGGATTTGAAAGGAATTTCTTCCCCTTTTTAGGCAACGAATTTGGAAATGTTTTTCTCCTGCTTTTCTTTCAAAAGGCAGTATTTGGCCACACTGAAATCTTGCACATCTCATCTAAATAATCTTCTTCCTTTGATGCACTTATGACTGCACACTGTTTTCATCCTCTGGCATGCTGCCTAGTCTCCTTAGTGTTTCTATGCAACTAATGTCTTGCACAGTTCTTATGGTGTCCCATATAGCTTTATAGACGAATATTTGCATTGCATTTGAGGTACTGAGATCTACTGAAGGCTCAGGTATGCCAAGAGAAAGACCTAAAGGCCGGAGTGGATATTTAATTGAATTTTCTGGGCTTAAGCTCTGTGATACTTTGGAAGATAAATTGTGCTGTAACAGGTAATAGTTACCACCTCTCTTTCTACCAAAACCCACACATCTGATGCTAGCAGCACACCTCTCTTCCATAATAGAGACAACTCTCTTGCCTCATGTTTCAGTAACTTTACGGATTTGTGGCACTTTTCTAAGATGATGGAAACAGACCTATTTAGGAGTCAGTTAAGCAGCCTTTAAGTAATATATATACGTTGTCTTCTTAATGAAAGAAATAACAGCTCATTTAAGGGTGGATTTGTCACATAATGGTTATTATTTTATTTATTTATTTATTAAACTTCAGTACTATATTTTCTCTGCGAGACCTATTCCTCTTGGTTACTATCCCTCTTTATAATATTGTTTGACTCAAGACTGTATCACTGAAGAAGATGCAACTCAAACATGACAAAGATTTGAGTATTACTTTAGGCATTTGATACATTTAATAAGTCTCTGAATTAAATTCTGTCTCTGTTTGATTGCATTGTGATTTACATTTCAATATACAGGGTACATAGAACACAAAATAATAAATGCATTAGTAAACTTCCTGCTTAAATATAGCAAAACAAATACAAATTGGATTTAAATGGAGTGGGAAGAGACTTCCCTCCTTCCATAAAATAACCTAAATAAAATACTGATGAATCTATATTTGTCTCACACATTAAGAGGGGACAGAGAGATGGATTATATGATTAAAACGGGGAAAGAAGATTTCCCAGAATAATTGGCTAGTACCAAACAGAATGTAAAATAAAATGTCCAGTTTTCCGAGACTTGTGAAGCAAATATTCTAATAAAACCTGCAACCAGGAGTCAAAGATCAAAGCTTTAGAGTGAGAATTTAGACTACCAGGTTTTATGCAGAATGAAGGATTAACACAGGACACAGGATTAATATGATGAAGTATCTGATTTTGATTGACAAGACGTGAAATATATAGGACAACAAAACCTGTAGCATCACTGGTAGTTTTAAAATTACTTTAGAGTTTATAATATTGATTGGTAATATAATATCACAATCAATATTATGTAATAATATTTCTTTGAAAGGGGTAAAATGAAAGAATGAAAAATAAGGGATCATTCCTGAATAATGCATCACCTTTTAACTGTTTCTTTAGTCAATCACCGTATCACTAAGCCACACAAAACAGAAGAGTCATGGAAATGTTGATGCTGGTATTATCTCTTTATCACAGAATTTGTGATTACACGAAGATACTAAATTCCCTCTTTTTTTTTCATCTTCTGCACCACCTCTGCTTCCTGGATCTGGCAAACTTACATCTCTATTTCTCATAATGCCTAAATAACCCTAAAAAATATGGCAAATCTGAATGTCATATCCCCAGAATACACTTAAGTTATATGACACATATTTATTCTTCATCTCATCTCCCCTCATTTTCCTCCATCCACAGATCAGCATATTGTTATGTGATAATACTGGGAAAGTTTTAATAGCAAGCTTCTCATATTGTATATATTATCAGCCTTCACAACATGTTACGATATAGTGTGTGATTTAATTGGCAGATCGTATATTTTGAAGTAAAATGAATTAATATATACATTTAATCTGCACACAAAGTAGCTACTAATCAACAAGGTTTATAATACTAACAATATGCCAGTTTAAATAACATCTGTTAATTTCCTTGTCATGGAGTTTATGACTTCTCAGACGTCTAATATGTACAGCTCATCTTCTGTCCTGTTAGTGATATTCTAATTTGAGGGGTTTTTTTAATTAAATGTGAAGACTGAATTTTTTATATATTTGGAAAGATACTTTCAATGACCATGAAGTGTATTCTTGCTTTCAAGAAAGATCAAATCTTTAAGCCTATACTGTTGAGAAACTGGAAAAAGAAAAGACTGACTGAGGTCCCCATTGCTCTGTGGCTTCCCAAAATGGCTGCTAACTCCCTAAAGCACTGTAAAATTTTAATTGCAGGATTTCGTAAAAGGAATGATTCCATTTGGTGACTAACCTAACAGCCACCAAGTTGCAAAAGTAATCTATAAAAAGGCTGTGATATTTACTGGAATCACCACTGGAATGTTCCCACCTGTGGTGAGGAGGTGTAGCAGGGGAGCTTGCACCAGTGAATGGGAGATGCAATGGACAGACAGAGCTGTTCAGGAAAGATCAGCTGGGAAAGCAAGAAGACCTCATTTAACACCTCCTGATAACAAATAGCTTGGAACGGAACAGAACAGAACAGAAGAGTTGTAAACATTAAGTAAACCCTTGAGACTCCTGAAGTGTCCTGATTACAATTTCCTGGCACAGGTGATGGACAAACTCACTAGGGAAGTTGGTTTATTGGAACTGCAACTCAAAAGCAAACAAGAAATATTTGGGGATAGGATTGGCAAAGGTAACCTTGATTACAGGAACTGTGAGATTGTGGAGCTTAAAATGCTCACAGAAGTGACCAAGTCAAATAATTATAATACTGAACTTCAAAAGCATTTATCTTTTTGGTGAACTGAGCAAGTGCTCAGGACAGCTGGTTCATCTTCATAGAATCATAGAATAATTTAAGTTTGAAAAGACCTCTAATATCAAGAATGATCCATTCCAATGTGCAGAAAGTCAACCAAGCAAGACAGAAGGCCAGTATTGATGGTGGGGGAATACCTGAACAAGTTCAAGAGCAAGAAAAAAAATTACAGAGAAAATGGAAGTGCAGATAAGTTACCCAGGAAGAATGTAAGGGCACTGCCCAAGCATGAACAGATGCTGTTAGAAAGGGAGAGCTCAGCTGGAGATGAAAGAAACTAGGGAGGTGAAGGTCAACAAGAAGAGTGTCTGCATGAATACATACTGGCAGCTGAGGCAAGTGGAGGTTCACAACCCAACAAAGCAGGAAAATTAGCGATGAGAGACGTTGAAAAGGTCCAGATACTCAATGACTTCTCAGATACCACTGTCCAGGTTTGGTCTCAGGTGTCCCCTTCTGTGGGAGTGAAGCAGTAGCCCACAGGGCAGAAAGTGCAACTCCTAGCTTCCAAAAGGGCAATAAGGATCAGGAAAACTATAGGCTGGTCCAAATCATTTAGTATTTGTGAAAGGTTATACATCAAATCCTTCTGAAAATATTTCCAAGTGCACAAATAACAAGAAGGGGTCTGGTAAAAGCCAGCTTGGTATCATGAAGGATGAGTAGCATCTGACCAACCTGACTGTTCCATGATGAAAGGACTGGCTGGGAGCTCTGCCATTAATCTAAAAAATATTTATTATTTCTCCCTGACATAAAAGTAAAATGAGAATAGATATAATTGCCTGAATACTCTGCAGAAGCATGAGAAACAGGAGCTGTGATAGCAAAAAAATGGTATGTGAGTATACAGAAATAGAGAACCAGATTGGCCAACATTATATGGGCAGAAGTGCCTCTAATCAGTAAGGTACATTTCCTTAAGGAAACTGTGACTGAACTTCAAAGATCATTAATATCTCTATACTTTGGATTCCTTATGTCACATTATCCATACAGCTGGTATATAGATGATACATAGTCTACTCTTGCTACTTCTTACTCTACTGCCTGAAGCTGAAGCAATTTGTGGCACTGATTGGAAAAATGCTGATGATCCTAATTCATTACCAACACAGTTATAGCTGATCAGATGGCAGATTGTTTTCTAAGAAGTCAGAAATATGCAGAATTCTATTAATCTGGAGTGTGCACACCCTTTTGTGAGCAGAATGTCATGGCTATGTATTCAAGCACTCAGAAGTTCGTCAGAAAAACTGCCTATGCATATGCAACTTTACAGCCTCTTTGACACATCCATCATAATAGTTTAGTTATATGACTCATTATATTTCTTCTTCCTGTAACCCTCTAGTATTTATTGCTATTCAAGGTAGTATTTTTTGCTCTTTTCTTTATTCAATGTTTGTTTGACCCCATACCTTATTTAGCACACATTATTCAAAGATTGAACTGAAAGTAAAATTTTTTTTTGAGCACTGCTTCCATAGCAGGTTTGCTATAGTGAATGAATATTGAATGAATACTCCGTAACTAGGAATTCCTAAGATTCAATTTATTAGTAATTTTTTCCACTTGAAAATTAATCAGTTGTACTAAGATGCCTACTAGCTTTGGGTATAAAGTTTTGATCACTTGAGACCTGACTTTTCATACACTAATTTACAACAATGTCATCATTCAGAGCAGTCCTAATTGATTTTATTTACAACTGGAAACACAACAGTTCTTCAAATCTGACCCCATATTTTTCATGGTGTACCCAGAAAGATGGAAACATACTTACAAGATTATTTCAGACTTTAGATGAAAGGTATCTTTTTGAAATTTAGGTGCAGGTTCCAGGAATTTCCTTTTTCTGCCCTCCAGACTCTGCCATGCTTTACATCTTTGTTTCTCTCTTCCCCCTAGGAGAGAACTAGTGTACCACATCTTTCTTTTTTCTCTTGTGGCTCTCTGCTCTGTAGGCCTCCTCCTCCTACAGAGACGGTTTAACTAAGAAATTGTACTCAGTAGGGGTACTCAACTTTAAAATCTTCTACTTCAATTTAAGAATGGAAAAAGGGCATATATTCCCGAAATTTTCTCACTTTCCCACTTGTAAAATACTACTTTTAACACGGCTGCATTAATGATTGTATCATCCTGTTTCACAAGCATCAGTTATACATCTAGTGTTACACATCTCCTAACCACAAATACATGAATCAGACATCCGACAGCATTTCCTTTCAACAGAGCCTGAGAGAACAAGGCATTGGATAAAGGCTTCTGTTAAAAATGTATGTGATCATAAAAGCAAAGAATATATTATCCTTCATGTGTGCAGACATTAATTTTATCATTCCCTAATGCAAGGTATTCTAAAACCTAATTCTGAATAAAAATTCAGTAATGTCTACTGCTTTATTAAAGTGTTTGCATATTTACATGTAAAACATATATATCGCAATGCATAAATACACCTATACTCTCATTTATATATTTATATTGGCTGGCTGTGAACATAAGCAAAGCTCACTGTACCATCTGGAAGAATATTTAAATAAGATATTTTAGTATTGTCATTCTTATTGTTTAGTATGGAACACATCGTCTTTTTAATTACTAAATGAATAGCAAGTGAATTACGTTAAAAAGGAAGTCAGAATACACTGACAGGTAGGAAGAGGGAACTGCTGTGTCAAAGAAAACAACCCAACTCCTACTTGTACCAGGTACTTGTATTCCAGCTAAATAAGAACTAACCAGACCAGCTGACAGCCAACCTCCTATTAACTCTTTCCTGAATTTATATGTGATTAGCTACCCACCACCAGTTATTGCTCACCACCATCTTCCACCACATACTTGTGATTTTGCTTTACATGTAGCTCTCTGGACTTCTTAGAGATCTGAAGGTACACACACCTGCTAGATTCAAACTTCAATATTCCTCATTTAGCCATTTGTAGATCCTTGTTTCTTTTCCATAACTATGCACCTACTTTCCCCACTAGTGCCCCAGCCACTGCCATTGGGAAGGACAAGCTGCTGTCTTGACACAGCTGCTAATGTGACACAGGCTGCTAACATGACTGCTTTTTGACAGATGCAATTCTTATTTTATGTCCAAATAAATAGATCAGAGCTTGAGTAAAAGGGGAAGAGGGGAAAATAATAACTGAGATATGGTAAAGGCTGAAAAAGAGGAGTTTTTTTCATTAAATGTTTCCCTCCTTTGTCCTGCATTACTCACATAAATACCATCTGCAGTGCTCAATTTTAGCAGAAATCTGAGCCCTGGTGAACCCCATGACTCCAAGTGTGTATAGCTGCTGATATTTATCAAGTGGAATAGCAACCAGGGTTGAAAGGGCTGTAAAAACCACTGCATTATTTTGTATACACGTGACAGTGCTGGTTGATGAGGCCGGGAAAGATCATGCTGCTCATGAAAGGTGAGCAAGCCAGAGGAGGAAGAGGAGGCTGAACAAGGAAGGGCAAGTAAATCCTAGTTAAGCAAAGCCAGAATGCCATGGCTGAGATTTGCATAGATGTCTGTAGGCAACTTGTGCCCATTCTGGTGGTGAAACTCTAGTCGGATGAGTCAGAATTAGACTGAATTTGTTTGATAGGAAAGAAAGTATGCTGCCATACTTGCAGTCCACTATGAAAACATGACATGACAATGAGAGAAACAATTTAAGAAAAAAAAAAGGAAAAAAGAAAGGTAGGAAGCCTGTCAACTGTCACGGTGGGAAACACTTTTAGATCATTGCAACTGCTGCATATTTTAAATTGTCCTATATTTTGAGACAATGATACTAGATGATCAGTCAATCTTTTCAACTTCCCATCAGAAACCAGGCAGAGTCCATGATTTACTGAAACTGTACATGCTTTAAGAACCAACCCAAAACATGCCATGTGATTAATCTTATTACATCATAAATTAAATCCTAGATGTTCTCAGTAGTAGAATCACAGACTTCAAGGGCTTTCTTCACAGTAGACCCTTTGTGCTTGACAGGCTAAAAACTCATTATAAATCTCCAGCATACCTCCAGCATACCTTCCATAAATGTGGGCTTAAAAGACAGGATGGTGTCAGTTTGTTACATTTGGATCATAGGGTAACTCTACAGTCAGAGTGATAGCTGCAAAAAACTAAATCCAGCTGATAATGAGGACTTTTCAAAGACCACTCTGATGCATACATGCCTGTATGGAAACTAGCCACATGTGACAAAAGGTGGTCAGAGAGCCCCAAAGTCCCTGAACCACTATTCTGAAAGCATTTGTAATGAGGGAAAAAAGAGCCACTTTTTGGTCTGTACGAAATTTTACAGAAAGCTAATACAGAGATTTTTTTGAACAGGTGTAATGTAATGAGACAGATGAGTAAGACAGGATTTAAGCTGCTTCATTTGTTACTAACTGAGTCTCAATATGGCAATATTTTGAAGGTGAGAAAATAAAAGTTAAGATACGCCAAACACCAGATTTTCAAAAACTGATTCAAACCCATAACTTTCAGTGGGAATTTTTCCCACCTAGTATGTAGAAATGGTATATTAAGAGGATATTCAAAGTTATTGGCTGGAAGAGAAAAAAAGTTGCTGCATGTGCAATGGACAAAAAGCTGTCTGAAGCAGAGCAATGATTTCCAACAATTATTTCATATCTGGAACCAGGTCACAAGTAGGCAAGAAAAACAATTAGAATTAAATAGGGTCTTAGTAATTAGAATAGGCTAGTTCTCTACATTCATCATTTACAATCAGAAAACCTGTATCAGATTATGTCATAGTTCAGGATTCCAGATAGAAAAATAGAAGGCTGAAATTTTACCCATGCATTTCCTGTGGAGGTACATATTCTAACACAGGTTTTGGAATTCAGATTGGTACATGATGACAAGACCCTTTGCAATAAACGAGCTAAAGCTGACCTTAATATTGGCTCAGCGTTATGTCAGCTTTATGCTCAGCTGAAGTTGCTGGATTCAGTTACTGAGTGAAATGTGGTATGTAGAAATTCAGACTAAATTGTCTAGCAGTAGCTTCTGCTTTAAATGATGGGACAGATTAGTTGGCCCTACTTTAGACATCTCGAGATTGGGCATTTAAGTCTGAACAAGTCATTCTAGTTTCACTTTACAATCAACAAAGGGAAATTAAACTCATGTTAAGAAAGGCACCTAAGAAGAGTAAGACAAATTACTCCCTGCAATGTTTATCTCTGTTGACTTTAAGAGAAACCATGGGAACTCGCTGAGATTTACACATCTATGCTTTGGATGTTGTCAAGGCTGGGCAGATTAATTTCTCTTTTAAAGTTTTTTTGTTTTCTTGGTTTTGTTTTTGGGGTTTTTTCCCCCCTCTCTTTGTGTTTAAAACATGTGGAAGTACTTGCATTCTTGCTACTAAATTCTATACACCCTTAGAAAAGTTATAAATAAGTGAAATGCCCATTCATTTTTCCTGCTCTTTGTAAAATCACTGTTTTGCTGTGTCCTTCTTTCCATGATTACAATATATATAAATTGTAAATATATTCCATTAGCTGAGATAATAAAGTACTTTTTTCACACCCAAATATGTCAAAAGGATAAACCACAACAATGAAATTTTAAGAGCTCAATATAAGAAATGCACAAAAGAAGAGGATTGGAGAGAGAAACCACCTTTTACAGCTGTCTCTTGATGAGCCTGAAACTCTTCATGGGAAGGCAGAATCATTTCTGATTTGCATGGTGTCAGCAATACCTGAATCAGAAGCTTCATACTGAGGGGTTTTCTCCATACAGTGTGAAATTATTATTTTTCTCTTGTTTTTAATTATTTGTAAGTAATTTTTAATATATCCTTGATACTGTTATTATAAATTACACAGATAAAGATTTAACTGGGATGACTTTCATCCTGAAAACAACCAAACAGCCTGCAAATGCACACATATCACATACTAACAAAAAATGTTCCTCTGCCTACAGTTGGAAGTAAATAATTCCAAGGTAGAACGATTTGTGATAGCACCTTCTTTTGTCCAGTCTTTTGCAAATCTAGTAATAAAACAGACTCACGAAGGAAAAGAATGCCCCAGAAATGGCTTGATTACACAAAAGCCCTCAGTTCACTGCTGTCACTCACCTGCCAGTCAACAGGCTCTACAGCTCACTGGATGAGTTGGATACGAGCTTCAGTGTGAATTGTCATGTTCTGTATCCTTGCACACTTCTGGTACACTTTGTTGGAAGGACTAACTACAAATACAAACTGCTTTTCAAAATAGATATGGCATATTTTAAAGCTCTCTTGCTGGCTTTGTGACCATCAAAACAAAATCCCCTTCTTTTACAAGAGATGGTCATTACTGTATATCGATGCACTTAACAATAATTATCTAAAGATTACGTTACAGTAATAAAAGTAAAAATATAAGTGTAGTGTAACATGCATGAAGGTGTAACGTGGGACTACATAATTACTGGAAAAATAACCTAAACCAAGATTTAAATACAAGATGTGAGCACTCTTGCTATTGAGTGCTATGGGTAATGAATCAAAGAAGGGATCTGTTCAGATCAACAATGGGAACATAACACTCTTTAGGCCTAGACAGACTGTGGACAATTTTTCCATGGCAACCAACTAATGTAATAGTAATAGTTCTAACAGATGGAGGCTTATTAACTCATCAGAAACAAGGACCCAGATTAAAGTTAGTCTCTTAATCAAAACTGATAAAAAGAAAATTCTTTTTAAGGTATGTAAATCAAGCTGGCAAAACGAAGTCAGACAGCAGAAGCACAGATGATACTTTGGATGAAGTCTCCCTCCAGTCACCATTCTGTCTCATCTTCTGAGGTGTCCCTGGAAGCCAATTGTCTAACATAGCTAATGTTTATCTGGACAGCTTTTCTATTATTTGAGAGTTCTTAATTATTATTTTAAACCTTAGACTGCTCTTGATATAGTGTTAAGTAATACGAACAGAACCTAGGTCGGAGACTGAAAACACACATCTGTTTCTTAAACAGAATCCTATCTTGAACCTACATAAACTTTTTTTTTTTTTTGCATCTCTAGCCTTAATCAGGTAAGGCTGCATCCCCATTATTTACAAATGCCTAAAAAGAAGCAAACTAACATACAGCGAGTTGCTTAAAAAAAAAATTGTAGTTTCAGTCTGTAACCAGATAAACTCGTGTAACTCCTTATTCACACATCCAGATCATTTATCATTAATGGAATTTGTGGAACTTATTATGGAAAAACAACTTTATAAAAGAAAAAAAAAATTACCCAAGTGTAGGAAAAAATGTGGTATTTTTATGCAACTTAATATTACTTGTTTGTTTATCCAAAGTATTATCAGTACATGCAAAAAATTCAGATTATTACTGAAAATGTTCTGAAATGTTACATAATGAGACATATTTTGGATACATTTTTATTACAAAATGGGGAAAATAACATACAAAAATCCAGCAACACACACCATTAAACGTATCAGTTGTAAAAGTCTTCTTATCTTTTGTACTAATGATGTAAGCCAAGTAATATTTAATGACATTTCATTTTAAATATTGTAAAGACTTAGATTTGTTTTCAGTATTGCCACATTTCATATACTTAGTTAAGATTTTTACTGTATAAATAAAATACTGCATTTTTGTGATTACTACACAGCCCCTGTAGAAGCTAGAAGTCAGCACTTTCAAGTTTGGGGTTTTATTTCTCAGGGACATAATATATTAGTATGTATGGGTGACTGTCAGACTTTATGGCATTTTATTACAGCCAAGCAAGAGGAGACAGATTCTGAAATGTAAATTTGACAACTCATTGAAAATTACCACTACTGCTTTGATTTTTCAAAGTATGTGTCTTGTTGCAAATGAAATTCAAGGAAATTTGAAAAACACTAAAGAGAATGCTGTATGCTTTTGACATTTGAATTCTCCCCAGTCTAGTATAAAGGTACCAACCCACACCTTATTGTTGTCTGTTTAAATCTTTCATAAAAGATTAACTTGCAGTGTCAAGGCCACTGGCTAACATCCATTTTGACACTGATGAAATTACCTGGAGTGACGCAGTCTCCTGAGGCACACTGTCGCAATTAATGAAATATGAAGGGACCAAAGAAAATTTTCTGGCTCTGCATAACAGAGCCGAGGAAGAAAAAGGTAAATGGAAAAGGGGAAGAAAAAAAGAAATAGGAAAACCCTTTGAAAAGTATGAGTGAAGACACATTTGCCTCCAAAGTAATCTTCAAATTCCACAAAAGCAAGACAGATTTTCCAACAGTCATTTCTGGAACAGTATGCATACAGCCTTTTGGCATTTTGGTCATGGTATGATTTTCTAGAAAGGCAAGAGCAGTAGATGATAAATGATCCTGGCTGATTTAAAGAAGGAAAAGAGCAAGGTTCAGGACTTCTCCTTGCCAGCACCTAAGTCCAACTGGCCTTCTCAAATCGCCCTCCCACAGCAGTCTTCCTTTTTAGTGAAACTGAGTTTGCCAACAGTCATCACACACAAAAAAATGACAAATAACTGTTTGTTCTAACTTCTTTACACAGAGGCTCATAACAGCATATGAGTCAGATGGAAATTACACTAAAGGCAAAGGGTTTTCAGTAACTACAGAGGACTTCCAATCAAAGCATATGGAGGAGCACCCTTGCAAGTCCTGAAACCAGAGTCTCAGAAGACCTTCATTATTAAGGAACTTAAGGGATTTTCCCAGCAAGGAGAGTGATGTTCACGCAAAAGAAGATACAGATATAAAATTTTACAGTGATACTCGCATAATCTCAATGCTATGCACTCTATGAACTCTATTAATGCATCAGAATCTATTTTTTAACGCAGTTCATGAGGCAAGAATGCAGTGTTAAACTTGTCCTTGTACTAGAACCAAATAAGGAGGAAGGGAAGGTGTGAATCATGTCCAGTTGGCTAAACTTTTCTGGGACAAGAATGAGCGAATCAGTGCTGTTGATCTTCAGTTCAACTGCTAAAAATTTTTCCCAGCCATCAGAGATATATATATGTAAGAATGCAGTGAAGATACTCAAAGAAACAAAGTACTTTTTCGCTGTCTTTTTCCAAGCTATTTATCTATGACATTTAAAAGATGTTTATCATTATAATTTCAAAGGCCTATATCAGGCCTTTATTCACCATTTTAATCATTTACAGAGATCCAGAGTTTGAAGTGTCCTGGTTGTAGCTACTGAGCATGGATCTCTGTAAGCTCCTTGAGCTTGCCTTGCAGCTCCTCATTCATTCAGCTACTTTTGAGCACTGCGTCGCCTCTCTTAATTTCCAGAACCTTCACCACACTAGATTTGTCATATCGAAATATTAATTTTGGTAATTTTATGGTTCAAATGAATAGTGGGTTTTTCAATTATCATTATCAAAAGTAAAGTACTTTTCATGCTTTTGTTACTAATATTCATTCACTTAAACCCTTTCAAGTAATTGTGGGTAAAGGGAAAAATAACAACTGCGAAGCAGAGGAATCATTCAGCTGATGGGTTGAGTGCAATTCAGATGCATACTAAGTACTGTGTGAGATCGCTTAAAAATGAGTTTCCTTCTTTATACTTATAAGCCTTGCAGGAAACAGATTTTATGCTATCTTTTCAGAAACTGGTACTAACAAAGAATATTTAAAGTGACTAATGAACAGGCTTAAAAGGAAACTTTTGCCTATCATTCTAGTTTATACTATTCCCAGCATAAAAACTATGAAGCAGGATTGAAAAATACAGTTAAACTAAATAATAAGTCACAATGCATTTATTTATGTCTAAAAATTACAGATTTTAGGTATTACCAATGCATCATCGTGAATTAAAAAAAAAAAAATTAAGCTGTTGATAAGCTCCCTTCCATTATAATATTTTTTCATCTGTACCAGTTGCACCAAATCTAGATAGAAAACTGGAGATAGCTTCTGGGATCTTTTTATCTATTGTGCAATATGAATACAGGCATTGCATTACTGGTGCTTCAAAGAGCTCTGCTAATTCCAGTGGTTAATTAAGACACCCAGTGAGACATAGCACTATCCCAGAAGTATGACTTAACCCAGACATGCCAGCCTCATTATCAGAGATATATCAGTAACCAGAATACATATATTTTACTACCTATTTCAAAAATTTCAGTGTTTCAGACAAAGGGTATTTAATTTTTTAATGTAAGTGATGTTGTTTCCTACCAAATGATAAAATACAAGCAAATTTAGAACACAAAATAAGAACTTCACAGTGTATTTCTACATATTAATTTCTAAATAAACTTCGGCGCATTAATGATTACCAAGCTGTTATGTTTCAGAGAAGACTGATCTTTTGATATGCCTTCATTTTAACATCCAAGTTAAGTATTTGCCATGAGGTCTTTCTGCAGCATTAGCAGGATGTTTCTTAAATTCACTGCCTAGCTGAATGCCTGTAAGCCTCTCTTGGAGTTTTATGCAATTATAGCACCAGCAACCACACCCACAAAACTAAGAAAAAGTGACATACAATTAGGTTCTCAAATGTAAGAGCATTTGATTTTTTGAGAACACTGCCTTATTAGAACAGAGTAGGACCTTGGGAACTATCGACCTGTCAGCCTCACCTCTGTGCTTGAGAAGGTCATGAAACAGATCCTCCTAGAAGCTGTGCTAGGGCACACAGAGGACAGCAGAGACAGGCAGCACAGCTTCTCCAAGGGCAAATCCTGCTCAACCAACCCAGTGGCTTTCTATGATGGAGTGATCACATCAATGGACAAGGCAAGGGCTACAGAAGCTACTTATCTGGCTATCTGTAAAGCCTTTGACATGGTTCCCTGCAACATCCTTCTCTCTAAATTGGAGAGAGGTGGATTTGATGGGTGGACAGTTAGGTGGGTAAGGACTTGGTTGGACGGTCACATCCAGATAAGTGGTCCGTGGCTCAGAGTCTCAATGAACATTGGTGACAAGCAGTGCCTCTCAGAGGTCCACGCTGGGACCAGTGTTGTTTAATATCTTCATAAATGACAAAGGGATCGAGTGCGCCCTCAGCAGCTTTGCAGAAGACACCAAACTGAGAAATGAAGTTGCCACACCTTAAGGATGGGATGCCACCCACTGGGACCTGGACAACCACAAGAAGCGAGTCCGTGGGAATCTCATGAAGTTTAACAAAACCAAATGCAAGGTACTGCACCTGGGTCAGGACAACCCCGATATCACCACAGGCTGGGGATGAACGGATGGAGAGCAGCCCTGCCAACACCCCAAGAAAATTTCCTGTCACTCTGCCTTTTCCTAGACTAGAAAGCATCTTTTAACTTCACCCAATAGGATTAGAGGGATAATTGCCCAAAATCAACAAATATCAATGACATGAGAAATAGCTGGACAACTGAGTCATCAAAAGCTACATGCCCTACAGTCATGCATCTCAGGCTGTAACACATTTCAGTCACTGCACAGAATGTCATTTTAGAAGCCATACGGTTGAAATCAAATGAATGCAACGTCTAAAAATGAAAAGCCAACTGGCAGAGGACAGAAACATCCAGTTGTCATCAGAAACCATTTTTTCATGAAACAGTCTATCACTGTACTCTCCGGCCCTAAAGTGAGACCTATAAAACACCTTCAACATATGAGCCTGGAAGCTAAAACCCATTATTATACTGGACAGTAAAAGTTATTGACTGAATAAAGACATTGCACATTCCATTTTTCCCAGTGACACCCTGCCAGCTAGCCATGAACACCGCATAGGCATTCACCACCTGCTTCTGTCAGCTACATGCAAAATAATGATCTTCCCACCTCTGCTTTATTAACCTCCCCTTCTTTCACCAACTGCCATACACCCTTTTCTCTCAAACTGCTTTACCAATTAGCAGAATGACACAACCAAACAAAACTGCTTCTAACTGGTAGCTAATTTTTCACTTTTCTTTTTCAAGTCCACACCTAAACATATTTTAGTGCCCCATTTCAGCTGTCACTCAATCTAACAAAAGACCCTAATTCTCTTTATTTTTTCATTAAATTGTGATGATATATAGGCACACAGTGCCAAAAAATTTTCCTGGATTGATTTAATAAAAGGTATTAATTTGCAGTTAGGTCTGTTCAGGGTAAAAAGTTAATGGGAATTGAAGATATGATATGAAGTACCATGAAGGATGTAAAGAAGTATTTGATTTTCAGTATTTTAATATATTAAAAAAAGTTTCCTTTGCAAAACATACAGGCATTATTCCTAACTATGTTTATATTGATTGTCCTGGACTCAAGTACAAATACAGAAAAATACTTGGAACAAAATGTTTTCACTTTATTTTTTTTTTGTTTGGAAAAAAAAAAAAGCATAATGAAATCACTGGGAGTTCTGGAACTGTTCAAGGCCTAGTTGGATGAGGTATTGAGCAACCTGGTCTAATGGAAGGTGTCCCTATTCATGGCAGGGGTAAGTAGAACTTAATGATATTTAAAGTTCCATCCAACTTAAACCATTCTTTGATTCTGTGATCCTGCAATACTTGGCAACCTTGAGAATCAAATCCTTTTTTATTTATTACAGTTGGTGACATTTTCAGAGCTATTTAACTATGTTTTAAAAGTGACATATCACATGAAAATAAACAAAATGCCTGAATCCCCATTATTTAAAAAAAAAAAAAGAAGAAGAAAAAGTTGTAGCACCAGCTGTCTCTAGACAAAGTCAGATACAAAGTAATAACTTTCTCTTTTCAGCACCTGTATTCAATTTCTAGGGTACATCTGTCATTTTATTTTAACAAAGTCTAACAAGATCAGTTCACAGCCATCTGTGTCTCTCTACCTTAAAAGCAATTCAGGTTGCGCTGCTTTAAAAAATACCATTCAAAGCAAAGCAACACAAAGCAGAACAAAACCATTGCACAAGATTAGAGATGACATTTTGAAGTTCATAACAGCTGCAATAGATATCTCCGTGCACTTACAAATGTAAGACCAGTGCAGAGCTTGCAGAGGACACTTCAGTTTCTCTTCAGCAGCAGCGCTATTGCACTACCACAGAGTTAAACCTGATGGAAGTGGTTACACATTTTGGACATCTCATGGTGCTCACATACTCTTTTATTTGGTCATCCCCTACTATGAAATAGATTGAGAAGGTTTAGTATAATCAATGCTTCTACTTACTGAGAATCCCTGTAATGGAATGTGAGCTGACAGAGAAGTAAGGCTTTCTCTAGCAATGTTGCAGAAGTTTCCAAACAATGAGACTCCAGCCACAGGCAATTGGGCTACAGGTTGCTCCTTAGCAGAACAGGCCAAGAAAAAGCAGAAAATGTACATGCTGCTAAGTTGCTTAGGCATGGTTTTCTAAATTCTCAATAATAAAGACTCTCAAAGACTGTGTATCAAAGCATAATTATTTAACTGAAACTAAATGAATAAGGATAAGCCTCTGAGTTTCACTGGATATAGTCTCCCCGCCTTGTATAAATAAAAGTCGACTTTGATCCAAGTCCTTCACACATGGTATCAAATCACATCTGCCAGAATAGCAGGAGTTTGGAAATGCAACAATGTGTGGCATTAGAACCAGAATTTCTGATGCAGAAATTAGAACCAAGGGAGAGACAGCCCATTAATTCAGTATTAAATGGAGCCAATTTAGGGGAATGAAAACAAAACAAAATGAAAAACGGAAAATTATCAGATCAGAGCCAAACACTGTGGATTTATTTTAGTCCCTCTGTAGTCAAACAGGGCATTTCTTTTTCCTCACTTGTACGACAAAAACTTTGCTGTAAGTAATGAATATGAGTTGTTGTCTAATTATTAAAGGATGCTTTTGTCTAAAGACAGATGTACAGATTGTAAATCAGGCAATTTATTATGAATGCCAGCCAGAATCTAAAGTCACCTACAGATAAGCAGTTAAGTATAACGGAACCCTATCTGTACAGTGGAGGGAGCTGCTGTTAGGAACCAAGCTTTGCATCAAGCTAAATACTGAGTGCCAGAAACCTCAGGACAGACAGGAAAGGTAACAAGTCCAAATCATTACAACGGAATCAGTCTGTGAGATCATGACAGACTCAAAGGAACAAAGCCAACAGGGACATGGAAGCATGGAAAACACTTAGCCAATCAATCAAAGCCAATAAATATGGCAAAGGCAAGGGATTGTCGAGAACCCAAGGCACTTTTGCCAGGTTAACTGCAGTGAAATAGGCAGCAATTAGAAATGACGAGTAATGGATGGGTTATAAAAGCATTCCAGTAGCTCTGCGCTGCTATGTAATGACACCATAGACTCTTCCAAGTAGCAGCAAAAGGACAAGAACTTCTGAGGTTAGAATTTATGCTGCCAGAGACTTGGAATTTTGACAGTTCCTTATGGCAGTATTTGTGAAGTAAAAGACACAGACCTCTGAACCAAAAATACCCAGCGTCCTTATACTTGAATCTGCTTTTATGCATATCAACATCTGATCTTCTTTGCTCCTTTCACAAATGCTTTATCTGTACTTCAAATTTTAAAGTCTCTGACCAGGAAAAAAAAATTCTCAGTTAGCTGACACCATACCACTGACAATGCTACTATAAAAGCCCTACTCTACCACAGGAAACATGAAAAACTAGCATGTGCACTAAAAAGAGTATCCATGTATCAACATTTAGTTTAATCACAAATTCTCTTCTTCTGTCTATAAAAACACTGGTATCAGTGCTCTTTGTTTCAATTACCTATTAAGAAAGTCACAGCTCATTTCTCATATGTTCCCAGAGAAGATTCAAGTACTGTCTTAAGTACTTTGACAGAGAAAGCTATGGCAAATACAGCCAAGAGTGAAGCTGGCAGCACTGAACACCTCATTTGGTGGGAAAACAATTACCTGTCCTTCCACTCCTCAGCCTGAGCTCTTTAAGCATTCCAGATTATTACTCAACTTTTTAGATAGCAACATTTCTGTGATGATTAGTAGTTTCTTTCCTTTTGGGTCTTTAGTATTTTGAATTGATTATTTCTCAGATAACATAGAATCTTGGGTGGTTAACACAGTAAACAAATATGTGGATTTCACATACATTGTGTATAATGGATTGCCTACTTTTATTGTGAAAATCTCAGTAAATTCTACTTAGGGGACACCTGACTTATCTAACTTATTGAAAGGATAACTTTTAAAAACTGTAATTACAAGTCTTAAAGTGTAGATATATAATACTGATTTTTTGCCCTCCTGTTTCTGAATACCTTGAGGTCTTAACAAAGTTCCTTGTACTTGCAAACTATTTGCCATTACACTTCAATTTAGGGTCACATTCAGATTCTGAAGCTCTTGAAGAGTTATCACTTCATTGACATATATATTTAAAGAATTCCCACAGTTGCCTACAGTGTCTAGGGCCCTTCGAAATGGACTTTTATCTGAGATATTGGCATGATCCTGGTTGAAGCAATGCAAGATCTATGAGAGATTCATGTCCTTCTGGGCTGGCAGCGGAAGGACAGGAAGTCTCTTATGGCATAGACAGCTACATTACAGCAAAAAACCCAGACATGAAGGATGAGATTCAACTCTCAGCTAAAGATACCCACATTCATTTACATGCCCTGGCTCCCACTATCATCATCAGGGATGAAAATTTTAGTTAATTTGCTTGAAGGTAAGTATTGAGCACAATTTGAAATTGAGCGTAATATAACTTTGGTGCCAAATCAGGTGACTAAATAAAGATGTTTAGTGTTATTTGGAATGTTCTGTGATACTCAAGACATAAGACATTATGTCATGGGTTATATCAAAGCCTATGCTTTTCTGAAGTAACAACTGGAAGTCGAAAAAGTATCCCCTGGCATTTCAAATGGCATCAGGTGACTATATATAGGTACTTTAATTAAGCCATCTACATTTTATTTTTCAGAGGGATCGGAGAAGTTTTCGTTTAGAACTCCCCAAAAAATCACGCATGGCTAGATGCCAAGAAGTGAAATGTTCCAAAACAAAGACAGAAAGCCTATACAGAAGACTGGCAAATAATTTTATATTTATCCTGAACTTCCAAACAAAATTATTAAGAATATAAGTTCAATTTATTAAAATACGAGAAACAGAACCTCAAAATTTCCCATTTATTATGAATTAATTGATCTACAATCATTGGTTATCCGTTCTCAATGACATGTTCAGACCTCAAACGCCTTTTGAGATTAAATCTACAATTGGATGAGCTCTCTCCAACTAACACCCTGTACATTTGTTACCTTGTATCACTTTACACAGACACATTTTGTTCAGACACTCTAAAATTGCCTCTTTTGGAAAACATAGATTAATTAATTTCTTGCATGCTCTAGCTGTGCTGCAGCGACATGCCTAGTCGACAAGGAACCCTTTCAAAGCTCTGTGAAACTATTTTTAAGCACTACTTTTGAACTGCCTTGGAGAATTAAAGTGAGAGAGCACTAATAATAATGAAGAATTTTGCTAATAATTAAATATATTCTATTAAAAAACCCCAAGCAAACAATAAAACATTCACTCCTAAAACTAAACTGCAGTAAAGATTTTGATACACTCACTTCACACCACTGTAATATTTCACTGATAGAATAGTTTTTCCCCTTGGTCATGCATTTTACTGGCTCTCAACAGTGTAACCTTCTAGGAAATTAAAGGGTCTGCATAATGGGCACTTCTTGATTTCTTACCCTATTTCACCCCATTTTGAAGAGAAATCACCCAACCAAGGGTGTCAAATGTGGCAGAAGCACTAGCTCCCTCCATTCCCAGAGGTTTCAAGAACTTTCTCAATTTCATGCTTCTGTGCACAACTTTATTTGCACTAAAACCATTCTGTTTCGTGCTTCAGAGCAAATACTTCGTCTTGATCTCCCAGCAAATCTTGGCTATATTATCTGAATACTCTGTGAAGCTTTGACTCTTTACCATAGACTGTGGCTGACATATCAGGTGAAACACAAGTGAACTGCATAATGGAAGTTAATGTCCCGTCAAAATGGGGTCAACAGGATACAATCAAACATGTGTATATCATCTACTCACAGCGTGTAAGCTTTCCTTCAAAATAGTATTTTAGATTTGAAGTGGATGCTGTAACACAAATATTTAATATACATTGGTGGGTCTCTGCTAATTATCTTTTTGAAATACAAATTGGTGTCTCAGACAGACACTTTCAACAATGGTCAGATTAATAATAATTACATTTTAAAATATATTTTAAATTTTTTAGATTTTAAAATCTAAGTTTAAAATCTTGAGGTTTCTTAGCAAACTTTATCTCCTTGAATAAACAGAGCTACAAATATAAACTCAAATACTACCGAGGTTGCTTTTGACATGCTTAATTACCCAGCCTTTTTAAAAATTACTTTCATACTGTTTGTCTGTGTAAATTATCAACTTAAATTACACCATTCAGCATAGTGTCTCCACAAAAAATCTTCAGGCATATATGTGAAGAAATAGATTTTCTTTCTGAAAGACACTTTCTTTAATTCAGTAAACAGTGCTGAATACCTATCCTTTATGCGGAATTTTGAGCCTCTCTTCAAAGCTCTTATTTAAATAAGTTAACTACGTAGACACTTTTCTAATGCAAATTGGCATGAATTGAAAGACACACTGAAAAGCATTTTTGCTGCATGACAAACAAAGTTAAATGTACCTACTTTGTACTTCTATAGAAGTACATCTATTTCTTACTTCCCTAGAACTTTTCTCACAAGAATTTAAATTATAAAATGAAAGAGAATACTTGTATTTAACAATGTGATGGAAGAGGCCTGGTTCAATTTCTGACTTTGCTTGTTCTGACCCAGCAATAGCTGTTTCATTCCAATTAATCAGACAAAAATCTCAGCTGTACAGAAAACAATAGTACAAAATGACAATTGTATTACGAAATACTGCTGAGAAATCTTCATTGCTGTCCACACAACTGCATTTTCCGAAGCTGTTTGTCCAAATTGAAAATGCTGATGAAACTCGTATTTGGTCTTCTAAGTACTAAAAGATCGCCAGATAATTACACACTTCCATCTATGTTCAGCTGTACTTGGAATTCTGGATCTCTTATAGCAACCTCGTTTTCTACTTTCACTATCACAGAACATTTTAGTAAGCAAGTGCCAAAGAAAGCATTAGCAGAGACAGTAGTATTTTACATTTAAAGTTTCTTCATAATAAAATACCTTCCAGTTTCTTCTTGTGATGTGGAAATTTGATTCAAGTGTCTACAGCTGGCAAAGACTTCTTACAAAGCCTTTTAAAAACTGTTCAGAAATTTTAATGCTTTTTCTCTTATGACACAAGAGACAATTGCACAAATCACCAACATTAAAGCACCATGATCACAACATCAGAGAATGGCTGAGGTTTGAATGGACCTCTGGAGGTCAACTGGACCAAACTCCCTAGTCAAGTGGGGTCATCTAGAGCAGGTTGCCAAAGACTGAGTCTCCAAGCATGGAGACTCTACCATCTCCATGGGAACCCAGTGGCAGTGCTTGCTTACTCACACAGTCAAAAAGTATTTCGTGATATCCAGAGGGAGCTTCTTCTCTCTGTTTGTGTCCATTGCCTCTGGTCCTGTTGCTAAGAGGAACCTGACTTCATCCTCTTTGCACCCTCCTTTCAACTTTGCACAAGTGGATAAGATCCTCCTCCTGGTCCCAGCATTCTCTGCTCCATGCCAAACAGTCCTAGCTCTCCCAGCTTCTTCACATACCTCCAATGATCCAGACTTTTAATCATCTTAGTGATACTTCACTGGACTTTCTCCAGTGTTCTCATTTCTTATACCTCCAGGTGCTTTTGTGCAAAGTCGATTTCCATCCAGTTCTTCCTCAGCCTGCACTTGTCCATGGTGTTGCCAGTGTTCTCATTTCTTATACCTCCAGGTGCTTTTGTGCAAAGTCGATTTCCATCCAGTTCTTCCTCAGCCTGCACTTGTCCATGGTGTTGTTCTTCCCCAGGCACAGGGCTTTACACCTGTGTTTGTTCAATTGCATGTGATTCCTGCTTTTCTTTATCCTTCATAAAACAAATTACAGTGGGATAACACTCTGGAGAAATACAACCAAAAGGTCAAAACTATCAGAAAGCTTAAACTTCTTGGAGTTTAAGGTACTATGGCCCTTTGAAATGGCTTAAGGGATTTTACTTTGTAAACTTTCTACATTTGTGGAATTTCTTCCTTCAATATCAAATCCATGCCTTCTTCCTACTCTTATCCAAAGGTGAGACTGTCCAAATATGAACCTCCATAAAGAAAAACTTGAGTAAAATGATGAAAAAAGAACAAAAATCCTGTATATGAAATATCATAAATCTTTGCTTTTTTAATTTTGACTTAAGCCCTTTTGTTTTAAGAACAAACTTTTCTCTATAAAACAATGTGATATTTTAAAAATCACTCCACATCTGGAAATATTAAATTATCTTTTTTGCTTTCTGTATGAAGCCAAGTGATCATCATTTTACAATGTCATATAATCCCATATGACAATAAAAAATATGAAATATCCATCATGTAACAGACTTGCAGCCAACTGTATGAAGGAGAAAGAAGCCACTCTACAAATCTTCAGTATTTATGGAAAACAAGTGGTGTACCAAATTGTTATATTCTTTCAAATCTTCCTTAGAACAATCTAACTCCATAGTCTGATTTCACTTCCTTGACCTACAGACATCTCTGTATCTCTGAAAGCATTTTTCCAAAAATTGCTGTTAGTTGGCCCTTGAGCATCTGCTAATTTGACATTTTTAGTGCATTTTTTTAAAATCTTTTTCCATCTTTCTTTACTGACACCAAAAATACAAAAATCAGATAAATTCTTCAGAGGAGTCAAAACTGGACAATAGTCTGTAACCTTGTTTATCTTGAAGCCAGGGATTAGATTACGGCTACAATTTTAATTTCTTCACTAGGAAAGTGACTGTAAAATTATTCCATTTGATGTGTCATTGCCTTTCCAGCCTTGAACTTGTTTTGGTTTATCTCTAACTAGCTTCAGATGTGTGGTGGCACAGAAATATTAATCATAATGTTGACTTTTACACACACACACACACACGCGCACACACACAACACACACACATGTGATTAAAGGATAGTAACAGCAAGCACTATTTCTGTATTGAATGAACATTATTCATGGTTTTAAAACATAAATAGCACAGAACAAATTACCTTTGGCTCTAGAACAAAACATGTAGAGCAGTGCAAGCATGGGGTGATGGCATAGACTGTGAAGGTGCTGATATAGGGGAGAATAAGAGAGGCCCCAGACAAATAAAACCCAGTGGTCTGCTCCTGGTCACTACAGGGATGCAGGCTCAGCAGCTGGGTAAAGCTGACTCCAAGGACAACAAGGAGCAAAGGTCAGGAATACCTATGTAGAATCTTACATGCAGATTTGCCTTGAGAGCTAATAGAGGAAGAAAAATCAAACAGACTCCACAGAAGATTAAGGAAAATTTCCAAGCAAATATCCTTCCAAGAAAACCTTGGTGCACGGAGGAAGCATCGCCCAGCACCAGCAGTAGTTTTCTGCTAGTTCAAAGCTGTGATGAAATCACTCTTGAGGAAAATGAGTGCTGATGGCCCTTCAAACCAGGGAAGCAGAGGAAAGGTGTGCATAACCCCAGGGAAAAGAGGCACATTTACACATGAACCCATACTGGGAGTGTAACATTTTAAATTATGTTAGTATTGGGCTATTTTTCTATGATTGAGGTTTTTTCTGTGCCTAGACATGAAACAGCAACAATTATGTGGTTAAACTGGTACCCTTTGCACCATACTCAGAATATATTTTTGGCTTGGTATGAAAGGTGTGGTTTTGCCAATAACAAAATTTTGCATGAAACACTGAATCTGTTTAAAGAGAGTATCAGCCCTGACCTGCCTTTCTCTGAAAGGCTGCAAGAATAATATTGGCCACATAGGTTATGAGGTAGACAGGGTATCCCTTCCACAATATTTTTTTCAACTCCTTCACATGTTTTCTTGCTCTAAAAATCTTTCTACTACAATTTTCTGCACCTGATGTTCATCTGTCTTCTATTTCAATATTTGGAAATATTTTACATTCAATGACAGCACCAATTTTCATTTTTTTTTGTCTTTCCCAGGGAAGCTCCGAATTTCCTTCACAATGTCTTATTGCCCAAATAGCTGGAAAATTGACTTTGGGATTCAATACCTGACATATTTGAAACACTGACCCATTAAATCAGCAAACTAGTTCAGCGTGCTAAAAGCAGGAAAATGTAAGCACTGGATTCAGATTTCTTTTGTGAAAAATACAGGGTTTACATAAAGAAAAACATTTTGTGAATTACAGGCAAAGTAAATGAATTGACTCAAAAAGAAAAGGAAAAAACCACCAAAGTGGGATTTTTTTTTTAAATTGAGATTATTTTGACCTCTGTCATTTCACTAAAATATTATTTTAAACACTCTAAAATACCCAAATTCCCCACAGAATGTTTAATTCAAAATTTTCATTTTAAAGCTATCAATTTTCAGATTCATTAAAAATTTACAGAAAAAATTAAACTGTTCAACCAATACATCCTCTCCTTGCCTATTTTGTCTAATCAGCTTGCAAATAAAAGGAAAACTATTAATGTGATTAGGATGGGACAGGACAGGATAGACCAAAATTATACCTTTCATCTTCAAGGAATGCATGCAAGCAATGCTTTAACTTTAATCACCTTTCCATATTCCACTGATTCCTGTGAGATAAAAGTGCATGTTTAAGCAACACAGCATCCTGTCCTAGATCTTTTTGTCCCTGCACAAATCAAAACACCTTTAAGCATCATCATTTCCTCAACTTTGAAAGCTACCTGGATGTCTATATAATACATTCTACATCTATGGATTAAAACAAAACAGAAGGAAGAAAGATCATAATATTATCAACATTATTATGACAATATTAAAAATAATCCCACCATGGCAAAATATGAAATTTATATTAATTTCCATTCCACTCTTCATGGAATAGAAGCATATCCTCTCCCTGTAATGAAAATAAAAACAGGCCATCGAAGTATTCAAGAAGCAGGCCAGAAAAATGTTTTAGTAAATGTTTCCATCAGATTCTGAGCCTTTTAATTTTCTGTAAAAAAGTTCTTTAATACACTTATTTATCACAATTTCATAGCCAGTGGGTTAATGGTGGGAAAATTTTAATTTGGCAATATTTTAAGCTGCACATATCTGGGTATTACACAGGCAAGTTTATAAAACAGTGAACAGATAATATATTAATTACTGCTATTCCCAGTGAGAATGTAATCATAATCACTGGCATTTGGTGCCATATTCCCAGACCCTTCTTTCAACAGACAAAGCAGAGACCTTCAGTCTAGAAAAAATATTTGTAGAGATATTTCATGGATAGTTAGAGGAATGTGGGCTATATCAAGCACCAATTACATTCTGAAAAGAGTATTTTGAACTTATTCTTTTAGATTTGCCTGTGCATTTGTGAGACACAGATATATTTTCATTTTCTTCTTTGTCAGTGTTTCTCACTGTGACATGTCTTGGATTTAAAATGTATACAGTGCTCTTCAGAAAAAAAAAGAAAAATCTTCTTTATTCATTCCTGCAACTATTTTCAATAAGTATAATTGCACAATTAATTTATCAATGTTGTTCCAAAATTAGGATTTCTAAACACAATTTGTCAATAGTTTCAGTTTTAGGCTGGACAAAGTTCTAGTGACTTCACCAGGACTGCACTTACCAACGAACTAGCATATAGAGGAATATTGACCTGAGGAGGACCTACTTGCCCAAACTCAAGTGTTATTTCAAAGAGTGTGGTATTCTTCCTGGCCTCCCACTACCTTCACAGAAAAAGGCAACTCTCCTGGAGACCCTGATCTCACTTTTGTAACACTCAGCCCCAGGCAGTCTGCTCTCTGTGAAGCAAGACTGTTTTTTCTCAGCCTGATGGAGCAAAGTTCATTAGCTAGAACATGCAATATAAGAAAAGCAAAACCAGAGATAGCTGAGCAATTGCTAAACAACTGTTTAGCAGATCAAGGACTTAAAAAGAATAAAATCTGACATAGGAAGGTATAAATCACAAAGGCAAAAAGCAGAAAGGGAATGTTGAGCATCAACCTGTCCCTCATCTAAATGTGGTCACCCAGCTGAGATACCCAGTTTCAGTATCTCATTGCAGGATCATGTCAATGTTTAGCCGAGTAGCTCATTACTCCCAGTCATCAGCTGTGTGTATCAGTCAGTAAATAACTGCTTTGCACTCATAAATCGTGTGTATCATTCTTTGGGGTGTCTCTCTGGGCACAACAGAATTTCAAAGAATCATTGAAAGGTTTGGGTTGGAAGGTGAAATTTGTCCATGTAAGAAGAAAGAATGCCTGGACATAGTGTCTGTCTAGTGTCTCTGGTGTCTTGAGATGCCTCAGAATGTTATGACTGGCTTCCAACTACCATATCAGAATACTGTGGCTCTCCAGTGTACCTGGGTTTTATCTGTCAGTCCCATAATGATGTGACACATAATCTAGGGAATTTCAAATGGTCCAACTGGACAACTGACTCTGCCCATCCTAGCTGCAGGTTACCTGCATAACATGCAAAAAGCATCTATTTAATATTTCTACTCTGAAATTCCCTCTGGAAGATCTTGCTTTCCTCACTGACTACGTTGAATTTTAGGGAACATCAAGCCCTGCATAAAGTTCTCATATTAAGTCACCAAATGCATCTCTTGGTGCCCACACCAAGCAATAGCTTCAGACAGGAAAAATATAAATGAAGATGCTTCCACAGCAAGTGTCTAATAAAGGGTCTAAATCAAAACATCCCAACACATCTGTGACATTGTCTGGGAATGTGGAAGTCGCCCTTTATATTGACTGAAGATCTGGGAAGCTGATGGGGCTCAATTCAACTGCTGAAAACCAGTTGCTAAAACCATTGAGATGACTGAGAATGTATCTTGGAACATACCGGTCATCTCACACAGAATTTGACGCAAGCAGTGAGATGCTTGTCCAGTGTTTGTATATGTCTTTAGATAAGTTATGCTCAAGCAAATGAATTGGTGGATCTGGAGAGCTCCTCAGTTTATCCTAGTTGTAGCTGAAGAAATGACAACATGCACTGATGATTTTGGCAAAATTGCAAGCACTCAGTTCGATTTCTCTATCACAGGCAACTTGTGTCATTTGAAATGCATTACTGTAATCTTCCTGGCCTCAAACTGTCACGCCAGAAGAATGTGGGTCTCCAAAATGTCCTGTGTCTTTTCTTTCCATCACAATTAATAGACCAATTCCTGTCAATTGCAGCAAGTCTGGATCAGAGATCTCATGAAACAGACCAGCATAAAACAAATCATACTCATCAATGTCCCTAACAAGTCTTGTGTCATACCTACTACTCTGATAGATACATTTTAGGCATTCTGGTTGGTTATTTTTCCCCAATGAAACTGGACACTGATGCTTACATAACGGATTTGTGCCTCCTTTGACTTTATTGGAAGTTCAAATAGCCAAAGCACTACTGGTTGTGCCATTGAATAAGAAGGCTTTTCACAATTTATGTCGTTTCCCCAAATTACATGATAAAAAGTGTTTCCAGGGAGGTGGGGAGTGTGGGGATGGGGCAAAACCCAAAAACTCCACCATAACCCAAACTACCATGTTATTTTGATGGTCCAGTTAAATAGAAAACTAACACCGCACATTCCTAGATATACTGTCTTCTGTATGCTTTCCAAAAAAATGTTGCATCATTTCTTTGCTAATTTCTTTCAGAAAAAAAGTCTAGCCTATACACTGACTCATGGAAAAGAAAACTTCTGAGAATAAGGTAAAGTTTAGTCCCTTCCATCTTTGAGCTTACAGTCACAACATCAGCAAATAGAAAAAAGGAGATTTCTTCACATTCCAAAGAAAACCAAGTGTCGTAAGGCTTGGTTATGAAGCTGAAAAATTTTATTTTGCATGAATTGCTCTCCTCCATCTCCCCTACTTCCCCTAGTCTTGTACGCATTTCTTCAGTATTTCTGCTGGAGAAACTACCTACATAAAATTAATCTTGATGACATCATGTGGTGCTAGTTAGTCAGAACATTTAAGGAGGATAAAGCACTTTAGCCTTAAGGACTCTTAAAATGAGAATCATTTATTCTCTGTTGTCTTCCGTGAAATGGATTCTTGCTGTTACTAATGTAAAAACCTGCTGCTAAATGTTTTGACTGTACATATTAGCCAGCTGGTGGTTCAGTTCTCACTATTGAGTTGCTCAGAACTGAAATAATTAATTTAGCTAAGAAAAGTATATTGTGCTGTACCTTTTGGATTTGTGACTGTAATCTGTAATCACCAGGGAGTTTATTTGGATTTGCAATAATACTGGAGTTGGTAATTTATAAGAGAACAGGAGCTCACTAAGTAGAGCTTATGAAGCTTGAAGTTTTTCGATAAGTTGCAGAACTTTCTATAATATGGATTCTGTTACCAGCTTACAATTGGCTCAAACATTAATCTGTGTTATCTTAATAAACTGAAAGTAAAACCTGGGGATTTGAAAGGTCCCTTTATAAGCAGGTACCCTTATTATTGTCTCTTCATACCTGTATAGCAAGAAATAATTCAAAGCTTGCTGTAGTCAGTGTAAAGGCTCCTGTTGACTGTAAAAAGATTGGACTCAAATTCTCAAGAGAAGGACTGTTTAGCCCAAAGAGATCCATTAATGCCAATTTCTACAACTCTTCACTACATAACTGTTATTTCTCTTTACTTCTGCTTACTCCTTGTGTTGCAATAGGCCTCTAAGAATGTAATGTGTAAAGACTACCTGACTCTCGAAAACTGTAGTCAGGCAAATACTTCTATTCATATATATTCATTCATTATTTGATCCAAACACTGATTTAGATTTTTTAAATGAATGAGGGAAAGGTAAAGAAAAAAATGACATACAAACAGGAGATAACCATATAGACTGCAGTTCTCCAAAAGACTGCTAGCA
Source organism: Grantiella picta (assembly GCA_013397955.1). NCBI lineage: Eukaryota > Metazoa > Chordata > Aves > Passeriformes > Meliphagidae > Grantiella > Grantiella picta. The sequence goes on from VZRM01004509.1 coordinate 3,288,373, forward strand.
AAGAGAAGAATATATGCGACACAATATTCATTATGATAGGCATTGTTTGTCTAGCTTTAATTCCTTTTTTCTTGGTTTTGTTTTTTTGAAGCTCCCTCATGGTCCAATGAGACATTTATTTATCTTTCTTGCATAAGGATTCTCAAGAGAATGGACCCTCTCAGATATCTAATAGAACCAGATGCTCATCTCCCCGTCCTTAAAGAATACAGAAAAAATGGAGGATACTCTTACAAGGCTCTCAAAGCCATCTATTTGTTTTCTAAGGCTTTGTTTTCTAAATAAAATGTGTCTCTACTCACAGGAATGGGTGGTTGACCTGGTGATTTATTGATTTTACATTAAAGGATGAGCATTTATGAGGTTTGCTATATGATAGATCCAGTACCGATGCCAGATGAAGAGTTAAAGGGAATAGACCACCATATGTCACTGCAAAACAGGGAAAGTGAGAAAGCTGTAATGACAGCAACTCTAATCCCTCTGAAAGGCAGCTGGTTTTTGTTATTGTTATTTTACATCAGTGAAGAATTTTATAGTTGTGCATTGCTACAGTTCGTGTTTTAATGATACTGGTTTGGTTTTTTTTAATTCAACACAAGTCTGTTAATGTACAATTATTCACAGATGTTTAATTAGTATTTACAGATGTAAAGCATCAAATTTTAGCAACTCCATTCTTTTTAGTACCAAAAAATGGGTTTTGAATCGTTAAAGACAGGAAAAAGGTATTGACAGTACCTTAGCAATCTCTTTCAGCCCAGGTGTGTCATGAGTTTATTAAAGTTACCAAACACTACCCCAATTTAAAAATGACAAACAGAAAACACCAGGTATGACCAGGTATGACCAGCATAGTACATGTGTGTCATAACTAAGAACAGAACCACAGCATCATTTAGGTTGGAAAAGATCCTTAAGAGAGACCAACTCTCAACTCAGCACTGCCAAGGCCACCAATAAGCCATGTCACTAAGAGCCACATCTACACACGTTATAAATACCTCCAGGGATGGTGACTCTACCATTTCCCTGGGCAGACTGGGAACATGGCTTGACAACTTCTTCCATGAAGAAATTTTTTTTCAAACATCAAATCTAAACCTACCCTGGCACAACTTGAGGTAATTTCTTCTTATCCTGTCACTTGTTACCCAGGAGATGAGACCAACCCACCTTGTTACAACCTCTTTTTAGGAAGTTGTAGGGGTCGGTAAGGTCTCTCCCCAGCCTCCTTTTCTCCAGGCTAAACAGCTACCTCAGCCATTCCTCATAGGACATGCTCCAAACCCTTCATCAGCTTCATTGCCCCTCTTTGGATATAAGACAAGAGTACTGAAAGCAGTACATTAATTTTAATATACCAGAAACTATTACTAAAGCATCTTTTTTTAACAGTCAAAGGAAATTAGAAAGAAGAGTTTTATTGCTACTACCATTTTATTGCTCTTGGATGAGTCCTCTCTTTTGGGTTCAACAAGTCAAAGCACTTCTTTCTTTAAATAAAAATGGAAGGAAAAAACCCAAGAAATGAATCAACAAAAAAAAACCCCATTTTTCTAGTTCAGTGTATCAATACAATAGCAAGTAAACAATATTAAATGTCTGTAACAAGGAAACTATGTAGTGATAATTAGAGTGAAATTGGGATTAAGACAAGCAACATCCTTGCACCATACCAGCAGACACACCGATAGCAATTTCCTTGATAAATACCGTATGTGATAAGGGCACTGAACATTCCTACCTTTGTTTCTCAAACACAATCCAAAATGAAACTAAAGAGTTACATAGTTATGTTCTGTTCACAAATCACTTTTCATAAATAAAGATGTCTTGAGTAATATTGCTTTTAGACTAGTTCAAGAAATTTATATTAAAAGATATAAATATAGAGAGAAGCTGAATTATAGTCTGGTGAAGTGTTTACCCATTTTAACCAATAACAGCATTTTGATATTGAATGATAGAGATACTCTTGAAGTCATTTTCCAAAATTTGCATTTAAATAAAATACTCTGGTTTACACTTCATTCAGTATTAAGTGTATATAATAATATCATCTTTGGATGAGAAAATGAAATTTTCCTGTGATAATGTTGAAGGACTTCCATTTGTATGCAGATTTTGACTTTTACATCAGTGAAAATCAGAGCAGGAAAATAAATATTGCTTTAAAAAAAAAAAATCCCCCAAAAAAACTCATGAAGAAAAAATTTCAGGCATAATCACACATAAATTAGCTTCTTACTGATGAGAAACCCTACCTTCTCAAGAGAATTTCTTTTATTGCTATTTTTTTACTGACAGGCTAAAAAAAGCTCAAAACATCCAACTTTTTGTCTTCTCATTACTTTGCCTCCACCTAATCATGACTGCTCATTGCTCTAAGTTATTAACCCTCCTGACCTCCAAGGCTTGGGACTCTTGAGATCATACTTTACTCTCTCTAGATTTTAAAGTAGTACCTAACTTCCCTCTCTACATCTTCCACAACATAAAGAAAAGCATGAAGACAAACATCCCTGGACACTTCAGCTCTTGAATGTAACCTAGACAACTCCAGCTTTGACTCACTGCAGCATCCTCATTGTGTTACTCCTTGGTATTCATATAATTATTTTGCAGACATCAGCTGAAACTTTCACACCTTTCACACTCACCAATCCAAAACATAAATGTCAATCCATGTCTACCATGTGTGCCATGTGCTGGTAAAGCCACCTGCCACACCTGACTGCTCCACAGACACCTCAAAAACCCTGTCTACTGTGCTTTGGGCTACCGTGTCCTTTCTTTTGCCATTTGATCACAGAGACACTGCCTTTTCCATTTGTCCTGAACTTAACCACTGTTCCTATGTTTTCAGTCCCTAACTCCTTGCCATAGTCTTATTCTGCACTTGCAAAAGCTGATGGTCTCTTCAGTTATCCATGTAGAGGAGGCAGGTGCCATTTGAGGTGTTTTAGCAGATGCAAGATGTTCCCACAGACCTAACAGGGCTTACATGAGACCTCTGTCTCAACCATGCGCTTTTGAAGAGGCATCTGAAGGCCAGGAGGAATTAGTAGTGGCATTTCATACGGTATGAGGAGTATTTATCAGAACATTTTGCTCATAAGCAGACATTCAGCACATGAATCAGTTGCTGGTATACTAAAATATGCTATCATTTTGAACACTGTGAGATTGGTCCTTCTGACTATCGTATTTGCCTAACATCTGCATGTATCTTGGGAATGCTGAAACATCTGAAATGGAACACATATCTATTGTTAGGTGGGTGAATTGCCCCCATGTAATTCACTGTGTGCAATTTGGAGGTGAAATAACACCTTGATAATCTGAAAGAATAAAAGCAAACCATGGGCATATTTTTCTCAACAAAATAGTTCAAACATTTGATTAACTTTAATAACCATTTAGCATAACAGCAAACAGCAGGTAACAAGACAATTTAATTACAATGTATTTTCCTAAATCCAAGTTTTTGTTTAAAAGAACCAAGAATTTTCCTTTAAGGTCAAAATTCAAATAACCTTGCGAATATTCTGTCACATTAACAGGGTCTTGTAGTTGTTAGGAGGTGAACTTTCAAACCAGTGGAGCAGAGAATTTTCCCGCAAACTGGCTCATTTTCTCCCACATTCCATGCCACTCATGACTGAGTAACATAGAGGGATGGGGAAACATGATGTGAAGCTACCTCAAGGGGATTTAATTTTTGTGTGAGAACAGTCTGTAATGTTGAATTTTATAATATTGGTTGCTGAATGACACTGCCACTGCATGCCATATATACTATGGACAATGAGCATGGATTGCTACAAACAGAGCAGTCGTGACCTCCTGATGCAGCTTGCAGCCAGCTGACAGCACATCAGCTCTTCTGCTCTGCAAAATATCTACAATGGATAGAACCCACAGTCATGGATTAACTCAAATTAACTCAACAGTCATCTTGGAGGGACAGCCATTAACTATGGACACAGTGTCTGTGCTTGTGTATATTTATATGTATACACAGGAAGGTGTAGGGTGTAGGCATGATGTACATGGTATAGAATAAGGGGTGGATAATTCCTAGTTCCAGCCAGGACAGAGCTTCTTGGTTTTTTACATTATGCTTTTCCAGGGGTAAGAGACAAAGGTACCATTTTCAAAAATATGCTAAACCCCCTGCTTTGTGTGTGCTGCAAGGGAATACCTTACTGTGGTTAAGCAACAACTTCCAGTCAAACTACCTACAACACATGTAACAGTCAGCAAGAGAAGGGAAAATGGGCTTCAGACTGGGGTGTTAGTCACAGAAAGCACCCCAACAATTTAAAAATTGGTAAGGAAGCAGTAGCTTGATTAACTCAAGTCATAAAACCAATGTTATAAACACTGACTGACCACCTTGCTTCTTATGAAATACTCACTTATCGTCTTGTCAGTTATAGTATGGACTTCAAATAATCAGTGTCCACTCTGGAGCATAGGGTTGAGAAGGACTGTCCTGAAATTTCCACAGTGCAGATCACCTTTACAATGAACTAGACAGAATGAGCTGGAGAAACCACAACAATAACGTTTAAACTCTGCAATACTTGTCATCAGCACTGCTCAGAGGCATCAGATTTGACTAAAAGTAGAAACATTTAAATATCATAGAATAGGCCTATTCTGTGGATTTTACAAAATCAATTGCACAGGAAAAAAAATCAACAACTAAAAACAAACCACAAACCCCAGAAATTATTAATCCAGACAACACTGCTATGCAGAAAAGATCACACATTCATAGATGCATGCAGCAAAAAGGACCAAGCAAAGAGAGATTTTTCTCTGTAGTGAAAATCAGAGTCAATATGAATGTAGACACTTCCTGAGTATCCAAAACCAAAATATGGGGCTAACCCAAATATACAACTCCATCTTTACTCCTGAGAAAGATATAGATCAAGTATCTCCAGTATGGCATCCAGCATTGCTCCACAGCAACATTACAGCATTACATTCTTTCTACTGTCACACTCAAGTGTTTTATCAAGAAGCTAAATGCAAAATAGGGAGGCTTGTAGCAGGATGAGTAACATCAGACCCTTTAGTTCTAATATCTCAATGAGTTAAAAGGGAATGGGACTTTGAGAATAGTGTTGTCTGAGAGGTAAAGTTATTACTACTCACTGAAAAATATGAGAAATTTTCCTTTAAGAGAGATTGTTTTGTATTTTCTGTGACTTGCAAGAGTTTCTGACTGTGTTGCTTACACAAAATTCATAAAAGGTAGAACAAAACTGCTTTTATCAGGCTGTTTTGTAAAATGCAGTATGAGAAGAGTTAAGAGTTGCTCTTTCACATCTAACTTTGTTTACACTGTCACTGAAAATGGCTTCTATTTCAATGATCTAAAACATGCAATAACTTGCAGGCTAAGACTTGCTCCAAGTTTACTTTTTCATTTCCAAACTCTTCAATACAAGTGAAAGACAAATGTGTTTCCTATTTGTGCAATACTACTTCACAACAGACTTAAATTTGTGCTCACGCATGTATGCAAATCCCTTGAGCTGTATTTTGTGCAGTAAGGATGACTACAAAAGGATGAAAACATGCCTGCAATAAGAGAAAAAAACAGTTGGTTAACAAAATAATAAACAAATTGTAGGTCAACCTCTCTTTTAAATCATGGTTTTAATGAAATCTGAAAGAACAGGAAACCTGATACCTGATGATCTTACATCTCTAAAGCAGATGGCTTCATTATCATTTGGGATTGAAAAAGCTCAATGATCAGGGATTTCATGAATATCTGGAAATAAAAAATGTGAAGGTTTGCTGCTATACCTATAAAATTAGCTGAATATTGATTTTCTGGTGCATTAAAATGTGAAGTGAGCCAAGTTTAAATCTGAGGAGATGGAAAATAGAGCTACAGCATTGGCTATTTTATTGTAGATCAAAATAGTCTCATTATATGTCCCATGTATTTGGGTCCCTTCATTGTCCTCAGTCATATATAAAGAGAATGTGTCTGAAGTCTTGATGCATTTATTACTGGAGTCCAGCTGTGATAAAGAGCCATTAAAATCCCATTGGCTGCATAATGTTATACTTAAAACACAGCAGAAGCATTTTGTACCAGCCAGATACATTATATTATCTCTCAGACTGGGGAGCATTGATAGTATTCAACATAACAGAGGCTAATGCATTAACTGGAATGTAAAAGACTGTAAGAAAAAAACCAGAAAATTAGTATTTAATCTATTCTGTTTCTGTTAAGTGAAATCTGCATCTGGAAATCCAACAGTGAGATACCCAGTACTGTGATCCGTTGACCATTTGTGTGAGTGTGAGAAGCAATTTCAGTGCCTGAAATCTCCTGATATATGCAAAAATAGAAGCACAGTAATGTCTCCATCCACTTTGCCCACAAATTTAAAAAAAAAAAATTTAAAAAAAAAAAAAAAACCAGAACGGAAATTTAAATTTAGGTAGCGGACTCTGAACATGGAAGGAATGACATTGTTTTTGAAATATGGAGAAGATATAGCTTCTATTATCATGGGATAGTGGCAACATCATTCTTTCTGGCTGTGATCACTCTGATGGATTGTGATCACTATACCTAACTTTAGATACCTGTGACATGCATCTGAGAGGCTTCATCTTCATTTCTTGCAGAGTCAATAAAGAAAAGGAGCTACTTGTACGATGTATTCATCTAACCTATTCTAAAGTAGGAAATATGCTGTATCCTGAGAGTTCCTATTTCTCTCCACTGACTATCAACAGAGTTGAGACTATTTGCTCTGATGAAGTCATCCACACACTGGCTGATAGCCCCATTCAAGGAAAAAAAAAGCAAGAAGGAGAAAGAAAGAGAGGGATGAAGGGAGAGAGAAGGAGAGGAACCAAAGGTTCAGAGCACAAGGAACTAAGCTAAATGGAAAAGGTCTGGTGTCAGACAGGTGACTGAAAGACTGGACTGCTAGTGATTAATGACTCCAACATCGACCACTTGCAGCAACCACCCAGGTTACTCCCCTCTGAAGTACAGGATCATTCACACATAGGATGAAAGTATTCATCTCATCTGACAAGCTATAATGCGCCATGATTTACTCAACCAATGTCAAGAGACAGCTGCAACATCTCACCAGGTGTCAAAGACTCATGGGGGCATTTCCACCTACCCTCAGCAGAATATAAACCCCATGGACCTGGTGTTGGGTGGAATCTCCTTCTACCACTTCATGCCCAGTCTGCAACCACCGAGAAGACTAGAAAAGGACCAATGGGATATGGTCAGAATTTATGGAGTGGTTGAGCTTTTTTCTACTTAATCTGTTTCTCTGTGATTCTCTCCTCATTCTTGTCTCTCTTTTCCCTATCTCACATTTCCCTTTCCCTCTCTACCTCACATTTACAGTTAAATAAAGATCTGTACTATTGACTTTGGCATATGCTCTCATTTGTACCTTAATCTGGGCAGAGACATCTCTCTAATAATTTTAATAATTGGCTCTTAAAACTAACCTTTAATATTTAAGTCCCATGTAAGGAAGGAAGAGAACCATCAGGAAGTGGGAACAACGGCAACCAACATAAATACCTTAATTAATAGGTCAGTGTTTGAACTGCTTCTGGAAAGAGAATGGACTGCCTTTGCCATGATAAGCCTTTGGACCAAAGTTCAAATTCCTAATGAGAGCCATTTCCCTTAACTTTGTGCCATGAAAAAAGTTTATTCTGTGTCACCACTGAGGTTGCAGATGAACACTAAGGCCCCCAGCACTCATCCCCTGGTGTGTTGGGTACCCTCTCTTCAGCAGCTGCCTGCTGGGCATCGAGCCACTGATCACTGCCCTTTGAGCCTGATAGCCCAGACGATTTTCTACCCACGTAGCAGTCCGATTAGGCAGCCAGGGTCTCCTCAGATATCAAATGAGAACACTGTGGGAGATAGTGTCAAAAACCTTACCAAAGTCAAGGTATATTACCTCCACAGTTCTTTTCTCATCTGCAGAGCCAGTCATTTAGCTGTAGAGGCAATCAGGTTGTTCAAGCATGATTTGCCCTTGAATGCCTGCCGTGAACACTCGCGGTGCCTGAATGCAGCTGGCCTCACAGTCTTTTAAATTTAACACCTGCAAACTGACAATCTCAGTCCTGCAAAGCTGTCGAACCCCAAACTGATGTTGAAATGACACAGCCAACACCTGCTGCACTTCAGGACATCCTAAATTTGTATTCTTTTTTTTTTTTTCCAGAGTGCTGTTTCTAGGGATAGCAACAGACTCTGAAGATCATACTTGCAAATTAACAAGCAGCAACAGAAAGACTAAATTCCTAAATAACTCCACATCTCATTCTTTGGGAGTGTAATTGTACTTCCAAAATCAAGCCTTAAAATGAAATAAAACTAACCTGAAACTACTGAGTAACAAAGACAGAAAGTGTTTTTAGAGTCATTCAGATATTCTAAATATTAGTTATGAGACGTCTGATTAAAAGCATCTCTTACTGCAATTTTCTGTGAATAAATGATACCATCTGTTAATGTTTACAAGACTATACAGCTATATGCAATACATGTACATCTGGGACAGGTTTCCAGGTCACATAAAAGTATATTCAAGTAATTACTGTTGGTATTTCTGTCAGTGCCATCTATCTATTAAGATATTCTTCATGGAGCATTTTCAAATACCAGGTTTCATTGTTCCCATTTAAAATAGCATGTTTTGAAATCGTGGCAGGGCTACCTTATAAGACATGCATTTCTGTCTTTCAGAGGCAAAGAGAAACAGATCAGTTACTGAACAGTAAAGGTCAAAGCATAAATCAATCATTTCACTAATAAGCCATCTTAAAGCTGTACAAGGAATAGAAGAGCATTTAGCTTCTTATTCTCTGCACAGACATTGCAAGAGAAAAGGCTCAAAATGACACCTGATTTCCATCAGTCCTCTGAGAACAGGGCTTTAAGACGCTGGAGAGCTCAGAGCTAAGTGCTGTAACAGGCAGGTGCTAGGCCAGTCAGCAAACTAACAACATGTATTTTATGCTGTCAGTAGAAAGAATGGACATTTAAGTGTACTCGTAGCATCTGCAAACTAATTCCCTATCATCTTCATCTGTTGAAGACATAGAATGCATGTATTTTTCCATCTTTCTGTTTGTTTATATTTATTTTTCCTAAATATTTCTGACCACAGGACTAGGTCACCTGTGCTTTTGCCTCTGGACTCACCCATGGTCCTAAGGAGAGGAAATGGTTAGTTTTCCCTTTTCTGTTCTTTCTTTGTGTAAAAATTTTTGTTCACTGCTTTGTCTGTTTGTTTTGTACAGGTATGCAGACATCTTGGGTATGCAGTCACAACTATGTATACCATCCATGTCAAGAAAACAATGAATGCAATAGTTAATTCTCTCAGATAGTGTCCTTATCATTCAAAAAACATTATTTAGCAACAGCTGCCATGTTTCAGTACTGGCGGTATTGGAATACATTCCTAGAGGACAAATAACATGTCATACTTGGAGACGAGGGAGAAAGAATAAAAGCTAGAATCTGCTCTTTACTAAGTGCATATGTTGATAAACAATACCCTCCTTCCACCTCTGAAATTTATGGGCAAAGCTACATCTTGGAAATCATGCACATACCAGAAGAAAGCAGTATAAAATCTCTCTCCAGCCTAAAAGGAAGCTCTGTCTTGCCCTTATGAAAAAGACGAAATCTTAGGAGGAGTAATAATTAGCTCTCACTAATCTGAACTTTTCACTGTTGTTAAGATATGACATTGGTTTTCCAGTTCTATACACAAATATGGTAAATATAAAGCACTTGGCATCTGAACAAAATTTCTAAAAGAGAAATTGTATTTGAAGCCCTTACCTACAGAAGGTATATAGTCCCCTATAGTCACAAGGCTCTGCCTAGCAGATAAGAAGTGCGGAAAAATATGCTGAACTTTTAATATTCCTAATTTACAGTTAGCTCACTACAGAATGGTGTCTTGGTGCCTTGGGCAGAATTTACTGGCTAAAATCAAAACCCAGCCAGCCCTAGTAAAATAATGTATTTATTCACTTTGGAGAAAGTTTGGGGAAATAAAGTATGAGTAGTCTTTTACTGTTTTAGATATACTAGGCACCTTAACAACCAGTGAGATGAAGAAAATAGAGTGGTCAATGCAGTAATGGTACTCATGGAAACAATTTTAGTGCCAGACAACCTTAAATGTTTTTATGAGAACTGAATCTAAGAAGACCACAAGTCTATCTCAATTTGGTAACAGTTATGAAGAAAAAGGCTTTGCTTTGTTTGAAAAATAACTGGGGTTCAATGATCCACTTCAGCTGTGGGAAGCTGTCATGAAGTTGCAGAGCAGAAATTTGATATGAGAGCACTGTTGTTCTGAAAGATCAATGGTGAGAGGAGGTTATGGCAGAATTTCAGCAGTCTAATTAGTGATGTTAGTAGTATATCCCAAAGAGCTTGTGTTAGATAAAGAATTGTTTGCGGGTTTTTTTTTGGCAAATGAATAATCTAATAATCACCTGGATGAAGAACTAAACAGCACAGTAATTAAAACTGTGGATTATTTCAAAATGGGAGGTGTTACAACAGCTTATATAGAGGGAAGACAAAAAGCCTGTAATGACTGAAAATAAAAATTGGCAGTCACTAGTGAAGTAGGTTCTATCTGGAAAAATACAAGTGAATGCATTAAAGACTAATAAGAAAAAATTCAACAGGAATACCTGGGGGAAAATTACCTGAGGGTAGTAACTGTAATGTGAATGTGTAACACAGTGTTGCAGCATGGAAAAAAAAAATCAGTTTCATTTCATAAAGTAAAGGATATTATACATGAGAAACCTCTTTTATACCAACATGGTGCACTCACTGAATGTTGGGTATAGGCCTGGACATTTCCACAGCAAAAATCAGAACTGAAAGGAATTTACTAAAAAGCAATTAAAAGTTCCTACGAAAGAAAATCAAACTTATGAAAGAAAATAAAAACAATGTTTGCTTACAGTAAAAGCTTGAATCAATGAAAATTAAGAAAAGCTATGTCTTTCTCTAAAAATTTTATAACATTAACAGCAAGAAGGCGGGGGTGTATATATAAAGCCTGAGAAAATGCAGATGAAAAACAGCCCTTGTTCCATTTGCAATTTTGTCACTACCAAATTTTGTGACATGAGACAAGTCACACTGCCTTTCAGTGCCTCAGTTTCTTCATCACCTCCATAGTTATACGAACATTGTAAGACCTTTTATGGTTTCACAGAGAAATTGCAAGACTTTAATTAACTAATCCTGATTTAGATTATTTTTAAACTGTAAGAGAAAATGTAAATAGTAGAATGAAAATAAACATGGTGAAAACATATGTCTGAGATACTTCTATATACAAAAGAACTGTCAAGATCTGGATAGGTTAAACTGTTTGAAAGTTAGCATCCTTGTGGTTCAAAGATTTAGAGATGCATTATTTACATTCTTATTTAACACCTATGATTTCCATCTCTGTCATTCTGGGAAAATGATCTTTTGCATATTCATCCCTCTGTGAATAATCTGTATGAAGTCTTCCTATGTGACTAGAGAGAATTATGTATTTGGTTAAAACATGACAATGCAGCACAGCTCTGCAAAATCTGACTGCAAATTTTCTTTTCAGCAGTGTTTTGAGTCTAATTTCAGAAAGGCTGAAGCAGATGCAGAGCTGAAAGGAAGCCCTGTTGTTCACAGAATGGATATACTATTCATAATTGTCTTTTTTGATAGTGGATAGGGTAGGGGATGATAATTTTCAGAGCACATTTATATAGCTCCTGAATTATAATTGGTAAACCTGTTTTCAACCTTTCTTCATATCTTACCTAAGAAGAGATGAAGGCATTAACAGGAAATCCTGACAATCCATATATATGTGCTATGCTCAACAGCTAAAATATTACAGATATATTTACAGCAGCATCAGAAACAGCTCTGTTTCTTCACTATCTGTGTGACTAATCTCAGAAGCATGCTTTCACAAGGAATGGGGCCTTGAAAGTGATTGTCTGTCTAGATATTTCTAAACTAATCCCTGAATTCCTCCCCAAATGACACTGAACTCTTTGGAAAGAAATCAGATTGTTTTCTTTCTCCTAGTCACACAAACTGGGATCATTTCTCCAAACTTTGCGCTGCTCTGGCCCAGGTTTACTTGATACTTAAGTTGGCAAACACAGAAATGAGACTTATTTGAAAGACAATTGCCCTCCAAGAAGAAACAGCATAGTAACATACCGCATAAAAATACAGTAAGTATAATAAATAACAGTATTGTCTTATGAGAAAATGTGGGCTGTTCCCATTGTGAAGCACAGTACATCTACATAAAACCTAGATCTATTTCCTAAAGAGACTGCAGGTCAATGCCCCAGCACCATGTGAATATGATACTCCATTAACTCACACATGTTTTGCAAACAGAAGCTGAGAAGAAACCTTTTAGCTGTTGCAGAACTTGCTGCACTTGTTCACAGATGGTCTATTAGCGAATTTGATAGTGTGCTGTTTTCCTGGGTAGTCTAATAAAGTCTTTTAAACAGACTAAGTGGTAAGGCATTGATGGGAGCAGGGCCTGGCCCTTTCCTAGGAGCTTGAGATCTGCATTAGTACTTTGATATTTCTATGCCACAGATAAACATAAGCAGACAGCCAAGTCTGCTTATTGACTCCTTTCTTCTCAAAATTTCCACCTCCTAATTTCATTACTCCCTTGACAGTATTTTGTTCTCATCTCCAAGAGTTACTTGCCATTCCACACAGACAGATCACTCAATTTTCACCTCTCTTTTTATCACTTCCACCCCTTTCTTTTGTCTGAAGAAACCACAACAAATGTTTGCTGATTTTACAAGCTAAGCCCGTTTAGTTGGTTTAAAGTTGACTGATGGTATGCATGACCATCACAGTAAGGTGGCCTTGTGGTTGACCCTAAGCTTCAGCATCTACAATTCTTGAATAGCAGGAGTTAAAACTATAATCAGACTAAATATGTTTATCGTATTAATGAAGGAAATTTCAAGTAAGGAGGATATGAGGTCTGAGCAGCAAAGGGAGATTAAAAAAAAAAAAAACAAACCAAAAAAACAGAAGGAAAGAACCCATACCTTTGAACACTGAGGTCCTCTAACACAAATTTTAGGCAAGAAAAGTAAAGGTCATTCATTCAAACAAGTAACTTCAGGCAGTATCTTAAAAATCTTTGCAAACAGAAATAATTTTAGTTTTTCCTTTTTCATTGTTAATTCATTATTTAAAATGACTTTTAATGTTTTGATCTAGAAATGTACTTGTTACAAAGATGCCTTGTTTTTCCTTTTATCTGTGCAGCCTTTAGCCATCAGAAAATTATCCTGCTACCTGCATGTCTAGTAATGTTATAACACATAAAATGAAAGATCAATATTTATCTCCTTATGTAAAATGAACAGCACTGCACAAACTCGCAAGCAATACTATTACCTGATCTTAACTTGAGGATTGCCAATAAAATGTCCAGGGATACCTTCTTTTGGACAACTACCCTTCTGCACCAGGGAGGCACAAATCATCCCTCTAAATGGTCACTGGATCTATCCTTTTTCCCTCTAATGTTGTATTGGATTGTATTCCAGAGATTACATAAAAAGCCTCTCACATCACTGCTATTCCAAAATTAAATATGGATTATAACTTTCCTGGCTATGCTTAAAGTAGTACAAATAAATAAATACAATACAGATTATCAATAAGGACATTGTCAGTCTCCCTAGTAACTCAGTTTCTATTTAGGGAGTCTGCAAAAAGCATCATTAGAGATGCAAATTAAGGCCATTAAGACATTTCTAAATTTTAGTCAAACCAGGGAAGCACTATTGTCTTTATGCTGTGCTAAGATTGTTTCCTTTCAAGCTGTGCATTTGAAGGCCTAATTACAGATACTCCTTTCATTCTGAAGTCTCTTCTGAGTTGAAGAGAAAAAGCAGGTGCCAGGAGTAGGGCAGCTTTCTGTCCTAGACAATATTCCATAATAGCTAAAACTCCCTGCTGGTAAACAATCCTCAACCAACAGCCACCTTCTCCTGCTCATACCTTGAGATGATTCACCAGATCCTGCAACTTTCAGGAAATAAATCCTTAGGCTACAATGGCAATAAAGCCCTGTGGATTGCCCAGCGAGAGACCTTTGCTGAGGTGGCCTTCAGGTTTCAACATTTACTCATCTTTTCATGGGACTGAGGACACCATAAAATTAGAGTCAATTCTCATCTGTCCTTTTCTCACCTCTGAAGTTCCCTTCCTCTTCTGCATTGCTCTTCTTCCATGCACCTCTTTAGAAACAGATAAAACTACTTCCTCCTCGGCACAGCACTTCAACAGGGATAAAGTTTTAGCAAGCAACTTACTGATGTGCAAGTAGAAAACCAGATCACGCTGGAAAACCATACCTCTCAACAGCACAGCTACATGAATCAGGAGCACAGCCCAGGTGAAGGTGAGGATAAGGAGTTTCATTTCAAAGGGCTTTTCTTGTAAATGGTGGGCACAATGATGCTTTGGCTTGTTGCATTTTATTTTATGCACTAGCTGAAAATGCAGTTGATCCCCATGCAAAGTCCTGGCATTAAGCCTGTGTATATTTAGGTCCAGCACAGACTTATTCTTGGGCTAAGAACGGAACAAGGATTTTTCTGGTTTTATGTAGACGTGGATTTCCATGCATATGAAAGAAAGCAGTTCAAAAACCCAGTCACATTAAGAAAGAGAATGTAGGTATGTAAGATGCCAGAAAATCCAAAGAAATCACTATGCTTTTAGGGTTCCCTTTGAACAGTTAAGCGTGATATTAACCTGGCATGTATAGTACTGTCTCTCTGGCTCTGTTGTTAGAAATGGTTGATTATTACTTTGCACAAACAGTAATATTTTTTTTCCTTTCAAACAACTATGTAAAATTAGAGAAAAAGAGAATTCACTCATATTCCTGAGACCAGCAGTACCTTCCTTCCTTCCGTATGGATCTTTGATGAGTCATTTGGAAATTTCTTTCTAGTTCTCTTTCAATTTCCAAAATCTCTCTTATTTTCATAATATTTTGTTTTGGCATAAAAAGAAGTTGTTGTCCAGGGTATGCAGGTAGCTTCTGATCCAATGATCCCATCTATACAGAAAATACATGACACTGAATCTGCTAAAAATACTAAATGTATTTACTCAAGGAATGTGATGCTATCAAATGTGGGGGGGTAGAAAAGTCTGTTGTAGGGTCATTTTGAATCTAAGCTGTGCAAGTTCTTCATTTAAATTTCCTTAATGAGCACTTGATATTTCAATTCTAATTGATATACAATTACATTAGAATGGTTCACCCCCTATACCTCTAGTTAGACTTAAAATTCCATGTGTGAATAAATAAATCATAACTTTTGAATACCAATGCACTTACAAGTGCACAGTAGCCTTTTAATATCATATCATGTATGCCTTGGCAGGAAAACAGGAAGCTGAATTCCAAATATCAACTACATGTAGGAAAAGGATGTCTCTGGGCATTGAACTAAAAGACAAAGTAATTTCAAATCTGTAGCTCTCCATTAGCTGTAGTTCACCAGGCAGCAGATCCCAGGTAGCAGGGTTTAGGTAGAGCCCAAAAACAATCCTGAGATGTCTGAGGCTCTGGGATCCCTTCCTCATAGCCTAGAAGCATATTCAGCTCATGCCAATACTGAAACTTCATTATGCACTTGAGAAGGTGAGACAAGGTTCCCCCTGCATATTCTTTAATGAGAGATTAAATTAATATGTTATTTACTTTTAGGAGTGCTGGGGGAAAGTTATGGAGATATATTCAACAGAAGATACTGAAAAAACCCACTACTTTCTTGGGAATGTTTCAGATTTGCTTATAAAGCTGATTAGGTGTTAACATCAGCAATAAACGCATTTTAAAAATTAAAAAATGCAATTATGATATTTTTCACAAATTCACATAACTTCACTGTAGCATAAAATACACTATTAGAAAAGATTTTATAATATTTTTGTTTCTTCATTTTTAATTGCAACATATTGGGTTTTTCAGCTAAAAATAACCCTTATCATTCATCTGAAATCCTTCAAAATACCTGATTTTGCTGAAATTCAAAACTAAATCTGTAGAGTATTTTGTTGACTTGAAATACGTATTTCAGCTTCAAATCTTGTTTTTTTGCTTTGTGGTGATTGAAACAAGGTATTTTCTTCAAAAAGTGTTTCCAGCTTTCGAAAATTAAACAACCCAAATTGTCTATATTTGCTTAGTCTTAATAGCTAAATGCTCTAAGAAAACGCTAGATTTCTTAGTCTGCATTCCTTCACATGCACTCATTTCTTATGCTTTGAAAGCTTGTTGCATTTTTCCCCTTAGGAGATTTTAAATCCTCCAAAAACTAGTTCACATCAAGCAGAAACCACCTTGTCTTCCACCTTGATTCAACTTTTATACAAGAAGCTTGTATAAACTGATGCCTTCCTTAAGCTGCACACCCCTGCGAAGCTGCTTCAATGTCAGAAGAAGGAAAAAGGCGATAACAACAGAATTGATTTCCTCAGCACAGTTTTAGCACCTGTGCAGACCAGTTGCTCTTATCAGGGTAAAAATTAATTCACATCCATTGTACCCACTCAGTGATGTTAGCATTCAACAAGTACCTGCTGTTGCCTTTTCCTGGCCATGATCTTGCTGATATTTCATTGACTGAAAATGTCCTACATTTCTGAAAGGAGTTGTTTTCACCTCCTTCTTGCTTTACATATGTCTAATGTTTTCACTATGAGTGTAGCTCGTCAAGAGCAAGGACAGCCTTTTTGCCGTGAGTTAATGAATTTCCTAACTCAGGAATAGTGAATGGATGCTCCCATGAGAACACAAAAGAAGTACCAATTTATTTCTATTTTCATTAAATTCAGTAAATATTTTCATCTAAGAATGTCAAATAAAGAACTTGTCATATATTAAAGAAGATGTATTTCAGGCCTTAAGGTTTGGTTTTCTTTTTATTCAAAGTAAGATAAGTATAGATTCAAAGCAGACCTCAAGCAGTAATGGTGTCCACCATCTGTCTCTCCATCAGTGTGAAGACTCTTCCAAACAAGCTGCATCGTTGCCCTCTCAGATTGTTCCTGAAAGCCACATCCTTTATTCTTTACCTGCTTACAGTTTAACAGATAGCTCATTACATAGTATTTTTGGTCCTCTCTCTCCCCTCTCCTCACCCCCCCACCCTCTGCCAGCTCATCTCCTGCTCTATGCACTGCCCATGCAGTATCTCTGCTGTTAATGACAGGTAACTGACCTGTGCACTGCTGAAACACTTGACATTTCAGTGCTATGTCATTTTGAATGCATAAAGCAAAAAGCTTATAACTAGAAGAAAATTAAAGACTGTATTTCAGATAAAGCTTACAAACCAATATATACATATCCCAGAGTAAATATGTAATGAATATACAATAAACACATCAAGCAAAACCTTTTCAGTATAACTTTGAAAAGATGGGAAAGTTGAAAATAATGATTCCTGTTTATGTAAAAATCCTAAGTGAATGAGTGGGAGCTGTATCAGAAATATTCAGAAAAATAATCCAGAAAAAAAAATTATGGAGAATCAGTGAAATTCAGTGTTCCAATGCATTTAGGAAAACTGGAACACTTCAATAATATAATATAAGTGCCATGCATTCTTTTAAGTTCAAAGATTTCAGAAACAACATCTGAATGTTCAAGCACAATAAAACAAGAAAGAAATACTGCAGATATGGATAATCTAAGGGGGTTTGTGCCTTGGTGATCCATGTTCATTTTGCCTGTGGCAGCCCAGCCAGCAGAAACTGTGCTCCTTACGATGGTGTCCCATTTAACCCCAGCTTGGTGGTGACTATGGTGTTACACTAACCAGCTCCGTCAGCCTCCCCAGCACCCAGTGGAGCTGCCCACGTAGAGACCATGGCTGCTGCTTTCCACCAGCACCCACACAGACCAGAGAGATGGCACTCGGGGAGTCTAGGCAGCATATGTTTATTTGTACCTCTCAGCTGTTGGCATGGAATGAGAGCTAATGTAAAGCAAGTGGGGAAGACTTGAGGAGCAATACCTCTGTGCCACATCTTTCCTACCTTCTTCCTGATTGCTTTATATATGCAATTTTCATAGTTGCCACTAGGTATAGCACAAGGGGACCTTCATATGCCTCTTTTAAGTTATGTCTGAAAGTATTCTTATGGCACTTAGGCATTTAGGCATATAGCTCCCTTCTGTTCCTATCTCACTGCTGAAAGTGATAGTCGTCCCAGGAAGCCACCATCCTCCCCAGAAATACTCCTCCCAGAAAAAGTGACAGTCCTCAAAGATACTCCTCCCAGAAAAAGAGCCATTACCATCTTTTTCTGGTAAACCACAGAGCAGAGGTAAAAAGGAAAAAAAAGGAAACTTTAATTTAAAAAAAACTCTGAAAAGTCTTTTAGGTAAGCAGACACAGGAAGAGAGATTCATTAAATCATTTTTCAATATTACAGGAACCTTTTCATGATATACCAAGTTTCCTTTTAATTTCCCAGTTGTTTGAACACAGAGGCAAAAAGAATTAGGGAAAGAAGGTCAGCAAAAAGATAACAATGCTGTTTATTACAGTCAAGAGATTAATCCAAAAAATAGCATTTCTGCATTTAATGAGGTTTGAGGACAACAAATGAGAAATTATAAGGCTACACTTCCTATTATCCAAAGTTCTTACATTATGTATGAATACTCTTTTTTCATAGCTTGGGTTTTATATTATTTTTGATTCTCACAGCATGGTTTTCTCCTTGCTGTGTGACAGGTAAGTATCTACCATCAGAGTTAGAATAATGTATCGGTAAGAGACCCACCGACAGATGATTGCAAGAAGACATCAGTATTATGAGTTTGAGGCTGAGTCCATTATTAATTCTATTCTTGTACATATGCATATGAAGCACCTTTAATCGCAGGGGGTTTAGTATTTGTAAATCAGTAATTTTACTTATGGGCTGATATTTTTAAGGATTGGACACTTAGAAAACAATTTTCATCATAAAATATTAAAACCATACACTATTCAGAGCTTCACTGAAGATTAAATGCCATTTGAATTCAACAGGATAGTGCTTTTTTCAACCAGCATAAGATAACTGACCTCTATAGTGCCTGCCTCAATATTTCAAATGTCTTTTTCCCTGCGGAATACTACACCAAAAAAAACCAGAGGATGACCTGCAAAAGAGGGAAACAAAGCACAAAAGAGAGCCACAAAAGTGTTTTAGATGTTTCATTCCTTTATTCTGTTCCTTGGGGTGGAATTTATCGCAACAAATGTATAGGTAAGTCCAAAGTATAGGCACCTATATCATAACTAAATACCCTCTCTAATCCATATAGAGAAATAAGTATTCCAGGAAAGGATTTTTCCAGACCTATTTGAGGTGTAAGCTTTACACTAACATGACTTGCACCCCTCATTCCCTGTTGACCACTGAGGGAACCTACAGGAAAGCTCCATATCCTGGACATCTAATCATCAGCAAGGCAAATTCTGCTTCCCACTGCATGTGAAAAACACTGTACCCCTGCCCTCCCAAAACCTCTTTGCATTTGGCTACACCTGGCCAACATGCTTTCCAATGAGACACATTTGAGAGTGGGTGACATTCACCTACTCCAGCACAGGGTTGCAGCTTGTTCTTAAAGAATCTCTTTAATGCTTAGAAACTTGTGCCAGATGTCCAAAGAAGGCCTGCAAGCCGTTACATGCTACAAGTCAACAGATGCTGCATTTTTTAAGGCTTCTATTTGCTCTGAGGTCTGTATTTTGGCAAACACGTAAGTTATCTAGTGTGTTAAACCAGCACATGAATTATATGTAAATGGTGGCCATGCTAGTACTGTTACAGCCAAGCAGTTGTGGATTTTAAAAATCCACCTGTCCTGCAATGATGTCTTGCACTTGATGTGAAATATGTTGCAAAGCAACACTGAAATCTGATAAAAGAAACAAAGTAAGAAAAAAACCCCAAAGCACTACCATCTTGCCCAGAATGAAGCCCCAGAATATCTCGTAACCCAGCTCTGGTATGGTGTAACCTATGTGCTGCCTCAGTCATGGCAGCACTAGAATAATAGAAGTACATATCTATTTGATTTTCCCGCTCTCCAGAGAAGCCTCCTGCCTCCCAAATAGGTCTGTGGAAAAGGCAGACCTTCACAACCTCCCACTTCCAAAAATCTTCATCCGAAAACCAATTTCACACTGGATGCATGAAAAGCAAAACATTAAAAAAATATCCTTCTGGAAGTCCATCCTTTACCTGTTGATCATGACAGTACCAGTGACCAGTGTGCAGTGGCCTTCTGTGTTGCTGTACTTCCCCTCTTCTGCAGAAATCCACAGAGGTCAGTGAGATCATGGGCATGAGCTAAAGCTCAAGGTAAGCTGGCAGGCTGGGCAGCAAGAGTAGGAGGAAGAGGGAGAAGAGAGTAGACTTACACTGGCCATGCAACTGAACTTCAGTGTATTCCAACTTCAAGCACATCCCTTAGTTCACTTTTCATGCCTTTTTTTTTTTTTGCCAAGTTTAATGAGGCAGTAATAACTGGATATAATAGTTAATCTCATTGAAAAGTTCTTACTTTGTTGGAAATCAACTTCACAGAACATTTTTGGCACCTCTAGTATCAAGGAAAGATTCAAAGCTGCTATTTTTCTCCAAGTTCTTTCAAAAAGTGTGCAAGAAGGGAATATGGGGTGTCTGGGATGTTAGCTCTTCTTCAAGGTATTATTTTGGGAGATCATCTTTGAAACGTTCTTTGCTGCCCTGTAATTTACACCCCTACTGCTGGTAATGACTGTAAGATATATGAGCTGCACTAATGGGTATGGATCACTGTTCTCCTAGACTGCAAAAAAAAGGAGCATGGGGAATGATGACACTGTATGATAGATCAATGCAGCTGCAGATTGGTCCTTAGGCTATTCAGGTTATTTTCCTTAAAAGGCATCATGCCTCACACATTCTGCTGAAGGCTATCCATATCCATTCAAGCTCATGATAGCTATTCTTAGACATTCCTTCATTTTCAACACCACTGCTAAGACTGCTACTGTAATTTTTAATGAGAATGAGGAGACAGTGTGTCTTTTATCAGGTTCATATCTATTTAGCTTAAATTAAAACTCTTTATTGTATTTTTTCCTATACTTATTCAAAGGATTAGTGAGAAAATGTCACTGAACAGCTACTTGCCTCCTCATTAACATTCATGACAAAACCTTCCGGCCAGGCTGGTTTCAGCTGCTGATGGAGCAATACTTAAAAGAAATTGGCTTGTGTGTGAAACAGCTGCTCAGCAATGTCACTATGCAAGGGAATTGGTGATAATAAGATGATACTATTACAGCTACACTGAGAGTATAATATATTTTAAGCTGCTTTGAGGTATACAGTGGAGGTCCAAGAACTGGAGCATGATTAGTTGTCTGTTGTTAGGAATAGGAAACAGCTGATCATTCCATGTCTGCTTGTACAGATTAGTCTTACACAAAGCCTTGAGGTAAAAGAAAAATTCGTATCTGCTGGAATTCTTCACTTCGTGTGTGTTTCCTAGCTGCTGGAAAAGTTTTTGTTCCTTTTCCTAGTGTTTGGAAGGGTTTGTATGTTCCACTGCTGAAACAGGTATTGCACTCTTTGCTAGGACCATTGAGCACTTGTTGTTTCACAGGAACTTTTCTCATTTCAAGGCTTTATTTATTTGGCAAGATTCTTAGGAGCAGATTCAATGGATCCTCATGCACCTGTTAGTGGAACTCCAGATACTGATTTTGCTTGAAATGACCATCCAGTATGTCAGTGTAATGACAAACATGCAGATGTGGGCAATACAGATGTAAACATCTGCATAACAGGCTCAGCCAAGAAACAACTGGCAGCTGGTATTATGTTGTGTGGTGACTTACGCTAATGCACACCACTTGCCTAGAACAGGGAGACTGAATGAAAAATTATATTGTCAAACCTTTAGTTCTGAGACATCTCTGAACCTCATATGCTATGATTAATAAATGAGTCTAGAAGAATGTAGCAGTTGAAAAGTCCCAATACAGTGACAGCCCTTTAGAAATGTGGAGTACAAATGAATAAGAAATGAAAGATTAGAAAGGGTTTTAGGGTGCAAGAACTGATTGGCAGTTAAAAGAAAGGTATAATTTTTTCTGATCATAGCTGGTTTCAAATCTCTTAGTAATTTCTGAAGTTCTCTGTTACAAATTTCATCCTTAGCTTCTATTGCTTTAAATGATTACAGAAATTTAGTTCTTGTAGAGATTTGGAAGTACTGAACTTCAGGTGAAGTGAAATATAAAACTGACATAGAAATTATGTAGGAACGTTGCCAGCAGGATGAGGGAAGGGAATCTTTGTCCAAGCTCAGCATTGATAAGGCTGCTCATGGAGAGTTAGGTCCAGATCTGCACCCCCCAGTACAAGAGAGATAAGGACACACTGGTGCAATCCCAACGAGGGGCATTGAGATGATGAGGGGACTGGACTATCTATTCTAGAAGCAGAGGCATTGAGAGCTGGGACTGTTCAGCCTGGAGAGGAAAAGGCACAGGGGATCTCAACAATGTGCATAAATATCTGGGGTGGGGTGATACATAGCCCAGTGACAGGACAAGAAGCAATGGGTACAAACAGAAAAACAAAACAAAACAAATCAGGAAATTCCACGTAAACACAAGTGATGTTTCTCTCTGCGGGAGGACGGCAGGAAGCGGCGGCCTCACAATACGAGGTCTCCCCGGCACGTATCTCCACCAAGTCCGGGCCGGGCGGCCCCTGGGGTGCGCTTAGCGTGGCATGGGTCTCCGGCCACAGAAATTCTAGCAGGAAATGAAGTAAGACAAAGGAACGAACTGGATTCCATCTCTGTTCTGCTAGGGAGGTTTATTTGGGGTAATGGGGAGAGGGGTTGCAGGGGAGGAGAAGGGGGGAAGGAAACACAGGGACAAGGTAAGGGCTGCCAGCCCGGAGATAAGACCAGCCCCTCCCAGACCCAGGACCTGGCTTTTAAGGGGAAAGGAAGGGGGTGGGGGCTGGTTCTCTGAGAGCCAGTCCCAGGAGAAGGAAGGGAAGATTGGCAAAAGGGTGCACACCAAAAGGTTTTCAGGTAGAGCAGAGTGCATATTTCAAAATGAACCAATGGCATAAAGAGCAGGGAAACAAAGGGAGCACATGGAGATCTGAAAATTGCATTACTACACACAAGAAAACACTTCTTTATTGTGAGGATGGTCAAACACTGGCACCAGTTGCCCAAAGATGCTGTGCAGTCTCTATTGGGAGATATTAAAAATGCTGCTGGCACATGATTTTGGGCAACCTGTGATGGCTGAGCCTGCTTGGATCAGGAGGGTTGACTAGGTCACCCCCATCACATCACAGCTATGCTTGAATTCTGTGGTTCTAATTAAGAATGTCTGTCTCATCAGAAGCTAAAGAGACAATGTTCAAGTAACAACAGACTGAGTTTCCTTTTAGATTACATCATGTATTGAACCTGGGAAAAAAATCCTGAAAAGCGAAACAGATCTCCAATTGCCTCTCAAAATGGAAATCATATCATTCTATCTATGCTTAAGAGTATGGTTGCGGGGCAGAAAACAAAGCAAGAAAGACAAGGCTTATGAAGGTCAGATCAACAGAGTTCACGTACATCTAAAAGTTCTTATGTTGCAAAACTTAACATTATTCTAAGATGTCTAGTACAGCACAAAAAAAACCACTGCAAATCTACAAGATATCCCTTTGATGTCCTTTCAAGAGTTTTCAAAATGATATCAATATCTGAATGCAAAAAAGCTTGGCAGCAACTCTAGTTTAAATTAACTCCACAAGGGAGCAATGCTGATATCTATTTCAACATTACTTAGATATTTATACATTCTTTTATTGCTTACATACACTGCTCTTGACAAACACAGGTACTATAAAAAAATTCCATAAAATCATCACAATTGGCTGTATCTGTTTTGTTATTTGTGGTGTACCAGCATTAAATGGCAGAATCATGTGTCAGAATTCCTTTGTGCAACCACAACACCAAATTAAAAAACAACAAAAATGGATAATACTTGAACAGTTAAAACACTGACCTTATCAGTCTTAATATTGCTTTATATTGAAAAACATCATCCTATTTAAAATGGCAAGAAATCTAGCTGATTTTACACTGAAAGTCTATTAAGTGAATATATTTTTCCATTAAAGTATTCTCCCTTCTCGAAAGAAGCACTTTTTCCATACAAGTGAGCAAATTTTGAACAGCTTTAGAATATTGTCAAAATCCTGAAAGCATAAATGAAGTTCAAATGATCTCTGATAAGATGTCAGAGAGCATTTCCCTTTAATTCCCTTTA
Source organism: Grantiella picta (assembly GCA_013397955.1). NCBI lineage: Eukaryota > Metazoa > Chordata > Aves > Passeriformes > Meliphagidae > Grantiella > Grantiella picta. Next base: position 3,312,886 of record VZRM01004509.1, read on the forward strand.
AAACAGCAACAATAAGACAGAAGAAACCACTTAGTCTTTTATTCCAAGTTTCTGTGGAGCAGATCCCAGAGTGGAGTATTCACTACTGATCAGGAGCTTTCAGCTATACCTTAACATCAGTATTAAAACACAGAATGTCAGAGCACTGTAAAAGGCATGATGTCCTTAAGTTCAGTGCAATACAGAAAAGCTTGAAGTTGCCAAAGAATTAGCAAAGTGCTGTCTGAGCTCTGTGGTCAATAAGCCCAGTGTTTTCAGTGTTCTGCATGGTCACTGAGCACCAACAATCACCCTGGTTTCCTTCTAGAAAATAAAAGCCCTGTACATGCCACAGATGGTTTGAAATATCTGTTCTGCTTGCACACTCATCTTGCAATACTAGACTCAACTCCTGTTTTTTTGGGTTTTTTTTTTAGATCCTTTGAAGACAAGTAAAATTTTGAAAATCCAGTACACAAAAATTTCCAATTTCACATTTAAAAGGGAAGACATCACAATTCAGAGTAATGCACAGTCATCCCCACCTTCCAAGGACACTAAATTTCATTAGCATCTGATCTTCTGCTGGGGACTTTCCTCCAGCTCATCCTCATAGTACAGATTTTTAATTCCCTTCTTTTATAATTAATTTTTTCTTCTGTGTCATATTGAGTGAATCAATATTAGAAAAAAAAAAATCTTTAGTTGGATAATAATACAAAATTACCCTAAGGAGTTAGAGATATCTTCACTTCTTTCTGAATGCGACCTAAGAGTTTTGAAGCAAGCTCCCAACTTCAGAAATAACATTTTCACCATTCTTCTAAATGTGTGCATATGATCCATTAACCTGGGGCTAGTCAGCTTTACACCACCTGTTTGCAGGCTTTTCACCTACCTGCAATCCTCTTCACAATGCTGATTTACACCTCTTAATGCCAGACCCTTTTCAACTTACACATATGCAGAAACGCTCAGGCTTACACTTTCAACACAGATCTCATATTTAGATAAAACTGTGACTTGAAAACATGGACACAACCTTAAAAACAGCTTAATGTTCATTATCAAAGACAAGCACTTAGCAAACTGTGACACTGCAACCTTGATCTTACAAAGATCTTATAAAGGCCAATCACAAGGAAATAAAAGCTCCAAACCATTCTTGTCAGTTCTTTCTAGGCAGAAAAGATGTGTTCGATACTGCTTAAGTGGTTTGTATGATAATCCCTCTCAAGCACAACTTGAGGCCTTAGTATTTGGAAGCCAGATGCCCTCTTAGAGCCTCTGTACATCACAATAAAATCATGCAGAAAAAACCCAACAGCCTTAAGGCTATAAAAAGGCAGACTACATAAATACTTCTCCGCAATAACAAAAATCATGGGAGATCCACAGTTCATCTTGCAACAGTGAACATAATTACAAACCTAAATTTTGCATTTGAAACTAGGAGACAAAAATTATAAACCTCTCTATGCATAGCTAATCTCTTTTTTCAACATTAGCCAAGCCTGCAGGCACTTAACAGTCTGATTCTTGATGTCATTGTAATTAAAGGCAATACTCATAAGGCTGATAAGCATACCAGCTGTATCTTAACCCTTATCTTAGCCAAACTGACAACTGCAAATGTGATATCTAATTGCAAAGAAAAGAACATCGGAATTTGTAATGGATAACTGGCTTTTAAATTCCATAACCTTGAAAACAAGTAAATTATATCCAGCCTACCATCAAACTTCTTGTGCCGGGATACGAAAGTCGTGCGTACAAAGTGACTTGTCTCCTCCACTAAGTTTTCAAACTCCAGTTTGCTCTGTTGGCTTAACTTGTCCTCCATTTCTGAGGTGCAGCATGTATATTCCTGAGGGCAGATTCTCAAATGTTCCCCTGGAATCAGAAGAAAAAAATGAATTAGAAATATCTGAATATAGATAGAAATGTGCCAGAACCAAACATACCTGATGGCTCTTCAGTTTGGGTGGGCTACCCAAAGGAGCTCTTTAAGGCTTGACTATTTGACAGAGAACATCTTGAATTTGTATCAACAATTTTACTATAGCTGGGTATTCCTCACAGGGGAGAGGAGACACACTTTGCAGAGTTGTTTTGATACTTCAGCAAGTTGAACTGTCTCACATCGAAAGTGCTTTCCCATGCTGAAGAAGCCTTCCACATTTACTGAAATATACTTAAAATTTGAAAAACAATTGCTTGCTTTCTGTTTGTATTCAAATTGCCTGAAGAAATACCTAGTGAGATGACCTGTTACAAGTCATTGGAGCTGTCAAAACTGGAAAACAGAAATTATGCATTTGCTGTCAAAATCTGAAGAAAAGAAATTATGCATTTCTGTACACAGCTCCCACTTGCCCAAGTGCACTAAAACATTCTTGCCTTCTCTTCTTTTCTTGCTGCTTAAGTGTATTTTAATGATTGTGTTTGGGTGCCACATATTTTCTTGGGCAGCATTTCTTGTCAGACTGAGCAAGTGCTCTGCTGAATAGGAGAAAGCAATGAAGAGTTTAATTAATGCTTATGTTATAAGGAAATGCAATGTAAAAGGTAATGAAAGCCTCTTATTTAATTCAATGGATTTATCTCTTGAAGCACTCTGCCAGTTCTTCTGACAATATTGCTTTCTTCAGTACAATTTGCAAGCAGAAACCAATTCTGCAGCTCATGAAATTAAAATGGTCTGTTATTACATGAAACGTGAATTTCCAATTGACACTGTACTAAGGGTGTCAGAAACATTTAGCTTGGTTTGTACAAAGGCAGAAAATTCTACCATTTCCTCTTGAGAAATAAAGAGAATGATCTGCCTGTATGATTAAAGTTACTTGTAAGGCAATGAAAACATTTAGCTTTCAGTACACTGAATCCCGATTAAAAATCCTTCTGCAAATCTCTTAAAGGTGCAAACAAAATGATATACAAAGCCCAGGGGTTAAATAAATACTGGGGACCTGATTCTCATTTATATCAAGGCTCCTTTCTACCACTGCTGAGCCATAAAGAAGACTTAAATGCAATTTATACCTACTTTAAGGCTGCTTTTCACTATTCTTATTATGTAGTGAGGAGAACCAGTTCCTAAGTTTTATGCTTCCCAGGGGTATAATACATTTAGCTGCTGCATCATTTTGAAGACACCATCAAAAAGAGGTTTGCACATGCTTAGAATAAACACTGTCTTGAGTTTGCCCTCACCTTATTCCAATTTATGTTTCAATTCTCAAGTGAAGTATTTTCATTTGAAATTTAGTCATTCCTCAACCCTGACTCCTCAACCCCATCTTAATTTTTTTTTCTGCAAGAGTTCACAATATATGAACTATAACACCGTGAGATTTCTTTTAGCAGTCTCAAGACTTTTTAAAAGCTCACAGCTGTACATCTTCAGAAAGGATCGTTTCATTATTATCAGTTACTGTTTGGAAGTACTACCTACAAGTCCCAGTCATGTCCAAATGCACCATGATATAAGATTTTGTATAACCCGGAAAAAAAATTACCCCATGACCATCAAAATATTGTAAGGATTGCTTCCCATGTCTGCTACACCCTTCGAACACAAGAAATTAATTCCTCTCCATCCTCAAAGTCACAGATCTAAGCCATAAACAACACATACAGGGACTGGTGAGCCAGCTGCTGTCAAATATAAAAGATAGTGGCAAACTAATGTTTGCCTTACCCTCTACATCTCTGTCACATTAAACTGCAACTATTCAACAGGTAAGGGAGGTACCATAATAAGAAACAATAAAGGTTGTTTTAGTAACGGTAATGTGAGTTTTTATTAGATGCCAGAAAGACAAGTAAAGCTGAAATATTGTGTCATTAGAAGCAGTGCTGTGTGCTTGATTAAAAAAAAAAAAATCCCATCCATAATGTCTGCAACCCCGTTTTCTAGATAAATCCAGGGTTTTTTCCTTATTGAAAATACCTTCTTTCCCAGCTCCAGTCAGAGTGGTAGTTTATGCTATTATGATAACCTCCTTTAGTGCCATTGCTACTAAGAATTTTTATAATATTCAGTTTTCTTTCCTCTCTTCATTGGAAGTTCTTATTCTTTTCTGTCTGTCTCTCTTTTTCAGAACTGTCAGGCTAAAAGGTGAACTAATGGCAATCATCAAGGCACTGTGCTTAGTAAGTAACAGACATGGGTCTAAATTTTTTAAGACACTGTATTATGCTGAGTATTACGACAAATTAAAGCCTATTAAACAGTCATTTCTTCAGAAATAGTAATTTTTATTTTTCTTATTTATTTTAGAAGTCTTAGTATTGCTGTGCTACAAAATTTATTTCTCACTTTGCCTGCTACAAACTCATTCAAATTCCTACTGCATTGTTTTCTTATACATTATTTTCATTAATTTTCTTCCTTTTAATTCACTGGTTATTCCTTCATTCAGGAGGCTCTTGACCACAAGAATCTGAAACTCACATTTATCAGAAACATTCACAACTTCCACATTACCTCATTATCTTTTTCTCCCAAAAATATGTCTCCCTAAATCATCTGTACCAGCCACCCACCACCACCACAAAAACTTTGCTGCACAATAATGAACTCTTTTCAAAACACATTTCTAGTTCTTCTCTCCTCCCTGACCACATACTCCCTGCATTTCTGTAGAAAGAAACAATAATAGAAATATTGCACTACTCTTCATATTCTGCTCCAAGGTTTTTGCTTCCTTCTCTTTCCTGCAGTGGAGGATTAGGCCAGACTACAGACAAAGTAAAAGAAAAAGCATTTTCCATTGGTCCATGCCAACGGAGTCTTTGCATGCCTAAGATGTCAAAGTTATTTTGTAAAAAAGAGAATTTAGAAATTTCAGCTCATAAACTCTGCAATATTTATACTGACAGTCATTGGCTGCAGTTTCCAGAATCTCATAACTTGGAAAAAGCTCATGTGCTTTCCTGGGAATGGCAAGTGGAAACTCTCTGACAAAGTAATTTCTGTATGCTTAATCTTAGTTTCCTTTTTAAAAGCATGATTCTCATTCTGTGCTTGTTCTTATCAAACCTCCAACTAATGTTAGAATTGCCAGGTCATTAGTTCATTCCTTGTTTAAAAGACACAATTTTCTCAACACAAAGATAGGGAGTTTGTTTGTTGGGGTTTTCTTTGTTGGGGGTTGGGTTTTTGTTTTGTTTGGGGTTTTTTTGTTTGGATTTTTTTAATTTGGAGGTGTGTGCTTTATTTTGGAATTTTTTCTTCTTTTCTGCAAATCTGTGACCTCAGAGGCTGTTTGGATTCGCAGTAATTCTGCAGGCAAATTTGACTGTGCTTCCTCTGATTTCTTGAATTGGATCATTTACCATTTGCATTTTGTAAAACATTGTTCTATTACCATAGAAGTAGTTTAATCACTAATTTGTGTATTTGCACACCTCAAGTATTTTGCAGGCTGAAAATGTGCACATAACTAATGTACCAGTTCTTGCCCTGGGAAACTCCATATGGTGTAGGTTCTTACACTAATTTTAGCAACGATTTTTATGGCACAAATGGCATTGGTTATAACTGACTAGCTTTTCCTTGTTGCAAATGCTGTGTCCCCAAACAAGTTTGACATGGATGTAGTTACACTGCACCAGCATTCTGCTAGGCTGAACAGCTATCAACTCAATATTCCCAGCGACCTACCACAACTCTTCTAACCACCATTCCCAGCTGAAGATGCTGACCTACATATCTCTCCTCATGTGGCTTATGTTATATAAATCAAATCAATTGCCTACTACAAATTCAGCTACCAGCATTCAATTTCAGTTTTATTACAGCTGTAATCTCACACCTGCCTTCACATGATCCAAATTGGCAAGTTTTGCAGTTGAATTTGGCAATCCTGCTAGCATGCTGCTTTGAAGTGTGATAAAGCAATTTATAAAGCACTTGTTTTATATTCAGATGTATTGCTGTTTGGTGTCCTTAAAGCATGCTACAAAACTCAGAAGTCTTTAAAAAATTGCAACTTACAGCTCTCAAGCTGAATAAATGCTTTTACTGTGTATCAAAATGCCGGAACTGATTTTAGTGTGGTAACTACTTGCAGAAGACAGTCTGAAGGATCAGCAAACCCTATGGAATACAACATTACCCTTAATAATTTAACCACCAGATTTCCTGAACACCTGATGCAAGCATTGGCTACACTATTAGAAATGGAAGTATTATCACATAACATATTTAACAATCAGGCAGGATTTTTTATGGGTCATGTTGCAAGTTTAGCAATTTTGGAAACAATTCTTTCTCAGGCAGTCAAAATTTTATAGTCTCTATCCTAATCATAAATTTAAAACCCTGATATTGGTCTGCTCCCAGAATGGTAGGGCTAACTGTATGACTGAGGAGAATAGAAACACAGTCACACAAGATGGTTCATAAAGCCAGCAATTAATAAAAGTTAATAAATAAAAGGGGTAAATTCAAGGTGTGCTTTCAAACTTGATCCACTTGTATGCATCAACAGAGCCTAAAAGAAGAGAAGACAGTTCTGCATTTTTCATCCTGCAGATTAGATTAATGTGATTTGGCTTTGTCATTAGCTGTACTCCTTAAAATTAGTAATACTTGCTTCAGACCTGCTCATATTCAGCCACTTGTGGAGAAAGCAGTAATTTATTAACAGCATGAACTTTAACAAAGACAAGTACGAAGTCCTACTACTGGAACAGAATAGCCAAAGAGCCCAGCACACGTTGACACCTCTGTGGATGGGGAGATGCCTTGCTGAAAAGGATGGGGATCCTGCTGGATACCAAGCCACCATGAGTCAACAGTGCCCTGCAGCAGCCGCAAAAGTAAATCTGATGCTGGGCTGCAACCCCAGGGCATTACGAGCAGAGGTAGAGACATGATCATCCCACTATACTCAGTGCTTGTCAGGCTGCACCTGGAGCACTGTGCCCCATCCTGGTCCCCAGAACGGAAGGACCAGAATGGAATTCAAGGAAGATGAAGACAGACTGGAGAGGGTCCAAAGGAGCATCATGAAGATGATCAAAGGATTGGAGAACCTGCCACATAAGGAAAGACTGAAAGAATTAGGTGGTTCTCCCTGGAGAAAGAGAAGGCTCAGGAGGGATCCAATCCCAGTATTACAGTACCCAAAGGGCAGGTACAAAGAGGATGGAGGCTCTCTCATAAGGAGCCACATGGAAAACAAGGGACAAAGATACAAACCGCACAAGGAGAAGTTTCATCTTGGCATAAGAAGTTTCTTAAAGTGAGAACAATCAGTCACATGTCCTCCCCAGGGACATGGTGGATGCCTCACTGCTGGAGGTTTTTGAGATTCCATTGGGTAGGGTATTAGTTAACCCCATCTGGGCTCCCTTTTCCACAGTGCCTGAGACCAGATGATCCGACAGCATTCCTTTCGAAGCGGGCTCTTCCTGTGGTTCTGCAATGAGATACTTCAGAACTTCCTACCACTCAGACTTATTGAGGACTGGAACTGCTGGACTTCTGCTCTTAAATTAACATTTTCCATCCAATTCCAATTTTCTGTATTTTTTATTATTTAAAAAAAAAATTCTAAAACCATGATGAATAGAGTTAAAATAAAAACCTCATTCCGCTTTAACCCTTGCCCACTGTTTTGAGATTTGTATCATTTTCAGTATTGGTGATGATGTTTCTCAATACCTTCTTTTTTAAGTTTTCAACCTAAGTTCTCTGTTGAAATCAGGAGCATGGGAAGCTCTTAATGCTCACATTATTAGTCTTCTATTAGAGAAAGCTATTCTTCTCCAATATACCTATACCATTCTGTCAGTCGTATGCTAAGAGAAAACAGTGCTGTAGAAAAATTTGACTAATAATCAACTTTATTTCGAAATGAAACCCAAGCAGCACTATTATGTTTTCTGCATTAACTTACTCAGTGGTTAAAAATAAACTGGAAACATGAGTTTTAGCATTTCAGGCAATATTCAAATAGCGAAAATTAAAATATCATTTTGTTGGACAAAACCCTGTTCTCTAACCAAAAAGTCCTAAGGCACCTTCTGACTTTGTAATTATCTTCTCTGTGGGGTAGAACAGCCCTGCAAGCAGCCTCTGTAAAACTGCACCTGACATTCAAGTCACAGATTGAACTTTCCTACTCAAACTAAAAGGAAACAGATTATGTTTTAAATTAATTCCATTGTAATATTGGCCTGACAAGTGATGACAGGAGCAATATTTGCACAGAAAATGACAGCTGGAGGAAGGGATGGAAACATCTGTAACACGCAGATCGTGCCATCAGACACAACTCTCCTAAATTTCATTAAAGGAATATTGAACTTGAAAACCTTTTATGTCTGGTGGGCTTCAATAAACCTGGGCAACTACCCCAAGAAAGAAACTGACTCATTTGTTTGCCTCGGACTCAAATCATCTTTGCTCAGATTCCTTTTGTTCCTTGAATTCTTTGAGGCCAATTAAAAAATGAATGCCTTCCAAACAGACTGATAATTAGTTAACAGTCTCTTCATTACAGGTCCCACAGGGAACATTCATTTACAAGAAGCCCTGACCCTGCTGTCCTTGGGAAGATTTCAGAAAGAAGTTACCAAAGCTGAGGCCAAGGCAAACTTGTTCAGACTAAGAGTATACAGATGCTAAAGAAAGAACTGAAGTCCCTAGAGTATTCCTAACTAAACTACTAGAAACAGTACCACTACTCCAACACTCAGGATCATTTCATTTTCCAAGCATACACAGTCAGACAAATTGGTTTTTGATAGCACAGTTTGTGAGAAGAATCTTTAGTTACCTCTTGGAGAGTGTATTACCAGCTTTGTGCTCAGCGCCTTGTGGAAAGCAAACGGCAAGGCTGTGATTCAGCTCCGATAGTTTCATCATCTCACTGGCTACATGGCTGCAATTTTCTGATTTCAAAGCATGCTCCCACCTGGGAACAGCAGCCAACTTCCCCTCCCCCTCAATTGATTTTTGCTGTTTATTATGTCCCCTACTATAATAGCAGAAATATCTTATATAGCATTATAGTGAGAAGTAGAATACAAGCAGCACATTGCTGACCATAAAGCAAAACGCTAGGCAGGTTTTATATTTAATCCACCCTCAGAACAATTTTATGATTAAGATAACAGAATGAGATTGTACATATTCACGCATTTATAAAGATTTTAATCAACATTCTTCACATAAAACTGAAATCCTAAGATGTGATTGTACCACATGATGTATCAGAGACAGATTTACACCACTTAGGTCATATAACCACAGAAATACTGTTGCAGTAGGAGAGTGTGCTGGACTTAATTTCCTGGGACTAACTGGGTATGCTGTACTGCCCAAACCAGTCCTTAAGATAGCTACACCATTACTAATATACATCCAGCAAAAGTGAAAGCGGTATGAGATACAGTCATGCCATTTGATTGCACTGTCAAGTGTATTTTAAAGTTGTGCAGATCCCTTGCTAATCCCTGTATTGTCATGCATAAAATCCATGTTTCTAAAATACTAAACCTAACAACAACTGTGTAAGACTCATTAATCAAAGTGCTCTTCTCTTATTCATATGGCTTCAATCAGCCCAAGGAAACCTTTTTGTGCTACCATTAAACAGATTAATCTACATTTCTGTCTTCTGATTAATAATGACATGCTTTGCTGCAATGCCAGTCAAAGAAACAGCTCACAAACATGTTAAATGTCGAGTTGGTCTTAAGTCATAGGCTGTAATGGATATGTCAGTGGTAAGACTTTGGTGCTTCTGCCATAAGCTCTTGTGGTGGTTTTGATTGGCTCAAAACATCAGTAAAGTATTTTTAACATCTAGGAGAAATTTGGACCCCTCAGAAGCTGCTGTGGTAGGCCTGGGGAGGTGTCTGAGGGGTGGAGAGTGGCACAAAGATGGCTCCTGTGTGTCCTGAGTGTAAGTTCTGGAAGTTTTTACATCAAGTCCAGCAGAGCCAGTCTCTGATGGCTCTGAAAGTGATGGACATGCTGCCGGCCAAGTTTGGGCCAATTGGAGGTGCTGGTTACGCCTCTGTGAAAACATATTTAAGAAAAATTCAAAACAAGGTAGATGCGCGCTTCTTTCACTTCTTTGTAGTTGGAGCAGGAGAAGGTGGAGGTGAAAATATGTAGAGGGAAAACAGCATGGATAATTCCAGGGTCAGTGAAGAAGGTGGGGGAGGAGGTGCTGGAGCTGAAACTCTCAGCTAGCCATGGGAAGGCCATGGGGGGGCAGGAGGTCCCCCTGCAGCCCATGGAGTCCACAGGAGTGCAGAAATCAACCCACAGCCCACTCCAGAGGAGCAGGTGGA
>VZRM01004509.1:3326524-3368841 GCA_013397955.1 Grantiella picta
TCCGGGCTGGGTGCAGGCAGGGACAGCTCTGGGCTGGGGGCAGGCAGGGCGCAGGCGGCGGCGGCGGTGGCTCCATCGGGGAAACAGCGAGTACGAGGTTGTCGTGGTGACGGAGCTGCCTCGGGGAAGCAGCGGAGCAGAGCAGGATACGGGCAGACAGGACAGACAGCCAGGGAAGGAGCGGATTGCACGGAGAAAAATGCGAAGGCCGGGGAGGGGGCAGAGCTGACCCTCCAGGCCCCGCTCTCGCCAAGAAACCCAAAGAATATAGCCCCCGGTTGTGTCGCAGTTATCTGCTTTTATGTGCTTGGCCCTCCTGTAGCGTGCCTTCCCGCGCACTTTTCCGCGCGTTTTTTCCCGCGCAGCCGGGGATCTGCCCCACCAGCAAGGGGAGGTCGCTTGCAGAGCAGCAGTGGAAACTTCCTCTCTTCTGATCGCTGCCCGGTGAAGCCTCTCGGGGCACAGAGCTCCCAGCATGTGTACAGACCCTGAGGTAATTTTTTCACCTCATGTATAACATATGTTGAGGCATAAACAAAAATCAAATTGTCTCTCACAATATGCAAGAAACTCTGAAGCATTTTCAATAAATTGTATTTCCTGAGGGATCTCATGATTCAGTAGTGAGGACTGACATTCCTGAAATCCTGTTCATTACTGCTTTCAGATTCTCAGTGTCAATAATCAGCTGTCAGATCTCCTAGAACCTGGGCTGGGGTGTCCAGGTTCTCCCATCTTTCAGACAAGCTGGACTCATGGGCATCCTCTGAAGAGGGAGGCGGCTGGTGTGTGTTCCTAAAATTGTCTGCGGAACTTGGACTGAAGGTGCTTCAGACAAGAGAGCTGTCACTCTCCAGCAGAAGTTGGAAAGTTTTGAAGGGTTCCTGAGCATGGACTACATCGTTTCTTCTCTGTTACAGGCCCAGTGCTTTCTCGGAGCTTTCCAGTTTTGAAAACCTCTGAGGTTTCTACATTTTCCATAAGAGGAGGTAGAAATTTTCTTAGCTTCTGTTTCAGGTCAAGTTCTCAAGTTACCGTCCTTTTCCATGTGTATCCATATCCCTCAATGAAAAGGAGCTAGCAACTGATACATATGGTTAGAGGAGCTTGCACCCACGTTTCACAGTGAAAATCCCATTTAATTCAAGGAATCTGTGAGCAAACTAGTTGAATGAGCAAAAAAGAGACAGGGTGGGTCCCGAAAATCTTGGGTGAGGGCCTGAGCTAATTTCTTCATCCATTTTCAAACAAAGATCCTGACAAGGATTGTTGCTTTGCTTGACTTTAGGATCTCTCTGCTCTAGAGTGGGACCTGGAGAGGCTGGATCAATGGGAAAGGCCAATGGTATGAGATTCAGCAAGGCAAAGTATTGGGTCCTGCACTTGGGTCACAACAACACCACTCACTGCTACAGGCTGGGGGCAGAGTGGCCAAAAAGCTGCCCATTGAAAAAGGACCTGGAGATGCTGGTCAACAGATGGATGAACACAATCCAGCAGTGCCCAGGTGGCCAAGAAGGCCAATGGCATCCTGGCCTGGATCAGCAATAGTGTGGCCAGCAGGACCATGGCAGGGATTGTCCTCCTGCACTCAGCACTGGTGAGGCCACACCTTGAATCCGGTTTTCAGTTCTCCACCCATCACTACAAGAAAGACACTGAGGAGCTGGAGTGAGTCCAGAGAAGGGCAATGGAGCTTGGGAAGGGTCTGGAGCACAAGTCCTATGAGGAGTGGCTGATGGAACTGGGGCTGTTTAGCCTGGAGAAAAGGAGACTCAGGGAGACCTTATCATTCTCAACAACTGCCTGAAATAAGGTGGTCTTTTCCATGACTTTCCTATGATTCTATAATTCCAACAATGAATTACAGAAAGGTACTTCAGAGGCCCTGGCAGAGCAAGCATGACATTGTCCTTGACTTTAAGAGGTTTCCCAGCTTGAAGGAGGATACAGGGCAGGTGTGTCCTGCACTGCTGATGCTGCAAGCTTGGGAATGTAGGCAGTCCTGCAGTGTAATAGAAAAACCTGCTTACAGTATCATGGTGGTTTTTTAATCAATATTTTCCAACAGAACACTGCTTGCTCTGAAAAAACTTTTAGCTCACTCTAATTAACAGAAACTATGCTTCCATATTATTGTCCAGCCACAGTAATCACTGCCAAAAGGAAAAAGAAAGCTTTTTACAGGATAGTAACTTAGCCACAACTATTTCCCTTTTCCACTATTCCCAATAGTGCTTGAGAGATCTAATCTATTCTTAGCCCTACAGAGTGGGCTTTTTTTGGTTTTCGTTCATGTGGGACTTTTTAGTTTGGTTTTGGTTTGGGTTTTTTACTGCATTTAGACACAAAAAGAATCTAAACAACTTTATTTTTTTTTTTATCTCTTTTTATTATTGTACTTTTGTCAACACCCTCTATGGGCTGTGATACTTGGAAAGGGTCAGGGTCTTTAAAATCAGTAACTGAATGTTTCTTGCCCTTCAAGTGTTCTAATGTTAAAGGTTTGAACTTTATGATTAAAGATCAGCTTGAAAGGAAATGCCTGTCTACATCTGAAGTCTTCCCTTATGCAATCATTTTTGAATAGAGATTTTTGACTGTGTAAATTAAAAGGCTTCTGTGCACTTTTATAGACTTAATCAAAGCATTTAAATATAGCAGAATACAGTAATAAGCTGTACTTGTTCTATCAGTCCTTTAGAGAATTACTTTTATCTTCTTAATATACCTTTTTTTTTAAGGCATATTTCTTGAGTACAATCACAGCTTTCGACTGGCAACTTACAGCAGTGATGAACCTCTGATTAATTTGTGGTTATCCTACAAGCCACATCTTAAAAAAACCAAAACCCTGAAACAGCCAAACTTTTTTTTTTTAAATATTTTTTGAAAGAACATCACCTTCTGAGTTTGATAGGCACCATATTTTCCTTGAAGAAGCTTAAGAATTCTTCTTCATTACGATTAAATGGGCTATTTCCCACAACGAATACTAGGCACTTTTTAGTAGTATTTATTCTGTGTACTTTGGCTGACATACCATGGACAGATACTATCCAAAGTGAGTACATGTCTCATGGAGAAAAACTTGCAGATCTGTAGTAGACTGAGCAGCCAGGAAGAAAGTTGGCAAAGACTATGCCAAAGTCATTTGTGCTTTTTGCCTTTAGTATAAACAATACTCTAGGGCATCTGTCTAAATTCAGATCTCCTTGAATACATCCTGTCTTGGTTCCTTGTCTAAGAAACTAATCAGAATAAGGCATTCCCTGACCTCTGCTGCATGGATGGAGCCACAGTCAGGTATCACAGTAATGACAGGTGGAAATGTAAGGAAATCTCTGGGCATGTCTGTAAGAACTTCAAATGACTGCCCACCTCATTCCAAAAACTGCAAAAAAACAACTATGAAACTCATACAACCATGCAAGCAATCTTGCAGATGCAGATATGATGTTTCCAGGCTTTATTATCTCTGAAGGTCTGAATGTAAGGATTTCTCATTCCCTGTGGTAGGGTCTGTTGCCTTCCCTGGGTGCTTTGGTTTAAACAGTTTGAATTAGCCTTCCTTTACTCCCTCCCTCCCCTCTCCTCATCCTTGGAGAGAGCCCTGTGGCCCCCACTGCCAAAGGGGTCTGTGATTGTGCCACTCTCACTGAGCCAACATAGAAGTGCTGTCTTGAGCAAAAGTGGTGCTCATTTACACCCATAATGGGGAGTGACTGTGATTACCTATAGAAATCTCTGCAAACACCAATAATAAATCTCTAAAATAAGAGCTAGGTCAACATGCACATAATTCCAATACGAATCATGTATATTTAGGAAAGGGTAATATTTTTGGGTTTTTTTTTTCCATGAAGTAAGAACTGTATTTCAACCCTGAGCTCAACAGCAGCAGTAGGAAATATATTACAGCACTTTCTGGTGTTCTGGTGGACTAATGTATGCCAAAAATCTTGTGCCTAGAATATTTTGCTTTTTGCCACCTTGGCAAAACAGCCTTTAAAGAAGAAAATAGTTCTAGGCAATATCCTTTTCTTTAAATATTAGCTACTAGTAATTTCTAAAGTATACTAAGGTTGACATTTTCAGAAATAGTATTGATTTTTACTGTCCTTACAATTATTTAAAATAGAAAATGTCCTGATAAAATGCACATTATCCTTTTTGACTGACAGGTTTCAGTTAAGGAACACATCTAGTAAACTATACATGGAAAAACATTAAATTGTTTTTCCCAACCTTCCCAGAGTAACTGCCTGCAAGTAAAGGTAATGTCTGCAATTACCAAGGAGAAAAAAAAAAGTGATGTGATAAAATGTGCAAAGCATCTAAAAGAAGGTCTCCATTCACTGCCATTTCTACATGTGCTTTAAGTTACTGCACAACTGTGTCACATTTCTTGAATGTCAACCTGCAAAGTCTCTTTCCTGGTTTGATTCAAGGGCAAGGAGGAGAACCAGTATATGGAACTTTGCCCTGAGGTGGTGATTTACACAATCAAACTGGAAATAGAATGTACAAATTATGAACATTCGCACAACACTGTACATGCAATTAAAAGGACGGCATGAAAAAGAAATTATTCTTGTTAAACTGTTAAAAGCTATTCTCAGAAAAAGTGGAGTGGTTTGGCTGCTTCTGTGACAAAAAGTATCTCCTTATAGAGGGTTTATGAGATAAGGCAACAAATCACATTCTGCAAAAGAAGTCATCAGCAAACAAGTTAGAATGGTTTATGAAAAAGTCATATACAAAATATACACACCTGCCAGTAAATAACCTCTTCACTGAGTTGGCACTTTTCTAAATTACAAATTAGGGATTCATGATCCTAATAAATACAATATACTACCAGCTGACAGGTTTCGCAGCATTTTATGTTTCTGAGGGAGATTTATAGGTTTATAATGAGGAACAAGATAATGCAGGTGCTATTGACTTCACTAAAACCTATGTGCAAAAAAGGAAAAGCAAATCCTTTACATCTTGATTAAATAGAAAACACCAAAGCATTTTGTTAAAGGTTTTTCTTGTGTACTGTTTTCCAAGGAAAAAAGTCCCTATTTCAAGGCAATTTCTAAGCAGTGTAATTAATGTAGTGCAGTTCACAAATTGCCTAATGAGTGCTGTGTTTAACGAATATTCTTTTAAAGTTTATGGCTATTTTCTACATCCATTCAGCAACAGCAATTGCTGAACTACAACAGTAGTTTTGAGCGCTTGTTGCAGATGTTTCCAACCATTTTCTGCCAAATGCAAATTCAACGACTTGAGTGATTGAATTATCAATGCCAATCTCAGCTGATACTAGTGTTAAAAGATTAATGTCCTAAAGGGAGAATCTCGTTTCTACTTGCATTCTTTTAACATCACTTTAGGAACACTCTCAATCCCCTTCAACGGGAACTGAATGCTTTTTAAAAACAATATAGCACATTTAAATAGAGTTGGCCTTCTCACAATATGGTTACAAAGTATCTGGAGCTGTGGTGGGTTGGGTCTGGATGGATGCCAGCTGCCCACCAAAGCTGCTCCATCACTGCTCTCTGCAAGTGGACAAGGGAGGGTTTATGAGCTGAGACAAGGGCAGGACTCACTGATTGCCAGCATGGGAAAAACAGACTTAACTTGGGGATATTAACTGAATTTATTGCTAACAAAATCAGAGCAGGATAATGAGAAGCAAAATAAATCTTAAAAACACCTTCTCCTAACCTCTCCTTCCCTTCCAGCTCTACCTCCTCCCTCCAGCAGTTCAGGGAGATGGGCCTGGAGATCCCTGCCAAGACCCTGCTACAGCACAGGCCTCCCACAGGTTCCCAACCCTCCTTCAGGCAGCCATGGGCATCTTTTGGGCATCCAGTGTGGGTCTTCTCCACAGACTGCAGGGGAATCCCAGCTCTGGCACCTGGAACATCTTCTCCCCTTCCTTCTTCACTGATCTTGGTGTCTGCAGAATTGTTCCTCACATGTCCTCACTCCACTCTTCTCTGGCCCCACTTACAACTGCACAATAACTTTCTTTCCCCCTTTTTTTATAGGTTATCACAGAGGTGCTACCGCCATTCCTGACTGGCCCAGCCTTGGCCAGCAGCACATTTGCCCTGGAGCTGTCTGGCATTGGCACTGCTGGACATTGGGGAAGTTTCTGGCAGCTTCTCACAGAAGCCACCCCTGTAGCAGCCCCTCCCCAGTACCACAACCTGGCCATGGAAACCCAACACAAAAGTTGAAACTCGATCTTAATGGAGTTATCATACAAAATTAATGCTGCACAGTCTCAAGACAAAGTTCTAAAACTACACAAAAACTAATTAAAAACAAGTCACAAAACAGCCATCTAGGCTACCACTTGCTGTAATTTAAGAATTCACTATTATCTGACAACTCATAAAGTAATTACCTCAGGATAACATTACTTCCTAAAAAATGAAAGACTACCCACAAAATTCAACATAAAATCTTAAATGATGATGATGACGATGATGATAACAGTGGTAAATTCTGCAATAACTTCTGCATCTGAAAGTACCACTAAACTCTATGTGATGGCTTACACACCTGAAGCTCCCCATCCATAAAAACTGCCACCATTAAAATTCATCAGGACAAGCTGCTGGAGTACAATTTTTTTATTGATATTTGGGGTTTAAATTTATAATTTAATTATTATTGATCATTTATTGATTACTGAATTATTGATTTTCCTTTCATATAGCTCCAAAAATATAGGACAATTTGGGTATGATCATGAGCTCCACGCTCATGATTTGGACAAACAGGATCTAAAATGAGTCAAACCTGCTGGCTTATAGTTAAAATTGCTTTGGGATACAATGGAGTGGTATGATTCATGTATCAAATGATTATATCCCTTGATTCAACCTTTCCTTATTATAAACTATAAACGCCTCACTACTTACACATAATCAGGTGACAAATTCAGCCTAGAAAACTTTAATGTACTAATATCTAACATATCTGAGAAAACAGCAAATTAAGCACCTTCACTGTCTTCTTCATTCAAGTGATACTTGAGACAAGCTTCCAGAGCAAGAAACTGAGAATCGTGTGTGATCAACTTCCTGCTAACGTTCCTAAAACTATCTGAAACTATTATTACTATTACTACTAACGTAAACTTCTGTTAAAAAGATTTTTTAAAAGGTAATCATATAATAATAAAGATTTAGGCATATATGCTAGTGACAGAATCTTGCAGGGTGCCACAATAGTTCTATGTTGATTTGCAGTATACTAGATTTATGATGATGAAATAAGTAATACAAAAAGAAGTTCAAAGCTTTAACCAATATGTCTCCTCCAGGAATGAATTCCAGAGTGAAGATATGAACTGAGCTCCCTGCATTTTTAAAGGCAGATGCTGCATACTTCATGTCAAGCTGCAGATCTGTGAGTACAGACTGCAAAGGGAAGCAGCAAGCAATGATTTAATGCTAATTTCATTCATCATTCAGAGTCAAGGCAGCATGTAAGACTTGTTTGACAAGACACATTCAAAATACAAAATGATCAAACTGAAATTGTGTTAGTTATTTTATGAGCAAATCAGGTCTCTGAATGTTGCAGAATTTCCTTTACAAGGGGCTGTATCATCATAACAGATTAATTATATGAAAAGTGGAAGTACTACAGGGAATGACATCCACATTGGTGAAATTGGGGTTGATCAAAGAAATACAATGGAATCATGACATCCCTGAGTGACTACATCTTACTTTATTAAATGTTCCCGTAGCATGGCATGATCATTTTTGCACTTTAATTCTGTTGCTCAGAACTGAACAAAGTTCACCCATTTTGTTCCACAGATTCAAGCTAATTTAGTCTTCAGTTCTGATCTGCCTAAATTGCCCTTTTGCAAGTTTGAATGATCCCACAATCCTCAAAAAAAAATCCAGTCAAACTTGTCATATTTTCTTCACTTATCCATTTACTCAATGCTAAGTCTTCATAACTTTGAGGCTCATCTGTGACCCAGAACTGGACTGCAACCCTTAGATTGTCTCAGTTTGATTTTGGATAGTGTAATTAAATTGTCAAACAAAGGTCTAGTGCTTTTGAAATATGAGCAGGAAAGAAGGACTGAAAGAAAGGGAAATGAAAAGAGAGAGACAGTCAAAGTCTATAGTAATGAGGGTATAAATAATGTAACATTTGTCCAGAAAGAACCATATCATTGCTATTCTAATTTTCATAAGCTCTCAACTAAAATAGAACATAAAAGCAAATCACACTAATTATTTAGACAGAACAAAACCTCACATTATTTCAGATACTTTGAACGGAAAAAATGTCACCAATAATGTCACCTGAATAAACGCACCAAGAATGCAACAGCATTACCCTATTATGACACCACAGGAGAATAAAGGTTAAGGAATATGAAGTGTGAGATCAAGTAGGCAGATTCTGCCCCCAAAGAGGTAGAGTAACATGAGTATGAGCTTGACTATGCCACATGCTTTGGGACTACAAATCAGCCCCTTTTGCTAGCAGTTTTCTGTTAAGCCAGGCAGGCAAGCAGAAAACATCTCCCGGTCTTCCACATCTTCCTGATTCAGACATGGTTCTTAAGAAAGCATGATCCAATGGCAGGCAGAACAGTTTGCATCTTAAAAAGCTTTTTACAGTTGGAGATCTCCAGGAAACGACAGTTGTCCTTCCTGCAGGTTCACTAGGCAACACCCACACCCACAAACACACTGGAGCTGGTAGTTATGCTTTCAAGATTTTTCCCAGTGTTGCACAGCTTTCTGTGAATGCAATACATTTGTATTCTTTCACAGAACCCTTGCTTCTACAGCAGTGTGAAGAGGTTATGTCAATTAGCTTTTCTTTTTTCCTTCATGCCAAAACCCAGCCAAAAGAGGATAACAGCAAGCATGTATAGCTGCACACGGGTGACAAACCAGACATATGGAGTGTGAAAAAGAAATCATTGAAGAGCTAGCAGATAACTCTTCATACAAAATTTAGCCTTTTTTCTAAAAACCAATGAAAAGTCAAAAACATAGTGATATTTTTCTAGATGTAATCTGTAGCATCCCAGATTTCTGGAATCCATTTAAACAATCTCATTCAGATATTTTGACTTTACTGACTCATGCTTGTGCCTTCAGTTGCACTTGTAACTGCATTGCTGTTTGTCAGTGTATCACAATAACAAAACCAAATACTTGCAACTTGAAATATACAATAAAGTTTTCATATGCAGTCATTCTTATCCATATATTCTTATTCTACATTCATATGCCTTCAATCTTCACAATTGATTATTCTCACTGAAATCTGCTACATGGGCTAAGTTGAGGTTTTAAAATTATATGTTACCTAAGGGTAGAAAGCTGAAACTTTAAAAATATGAATTCAAGCTCAATTTAGACAGACACTTGAAAAGAAAAAAAAGAAAGAAAGAATATACTCCCACACGCATCCCAAACAACTGAGCTGTTGAATTGCAGTTGAAGCAACTAGGTCTTCATAAAAGCTATGGATAAAAACACTACAGTTCATCATACAGTATTTTAAAATAATACACTTAAGTACTGCTGCAAACTAAAAATGCTTTTCCATGATCATAATCTTATGCGTCTAAGAAATTAAAACAAAGACAGAAGTTTTCATTGTCAATCCATAGTAAGGACAGTGTCTTAACAAGATGCAAAGATTTACATGCTGTTGTCCTGGTTTCGGTATTGGGTTGTTTCAGAAACCTTTGGAGGACAATGCTGCCTAGAATGCTTCACTCACAACCTAAATTAAAATGCTTTTAACTTTCACCGTGGATTGATGGGAGAAAAGAAAGAGGTATTTTTCCTCTCAGTATACTCACTTTTTTTACTGAGTAATATTTAATGCAAATAGAAAGAAAAGAGTTTTCTGGTCTTTATCAATTCTATAGAACAGACTTCAGATACGATGATTGGCAGGATGGACTTGAAAAACCTGAAAGACTGAACGACTGAAAACCTTTTTCTCTTACCAGTTTTCAAGACTGCAACTTTTTGAAGCCTCTTCTGCACAAATATTTTCCATATATGTTTTCCTTCTTATGCCACCTTGGAAAAGCTGCCTTTCTGACTCATAGTCCTATTTCAATTTTTCTTTCAGAAAACAGCCAACAGTTTGTATATTCACTTGGGATTGGTCTGCAATTCATTCTAAGCAATACATTTAAATAATAGGGAGATCTGAACATTTTCAATTCTTTTTCAACTTTTTTACATCTGACTAAAATGAGCTGTCTGTTAAAGTGGTAGTCTACTGGGCTCACCTCTATCCATGTTACGTGTCTTATAAATATTCAGAAACTTGTTTTGATGTTGAAAATTAATTTATTGTTTTTGTGTTATCACTGTCCTTGAAACAAAAGAGTGCATCATACTTGCAAAAAAGTTTTCACATATTGTCTACCTAAAGTATCGTGTTCATTACACATTAGAGAATCTGGATGATTTCAATTTAATTGTCAGGTAATTCTCAGAAGTACGTAGATAAAAGATAAGTTGGGGGTTTTTTTGGAAACAGTCTTAAATGATAAACATGTATCTATGAGGACTTGTGTCTTCCCAGAACAAAGTGCTAGGATTCATATCAAAGCATTTTTGTCAAGAACAGAAGTGCAAGAAAGTACTAGCTGACACTGGTCCAAAGTTAGTTAAAAAAAAAAACTTAGAAATTCGAAGATATTTTCAGTTTGTCATGTATTAAAATGGATATTGAAATGATTTTTAATTGTAAAATAAAAAAAAAAAAACACACAATTTTTCAATATAATTTCCTTCAGGCACTTAAAAGCATTACTATAAAATCTATTTACTTTGTATTTACTGCAAATTCCTTCAGTGGAAGGAGGACTTTGACATACATTCAGGAAGAAAGAAATGGTAGGGGGAAAAAAAGCATCTAAGTATACTAAAATCAAAATTTAAAAATGTAAAACATGCTATCAACAAGGAAGATAATGAGGGACTATTCATTCTATTTCTTTTAAAACATATCTAAAAAGAAACTTATATTGGCGATCTTGAATATACAGCACTTGAGAATGTTATGATTTCATTTCATGACAGTTTGTGAGCCCATACAATTTATGAGGTGCTTGATTACATTTTTTCTCTGTGAACACTCTCAACAAACACTCAAACACATGCAACTCCTGCTAGTTAGAAGAAAAGAACATCTCCCTAAGTAGCGTGCAAGAGTACTGTGGGGAACCCCACACAGTTTAAGAAGTTCGCAAAGCTTCCTTCACATTCCCTTCCTGGATTGGGATTCCTGCTAGCTCACCAGTTACTGTCTAACTACTAAATTGTCTCAGTGACTACAAAGAAAAAGACATCTGTGTTGTCGTTTTGACAACCAGTTCTGTAACAAATCTCAAAGTTACACAAGACTTTTCATTTCATTTATTTCTCCTTGTAAATTATATGTGTTAACCTTGATATGAAGCTTAGCAGAAAAGCGGAGACTTGCAGTTACAATTACACAAAAACAAATGCATTTATTTTCTGAGACCCTGCTCTTTCTCAGGAATTAGGTGATTGTTCATGTATTTATTTACATTGGCATGGTAAGAATACAAAATTAGAAATGTCGAAATTTAATGTGAGCAAATTTGTTCTACAAATGCAAAGCACTGGCAGTTGAGAGAAACCTACATGTATTCTTCTTTCAGTTCATAAGTGTTTACATGCAAACCTGGATATTCTAAGAAGAACAGAAAGTTCTATCAGTGGTAAACTGTTGGCATGTCCTAGGCACAGTGGTGCATAGCTGGCTCATCATCTAACAGCAGAGAAAGAAACAGTGAAGACCAAAAACCTGTTTATTCAGTAGATGATAAAAAAGAAAAGAGACACCACCATAAGGCAAATGTATTTGTGGCAATGAACAGCATTCTACTGACATGTTTAAGTTTTGGTCTTGAAGGATGTACTCACTGTTTTGACAATATAGAATAAATTGAATCAATGAAAATGCTGAAAAGAAAGCAAGACACACGGGAGAAATGCTAAAGAATTCCTCCTAAATAAATAAATTTAAGGTAGATACTAGCTACTGTGTGCTAATCCAATAGAAATATAAAAAAACCCTCTTGAGCCCTAAGTGAAATTACAATTAGATAATCATAAAAAATTGAGAATAATATTTTGTCTTCACTCATCTGGTGTAAGTTTCACTATAAATACATTTTTAAAATTTATTTGTTAAGTAGTTAATTAAGTCATTTAAGGTGGTTTCAAAGATTGCCTTTCTGATAGGCATAAACCCAAAATTTCTGTACTCGCCTCGATTTTTTTTTTAATAGAAGTTCTTCTGCTTGGTGCAACACTACTCCCAAGTCAGATCTCTTAGTCATATTGTGTAATTTATTTTATTTAACTTGCATTTCCTTAACAGATGTGAAGCCAACTCTGCCTCCAATAAAGTGAACTGTACTTTGCCATTAACTCCCAACAGCAAAAATTCGAGTTGCAGTGTAACTTAAAACAACTTTTGAGAACTATTTGAAATTATTTATACTTTGATTTGGGTGTTGATGATGGAGTTTTATAGCCACACTGAAAAAATGCTGGAGGAACTATTTTTTTCTCTCATAGAATATTTTGAAAATTTATGACTAATTATATACTTAACTTCTGAATGTTTAGGACTTTTCATCAAAAAGTTTTTGCAATGCTAAGATTACTGCAACAATATTTTAAAATTAAAAACCATACACACATTCTAAATTACTTTTATGTAGCTATCAGTTACCTTTTAAAATCTCCTTCTCGTCTGCCTGCCAAGAAATAAAATACCATCCATGTTAGCCTAAGGTATTGTGTAACAGTGTTGTTCCTGATTACTGATTATTAGTTACAAAGTAATCATTACATGGAATATATGAATGTGATATATATATAATATATAATATAAAGGAGTTAAATATTCTCCACTGGATGAGGAAAAAAAGTCATTTGGCTAATACAGCAAACTGTGATTTTACACATTTTAGTACATACGTCGTCAAGTGGCACTGGTCATCAAAGAATGAAACATTTCTCTTACTGCAGAAACATTCTCAGGGAACCTGCATATTTATACTTTCTTTGCAATATGATATTTTCTATTTATTAAGCACGTTTCTACATTGTCTTAAAAAAGTTAACTGAGAAAAAAAGTGTCCTTTTATGCGGCATAAATACAGAAAACACGTTTTTACATCTCTCAGGTTTCTGCTTTCATTTTTCAGGTAAAAGAGAATGTTCCACAAGCTTAGAAGTTGAATCCTCTATCTGACACTTGCCCGATTTTGTATTGCATATAGAACTCACCAGTAAATAGTGCCATTAGTTTCATACGGGGGGCATTAAAACACAAAAAAAAAGAAAAAAACCAAACACCAACACCAAGAAAAAAAAAAAAAAAAAACAAACCCAAACAAAAAACCCCAAAAAACCCAATAAAAAAAAGGAAAAAATTACAAAATTGCAAAATGCGGTTTTCAGTTTTCCTGACCCAGCTTTAGCACATGTAGAAAGAAAAAGGACAAATTAAAAATTCCCTTCTCAGAGCTACATCTGAACAATGCTTTCCTCCATGGCCTGTGATAAGGGTGAAGGATATACATGTAGGAGGATATACATGAGGAATAACAAAAACTGGGCCAAGTAAAACCAACACACCAATCATCATATTAAGTGTAATAATTACTTGGGAAGACAAATGTTATCACTCGAAACATTTCCCATTCTTTCTTCTTCCCCCCACTTTATATGCTGAGCATGATGTCCTATGGCCTGGAATATCCCTTCGGTCAGTTTGGGTCACCTGTCCTGGCTGTGTCTCCTCCCAGCTTCCCATGCACTCCCAGTCTCCACACCAGTGGGTCAGTACAAAAAGCAGTAAAGGTCTTGGCTCTGTGTAAGCCCTGCTCAGCAATAACAAAAACATCTATTACCAGCCCTGTGTTCAATACAAGTACAAAACACAGCCCCATACCAGCCACTGTGAAGGAAATTAACTCTACCCCAGCTGAAACCAGCACACCTCCCAAAATCCAAGAGAAAGCTAATTCTGCAAGTAGCAGTATGTGCAACTTTATCTTTCTTCTTTCCAGTGTATTGAAGGATGTAAATTATCAACCCAGAGAATATTTTTTCAACCACACAAGGCAGAGTAACAGTTACAAATGAAGAAAATAAGCATAGCCTTTTACGAATGGCTGGGAAACAGCCAGCAGCAGTTAAAACAGTGAAGCAGTAGCATTGTCAAAAACATCACTATCTGTGCTGATGTCCTTAAAATTGCAGAATCAGTGTCTGTCTTCAAAAGAGACCTCTATTTGTTAGCTGGACCTGTAGACAGCTAATAATTCTCCAATATGCTTGTTCATGATTTGAACAAAGGACATTTGTCCAGGAACAGGACAACTGAAGTTGAGTATTTGCTGTTAATTAAACAGCAAATGCTGTTGTTATTAAAACACACATCACTTGTGGGCTGAAGAAGTCAGGGAGAGCCCAAAAGAAATGTGTATGTAGGCTCAAATACATTTTTACATGGATTGTTCTCTATCTGTGATGTGTATATTCTCTTCTGACACAAATGCAGTAGAATTCAGCTTGATTTATTGTTTTGATTTAAAGTCAGGAAATTCTCATCTAGTTTTCATCCTGAGCTCCACACATGCCCTGCACTGGTCTACAAAGAGATCTTAAACAGTGTTTTCAGCTTTTAAAAGTCTTAGTTAATGAAGGTATTTTTCTGTGCAACTTATTCCCCATAGAAAAAGACCAATCTTTATTCATTGAATATTGTTACCTGCCACACTGATACGTACAAGCAGAGGAGGAATTTTAAGTTTTGGGGGAGTTTGGCAGAGGTTGAACTAACAGTGTTTGAACTTTATAGCATCTTTGAACTGTACAGTAAATCTCAATTCTGAGTGCCTCAGATGGATTTAAGAGAATGTAATTTATAAATTTTCCAAGAGAGTTTTTCTACATACATCTTACTGCTTTGGGGATGCTGAACTAAACGAAATAGATTTGCACAGTCATTTAACTCCTCCCATTAATAAATGCTCTTCTGAACAACAGGGATTTTGCTTTCATCTATGTCCAAACCAGTGTGGTTATTTTAAGCACTATTTCCTTTGCAAACAATCTTTTATTATAATCTTCAACTTCAGATGATGACAATATCATAGATGTAATCTGAATTCCTCTTTGATTAGAGAAATATGTGTGTATTTGAGCAGTGCATGGATATATACCTATATATGTGTGTGAGCCCGTGAGTCTATAACCATGTATATATGTATATTCTCTAATTAAACCAGAAGTTCAAATGTAAGTTCCTGGGAATTCTATCCTAAAGGTTTTAAAAGCAGCCTAAAATTAGTAAGTTTTCTAGTGGAAGGAGACAGAAAACTGAAGCATAACTGGTCTATTATACTCTGTTTGCAGATGACAATCAGTTCACCGTATCATCAATTTCTCATTACCACTACGGAAAGTTGTAGGTCTAATTAGGGCAATAATAAGCACATTGCAAAATACATATTAATACATATTTTTATATGTTAGTAAAAGAACAAAATGTAATTCCATGATGGATCCAAGCTTATTGCCAATTATTTTTCTGTACTAATACTGTCAAAAGTCAATTTGAGTAACAGAACTTTGACTATCAAAAAGATTAAGTAATAGTATTAGAGATGCAAAAGTACTTGAGAGACATACAGAGTTATATAAAATATATTCATATTTTAAAAGACATGATTTCTCATTACCAAAATCATTTCTCTGTACCCAACAGAAAATTCTACTGGTAGCATTTTCATACTCAGCTTAAAAGGCAAAATTTTAATTCTATCGGCACTTTAACTCACCAGCTGTAACTGCCAGCAGGCCTGGCTAAAGTAAGTAAAACCCAGGTTTCATACTACTGACATAGGGCTTACCTTTAAAGATTGATTAAAGACTGATTAAAGGTTTCAGGTTTGGGTTTTTTTCAGTAAGATTCAATTATTTTAAATTTAAAAAGGAGTTTAGCTAAAGTAGAACAAAACGGTGTTTGCTCATTAAAAAAACGCATCCCTCATTTTCAACTTTTTCTACAGAATAAAGAATTTCCCAAGGTACCAGATGCATCTTTCCCTTTTGTGATTTTGTATGTTGTGGCTTTTTTCCTCCAAATAATGTATTTTTCAAGAAGTGCAAAACAATTAATGCAGATGATTGGTTTCTGTTATAGTTCTCGACCGACAGGTCCAGCAAACTACTCTGAGGACTTTTGTTAAAGCTTTTTGAGTCTTTTTTTTCACTTAAAGGATTTGATTTCACTTTTTCTCTCCTTCATAGTTCTTTGAACTTCCCTTGTGAGACTGCTGAAAAAAATAGCTTTCCCTCAAGAGTAAAACATGTTATGCAAAATTCTCCCCTTCTTATTAGCAGCGTTAACCAGAAACCTGCAGGGCAGGTTCCCAACTAGTCTAGATTTCATTTAAATGGAAAAAAGATTTGTTGAGAATTTACCATTTTATTTGTAGAGTGTCTATAGAATATCAGCTATATCAAAGATCATGCTCTAATGTTGGAACACTGTAGTTGTTTATTTGGCAGCTGAACAAGAGAAATAATAGTTTCATTCATTCATTCATTCATTCATTCATTCATTTTATTTCTCTGATGGGTTTTTTTGCACAGCATGGACAATTCCCAGGCTAGATAAAATCTGTCATGCAGTTTTCACTGACCTACATACCTACTTTTACCGAAGTAAATGTTTGACAACAACAACAACAACCATAGTCATAATCATCATTCAGGTGTTGGACAGATTGTTATCCAGCTTCTTTCAGTGAACCTCTGGCATTTGTAAACCTTTAATTTCTCATTCTTTGCCACAGAAAACTGTAAATACAGTTGTTCAGCCACAGTAATATCATTATCATTTTTAGGCATCTCATTCACATAAGCATACATTAAAAAACCAAAAATTTCTTAATTTCCAGTGATCAACAATTTGTTACTAACTCTTCTCTTGATATCTGCAAATGAAAATGTTCCTGCCATGGGTCCTATATGAAAGGTTTGTATTGGTATACAGAGAAATAGGAATATGGTAATTTTATTTTCCTTAACGAGGGGATTTATCTCTTTGCACAATATGCCAAACAACTGAACTCTCTCTGAAAGAGTCAAAGAATGAGACTACTCCTTGAAGTTTGTACTGAAATGTTCTTTTAAAGTGATAGCTGAAGGCTACTATTCTGAAAATTGCTATCAATAAAAGCTGAGATTTTCATCACAGATAAATTAGTGCAACAATTAAAAATATTACCAATTACAGCTATTTTTTTGGCCATTTGTATTACAGTTTGAAACCCTTCAAGTTATTACTTATAGATTTTTGAGACAACAGTTATCATCATACTTTTAACTTCCTGCTGCCCCCACATTTAGAACAAAGCTAAAACCGTGCATGTTTCAAAACTCTCATGTATTATAAAATAGGGATTTCAATCCCAATAATTTCCTTTCAAATCGTTAATTAAAAGGTTTGCTTGAATCACCACAATGGAGATCTAGTAAGGCTGCGCAACAAAGCATTAAGACTAGGAAACATTCATCAACACTAATCACTACTTGTAAATTTTTTGTCACCTGTGAGTATGGCCTGAAATACAGTAGTCAATAGGAACAAAACTAACTGTGACTGCAGGGATTTTGGGGCTCTTCTGCCCATCAAGTTAGCAAGCCCATGTGCTGATGGGCTGGTTTGCAATCGCTCTTGGAAGCTGCTGAGAAGCATCACTGGTTAAAACTGCTCTAAGAATTGCAGTGCACGGGTGCAAACGGCTGTGCTTCCAAAGCAGGGGTGAAAGACACACCACTCCATTTTGTCCTGCAGCTCCATGCCGCCGGTTTTCTAAACAAAAAGAGATAATAGCAGTACACTCATGATCTTGAGTGCTAGCTATGCTTGACCCTCCAGAAAGACATTTTGAAAATAATTATATAAATCCAAAAAGTTTAAAAAGGCAACAAAATCTGACTCTTGTGTCAACGGTTTTTTGCTTGGTAGGAAATCAAAATGAAACTCATCTATACAGTTTCATGTCTAGATTTTGTAAGCATTCTGTATATGTAAGGCAATGAAAAATATAATTTAGACTAATTATTCTTGACATTTTGAAATTATGAAAATACTGAACTTCAAAAGAAATTTTGCTTATGCATACACCATGTGGCATCCTTAATAAGCATGAGTATGTAATTGTACAGCACAATAACTTCATAAGTATTTTGTAATTAAAAGGTCTACTCCTCTGATGACTTGTACTTAGACTTAACACCTAATTACATGTAATATAATTGATTACATAAAATAACAGAAACTGGAAAAAAGATTAATGCTGAGAAGTAGATAAAATTTTTTAAAAAGTATTTGAAACCACACCACTTTTTAAAAAATAATAGTTTCAGTGGTTACTCTAAGATTTGCATCAATTGTATGCTGAAGCTTGTATTTCAAGTCCTTTTTGTACAGTGACATAATTCCTTCATTACATAATGAACTTTTCTCACTGTTATCAGGTGAAATTAGGATATCCCCTCACTAACCCCCTTCCCTTTTGCCATGACCAGCCCCTCAAAATACTTGAGCTGTCCCTCTGATAGCCTGACTATTAGAAGTAGATTTTTTTCCATTTCAAACATAGGGAAAAAAGGCAGCTGTTGCATGCATCCCCCCTTGGGACAGGAATTTCTGGACTCCACATAACTCTGTTGCATGGACACTTCTGTGCTGTGACAGAAAATACTGCTCCTCTATGCACCACTTTTGGACAATGAGCATGTGTCCATCAAGGAAGGGTTCTGTCCCCAGGGACGCACTAGATAATTCTATATCCTGAAGTGGCAACAGCTGTGGATGTCTCTATGACAACGATAGCCGGTGCCTCTGTTGATCTTCTCTACGACATTTACTCTTACTGCTCCCTCAAATCTAAGTTTTCTCACTTCTTTTTTCCTGTATACTCTTTTTTCAGATGTTCCATTGCCACTTTTCTGAAAACAAATGAGGTCTACCTCCTGAGATCTGGGGTACCACTTTCTTCCAGAATAGCAATGTGTTTGGGCCTAACTTGATGTGCTGATTTTCTGTTTTGAGGATATTTTCCAGTCTCAGATAATAACAGTTCTTCACTCAGCTGACCAGAGAGCTACAGAATCTTTTTAACATAAATACAGGTGATTCTGTCCACAGTATAAAGGCACATGACTTATTTTATTGGTACTTTTTTAGTGTTTGCTATTCATTTTCAGAGTATCAGAAAAAGCAATTCAAGCCAAAATATGACACGGCTCGGATAGTATACATCACCTATACCAGGGTGTGTTGAAAAACTTTTACATATACAGCTGTTTTGAAGATGAAGAGGTTGATTTAGAATCAAACATAGTACAGAGTCACTCAAGGGAATAATAAATAGCTATTTAAGTGGCAGCGCAGTCCCTTGTTATAAGCAGACTGTCCACACTCAGAGTATGAAAACTTTGGAACAAGAATGGACAAGCTTGGAAAACACTTTGAGGAAATAACTTGGGGATATTTTCTTCCTTTTCAATTCTCTTTTTGCACAAACAAGGAAGCAGAGACATGGTAGTAGAATTGCTTCAAGCGACAAGAAGACAAGAGAGTTTTTCCTGTTGTGTTTGCATAGGCAGATGGCTGATCTTGATGTGTTTCATTGGGAACACAATCAGTGCATTGCAGCGGCATGCAAAGACACAACGAAAGTGACAGAAGAGCAGCTGGGCTTTAGGACTGACATCACTGATGAAACTGGGGTGGCATGGCTTGAGATTTACGTGAAAGTCAAACTGTCAGCAGACTGTGAAGAACAGAGGCATGTAATTAAAAAAGCATGTGCTTTAACAAAGCAGATTTAAACGCGAATTTTATGTTACAGGAGGCTTTTTCATCAGATTTTTTTTAACAAACAAAGAACTACTTCAAGACAAAAACAAAAGATAGAAAAGAGTTGTTCAATAAACTTTGTGTAATGCTTGACATATGAAGTATTTCTTATTACAGGTAACTTACTGTAGCATCTTGCTACAATACTCTCTAGCACTTGGTTTATGTCTTGTTACAGCACTGGGTATAACATATGTTTTCCCACTAAGCTGATTTCCTTTCCACATGGATTGCTGAACTTGTTCACATAGGGGATTAAAATGGGAAGAAACACACAAAATCAAAATATGGGGAATTTTTTTGAATTATTATAGCTGAACATTCACAATGACAAGGCAATTAAGACTGTTATATCTTAAAAAACACCCTGATATTTTGGCATGAGTGTGCTTACCAAAATGTTATCTTTAAGCCACCTTATTATGAAAGGAATTCAGTCTATATGTCATGAAAAAAATAAACATGCTCATACCATCTGTAAACCCTCCTTTAGAACATGACAACAGTCTGAGCAGAAGTAACTATTATGCAAACCAGAAACAAATAAAAAAGGAGTCAATTTACCATGGCAAATTAAAATGAGATCACAGAAATCTCATCTCCACACAAAAAATATTTTGATGTCTTCTAATTGACTTACAAAGGTATTCAGGATAATTTGATTTATAATTATGTTCTGAAACTATGTAAACAAAAGATAATTAAAACACCTTTTTTTAGAAGTGTATCTTTGAAAAAAGCACATTATATTTTTGTTTCCTGTTTAAAAATTCTCATTAAAGACCCTTTCATAACCTGACACACACTGCATTTTACTACCCCAAAAAAATACATTAGATCCAAATAACAGACAAATTTGTGTGTGTATATTTTCAATTTGTGTCCACTAAAGCAAAGTCCCTCTTGGGAACATTAGTGCAAATTGCAAGAGGAGAACTGCAAGCCAACATTCTTTACTCACTTTGCCAAGTTTAATCTCACTGCGAGGCAAAATTAAGAATTCCACATTATGTCTGTAAAGAGACATTGAAAACTTGACATGATGTTACTGTCAATTCAGATAATATTAGTGCTGGAAAAAGTATCAGAACATAACAGAGAATCTGAGAACATCATATCCTTGCCTGCTTCTCTCCTCTCCCCCACATCTCAGCTAGAATATAAATTACCAGAGGAAGATCACATTTTAAGCATGGACACAATGGACAAATTATGGGAGTCATGATAAAGGGTGTTTTTTAATGAAACAGAAATGACAGGCTCAGGATGGGAAGTGCCAGTGGCGTCTGTGTCTGGTGGGGCAGAAGAACAAACAATGACCCAGCAGCAGCACGCTCCCAGCATAAGTGCACCGCTCCATTGGGAGGGCAGGCATGGTCACAGCAGTGCAGCTTCCTTTTTATTTAGGGCTATTCTCACTTCTGCAACAGCTTGGCTGTAATTCAAAAATGCTGTGATTGCAATTTGGTATAGATTACCACTGCCAAGAAGGTAAAATTCACAAATCTATCTGTTTATGCCTATGACACAATATATGCTCACTTCCCTGACACCAGAGTTGCTCTGAAAGTGCAAGAGAACTAACAGCAATAAGCTCTTTGCTAAAGAGAAAGGAAAACCACCCAGATTACACACCATGTTTTTTCTTAAAGCTATGCAGAACCTGAGTTTTAAGAGCATTAACACTTAATATATGTCATATTGTTCTAATTGCCTTGACTTGCAGCTGCGACTGCTGGGCACTTCTGCAGTCATAATGCTGACATTTCCTCACATTTGAGCATGTGGCTTTCCAGCCTTTCCAGACCCTGTTTACAGGAGTCTAAAGCTCTTTTAAAAGTCACTTTTTTGCTGTATACAAACAAAGGAAAGTAAATGTCACAAATGCTTTGTGAAAGCATAATGAGCTCTGCACTAAATGTTAGATGCACTGGTTTCTCGAGCTAATTATCTGTTGGTTTTGCAGGGTACATTTATGTTAACAAGTAAATTTGAGCAACAGAAGAGGATCATCTGATCAAAACAGATGGCACTGTGGCCCCTGCAATGATATATCTGGTACAGGAGTTTTACCTCAGATGAGGTTAATCCAGTTCCCTGGACTGATTGCTTGCACCAGAGATGTTGGAATTGACTGGTCCAAAGGACTGGTGAGTGGTAACAACCCTTACTCTCCAAGAAGGGAAGGACTCTATTTGGTTTGCACCTGTATCAGAATTTTATGAAAGGGGTAACTTTGACGATTTTATTGCTTTCCTCTGAAAATACGAACAGCTCTGTTTCTCAGCTCTCTGATGTGCAACAAGTAGGGATGACCTGTGAGCTCTGCCCAGAATTTCAGCTCTGCCTCAAAGCAAACAGCGAACATAGGCTCAACATAACACAAGCAATTGTGCAAGCAGGATGCTATTTTGTCAGTCTATTTGACATATATTTTGCCAAGGAATATTGGTTTTTTTCTTCCACATTCTGAAGGAAATATGTGACTCTAGACCTCCCCGCCTTCTCTTTTCCATTTCCTTTACCTTTCATGTACTCGAATTTCCCCTTGTCATTTTTGTTATTTCTTTAGTTCTGCAAACTGCCAGTTACCTGACTGCCTCCTTCAACTTCTCCTCCACTATGTCCCTGTATTTAAATGAGGCTTCTACTCCACGTTGACCACGTGCCAAGCTAAGGAACAAGAACAAGATGAACCTTCTGTTCCAGGGACTGACTCCAGGGTCTCACAGGTGCGGCAGAGCAATTCACTTGTTCAACCCTTCTGCAGCACGGTCAGAGAGGTCTTGTAGTGGTGAAAGATTTGACTTTTGCAGTTCACTTCCCAAGGAGACAATAAACTTAAGAAGGCAACAAAAATGTTAAAAGGATTGGAATATTTTCATACAAGGAGGAAATGGATAAACTAGGGCTCTTCAGCTAGGAGAAGAAATTACTGAGGAAATTGTGAAGATCTGTAAGATAACGAATAGCAGAGAGAAGAGTAGAGAACTCTCACTAGCAATGCGAATCCACATCAGTGTTTTGTTTTGATCTGGAGAGCACTTGAAGCAAATATCCACTTTGGTTC
The DNA here is from genome assembly GCA_013397955.1 of Grantiella picta. NCBI lineage: Eukaryota > Metazoa > Chordata > Aves > Passeriformes > Meliphagidae > Grantiella > Grantiella picta. The sequence continues at coordinate 3,349,605 of VZRM01004509.1, forward strand.
ACACTACAGAGGAGCTTCAGTGCACATTAAATAGATTCCTTTAAAAGGAAAATAAACTGCAAGATGCACTCCATATACTCACCTAAAATGAGTCAGCCACTAACAGGTGTGCATGGCACTAGACTACTGTTAGCTTGATGTAAAATTCCTTCAAATGCATATTGTAGGCTATCAGGTCATCAGCACGAATCATTTCACTTTCATTGCACTGTACTATTCGCTAAGGAAGGTATATCCTATGTTGCAAAAACCAGAAGGCGTCAAATCAAGGAGTGACTTTAAAAAGCAGGTATTTGGTATTTGGCTCACTGCTATGTTTCATTTGAGTAGTAAAATTCTATAAGTGTACAGGAGTTATTGGAGAAATAAGACGTCTGCAGAACATACTGACATAGATGCAATTTCCTGCTCAGAAAGCACCCAGACTGCAGATTATCAGAAAATCAACCCAGTGGACAGGTCATTCCATGCCTGTCACATTACTGTACCTTTTTTATCAAGCACATCACAAAGTCCTTTTCTCTTTCAAGCTGAGTACCCTGAATTCAGTTTCAATATATCTTGGAGATTCAGAGTTCCCTAGCTACTTGGCATCCTTAATGGCCAAAACTTGCAAGATGGCTTTCTGGTGGTGGATAGCAAACACTTCCTAGCATCCTCAAGGTAGAGCAAAACACCATCCACCAAATACCGAGTTAAGCAAGTTTTTCAGTGCTGTTACATGACTCTGCACACAGCTGAACAGCACCTTGAACACACGCTGACATTTTGGAGTTGCTACTGTTTAATCAACAATCATGGGACCTTTTGTCTTCTGATCACAAGAACATTTTTCCCCTGATATTTTTGCCTCTTTGAGGTCCTATGTGTATTTAATCCTTGGGTGTGCTATTTTAGCATTTTGGTTTGGACCAGGAGGGAGATATTTCAAGTAAATATTACAGTCTCTGCACCTGTGATGCTTTGGTTCATGTCATGTGTCAGACAGCAGACACAACTTGCATTTCTTTCCAATTAAACTGCAGCAAGTAAAGAGATGTACTCCAAGATTTTACCTTAAGCATCTAAGACAAATATAGTCCACAGAACCATTACAGCCCAAATGAAATAAACACCCTGAAAATGCATATAATGCAGATATCATTATGTCCTCAGAAGCAGCTGTTGCACTCTACAGATCCACTCTTACTGGACTGCACTTCCTGCTAGCCAATGATGAGTTGTTTTGTTTCATTTTGACTTTGATAAAATTAAATGAAAGAGAAAAGCAAAACTAACAGAAGGCTCAAAATGAAAGCAGTGATAGGTAAGTTAATGACAAATGTTCTCTTGGCAATGCTAAAAGTCACAAATTTAAAAGGCAACCAGGGCCAGCAATTACAAATTACAGACAAGATCCCAAGGGAGCAATTAAAGCACGTATGAATAGGCTGGCTGCAACAACCAAACTTTTCTTGAACTTGAAATAAAATTTGGTACACAGCTTAAGAATGAATATCTTTTATTTTGCCTATAAAAGTTCAATTTAATTCAAGTTTATATATGTTAAGGTCTGGCCTAATCATTTTGTGCTGTTGTACCAGGAACTGAGAAATCAAGATCTACTACAGATTCAGGATTTTACACTTTTTAGATCAAAGGAGTTCAGATTATTACTTCTCTGTAAATGTTTCAAAGACAAACATGCTCCTAGTAAAGGTGTGGCAATATTACTTGACTGCCAATGAGGTCAATAAGCTGAAATTTGTCCCACATTTTAGCTGCCTTGGTCAATTACATACAGATTTCATGAAAGAGATCTGTTGAAATTTGAGGAAAGGCGATTGGTCACTATTGCTCCATGAGTATTAGAAATTTTATATTGCCTATATGCACTGGTAGGAATACTAAGGTTTGCTCCTCTTAAATAAATCTTCCAATCTTGTAATTTATACACATACTTGGTGATATATTTTAAGCCAATTCAGTCTGAAAGATGCAGATTTATAGTGATTAAGTGCTGCTACACGAACTCTGAGACTAGAAATACAGCCTTGTGCTGTGGCCGGCAACAGGGGAGGGAGTCTAGCACAGCTTAAACTGCTATGTTTTTGGGGAGTTTGTCTTTAATGCCTGGTCCAGAATATAAATTTGCACAGATGAAACATGGATGATTCATAACAGCCCCTTTCTCCCACATTTTTCAGATTCTGTCTCTTTTTCCAGCCTCCACGTTTTGCTTTGTCTTTGTATTCTCGGATCCCTGGGACTCATTCTTTGTGCATGTCTGCAAAACATCTCCTACAGCTGGAGCTGAAGCTGTACTGACATAGAAGCAGGAGACTAAGAGAGGTACAGAGGAGCAAAGATACTGACAACTCAAAGGAACAAAGAAACAGGAACAAGTTAACCTGACTGCAATGTTAATTCCTCCATGTTGGGAACAGATTCCTTTGCTGTTCAGTGGAGTGCTGAATATGGTTCTTTCTAAAACAGCAAATGTGATGTTCCTTTACAGTTGCAGGATGCATAGCATTTAAAGCTGGATTCCAACCATGGCACAAGATGCGTTAATCACACTTGATCAGTCAGCTCAGTTAAGTGTTAAAGACTGTTACAGAAAACTTTAATTCTCTAACATTTGTTTGCTAAGCTCACCCGATCAAACAAAACCTCAGACTTCATCTCCTCTTGACTTACCCATTTAGCCAAAGTAATGCATAGAACATCAACATGATTTACTCTTTAAGTACAAATAAATTATATACACTTGGGAGTCTGGATCTCAGGCTTCACAATTAGCATGTGCACCTACTACAGAGAAACTGTAAGCGATGCTTTCAAGAATCTGATTGCAAGTTTTAATTTAGTAGCTTTATCTACCTCTGTTACTGCTTCAGCTCAATTGCTGCTTTTCCATGCATCAGAATCGTTAGTGGTCACACAGAGATACTTGTCTCTGGGTTAAAATGTCTGCAAGCTGTCTAAGTGTTTTAGTGTAAACCTCTGTGACTGAACGTTTAGTGGTGCTCTCAGCATACAAGAGATTAGCATGCCAATATTATTTACATGTGATGATAAATGAACAACATTATTCATTTTAACCTAAAGTAAGAAGTGCTCTTGAGATGCTAATTAAGAATTTGTTTCCCTACTGTGGCATTCTATTAAAGTGTTCTAGTTTAACTTTGTTGGGTTTTTTTTTCATTTTTTCATATTAATTTTAGGCTTATCATGTGTGAAGAAAACCATATGCTTTCTTAATTAAAAAAAAAAAAAGAATAAAAAGGCACTAACCTGAAAAAAGGGATTAAGAGAAAAATACTTTTGGATGTTTTAATCTGTAGCAAGAGGAGAGAAATAATTCATGCCAGCAGCAACCATAGCTCAGGGATTTTTTTTCGACCAGTTCAGAATATGTATTAGGAACACTTTTGTTCATTGCATTATATATATTCTCTGTTTTGTTTCTTTTTATCTTATTACAGATACTTACATAAAATTATGGGGGGGAAAAAGAACTCGATGATGGCTGAAAAAAGAGTCCCACATCTTGGAGAAATATGGAAAAAAACATCCTTTTTAGAAAGAATTGTGCTTTAATACTGTATTCCTGTCCGAGTATAATAATTTTAAGGTAGAATATTTATTTCCAAGAATTTGTTTGTTTCTCCAGCTGCTTCTCTACCTGAACTCTTAATCAGGTTTGTAACAGTGTAATTATTTCCACAGCAACCAGTTTAGGCGTCACAAATAGAGGATTATGACTTCAGTATACAAAAGAGCAGCAAGAAGATTTAGTTTTTGAAACAGCCTGGGGGAGTGGTGTTCTTATTTAATTTCCCTAATACTAAAGAATACAGGAAAATAATCAAATATATGCAAGCATAAAACAGTTTCTGAAGAAAAGGCACACAAGCACTTTTCATGAGAAGCAGGATTATTTCCAACCAGTAATAATTCTATTATTGTGAAATCTGGAGTTGGATTTAAGCTGTGCATCATTAGCTGTACAACTAATTTACAGGCTATAGGTGTGTGTGTGTGTGTGGGGAGAGGGAAAATCAGCTGCCTAAATACAGGTGCTAGGCTGCATCTAAGACGTCTTGGCATACTTGGGATATCTGCATGAGCTCTCAGATAACAGAGAAGACATGGGAAATGTGTGACCTTCTGAATCGGCAGCTGAAGCCAGGCAGGATGTTGCAGCACATTTCAGCTAGGGCCAGAAACATGAACTGGACTGACACTCGAAGACCAAAGTCCTGAGTTAAAAGACTGTTCTGGATTTTGTAACACGCATCAGAAAGACCTGAGGATTTATGTTAGGCAAGTGTATTGAGTCCCTACAAGGAGGTGTTCGAATCACAGTCTGGATCCTACCTTTAATGACAACTTAGCAATTTAGAGACACACTTCCTTTCTGGGACTGAACTTCAGTAAAAAAAAAAAACAAAAACAAAACAAACAACAAACCTCCCCCCAAAATCCAGTAACAACAACCAAAAAAAATTATCAAAACAAAACTAACAACATGTTTTATCAGGGACCTTGAGGAAGTTTCTGCCTGCTTTTAGAAAATTTTTGATGTCTCTCTGGAGAGAGATTAGTCCTATCTGAGCATGAAATGCATCTGTTAGCAGAGGTTCAGATTTGGATTAAGAAGACACAAGAACACTGAAGATCAGTCTGTATTGATTTCCTAAGCTCCAGCCTATCTCATCTGTACTGGAGAAATCAGAAGGGGTTACTGCAGTTACCAGCTAACATTTTTAACAGAGAGACAAATAATCAGATGAGAACAGAGAAAAAAACAAGGAAGGAATGTCTGGCTTAATTAGATGATGTCAAATCAATTGAATCTCGGCAAATTTGCCTTAAGAGTACGTGAAACACTGACTACAACGTCAGAAGCATTCATAGTTATCTTTCAGCATTTTGAGAGGACGATGACATTTCAGAAGATTTAAAAAGGTCAAACACAACCTTTATCTCTAGAAAGTGGCAAAAGGAAGAGACAAGGAATTATAGTCTACCTACTCAACTGATGTTCAGTACTTGAAACAACACTGGAAGAAATTAAGGATTTTAGAAACTTGAAAGCTAACACGAAGATGAAAGGCAGGGAACATACATTTGTCAAAAACAAATCCAATTCAATTTTCCTTCTAAGAATAAGGCTTTATAAAAAACAAAGTAGCAGAAGATATACTAACTTAAAAACTACTTTTGACAATGCTTCAAGATCCATTTTGATAAGCAAACAATGTTACAGACAAAGCTATTCTAATACCCCTGCAATATCTGTTTCAGAACTGCACTCAGGGACCAGTTATCAATAGTTCATTTTAAAACTGGATGGTATATGACAATCAACAGATATAGATAAAGCACTACATCAATAGTCTTCATACTTCATAGACAATCTAGGTGACAGAGCAGAGAATATATCTATTGAATTCACAGGCACAAAAAATGAAAAAATGGTTTAGAAAACAAGACCAAAGAACTGACAAAGTGGTCTGAATAAAACAGGATGGGATTCATTACGGGAAAAAAACCCCTCCAACTATGCAATGTTCCTCAGTGAGGCAGAATAAACTGTTGCAAAAATACTAGATGGGAAACAAGTGGCAGGGTGGCAGCTGTAAAACGAAAAATCTAAGGCATATAATGAATTCTCAGGTGACAGTAAGCTGTCAAAAAGCCCGCTGACTGGTAAAAGGCTATCATACTGAGACATATAAAGAGAAATATTTTTGCAAGCCACATGGAATAATTCTTTTGGATTGGAAAAGACTGTTCTCTCTACCGACTTTAGTTTTGGGCTTTGCATTTAAAAAAAAAAAATGGCCAATTAGAGAGATCCTACAGGGTAGCAACCTGATGTCTAATAATCATACCCTACAGAAAAAAACAGATTTATTGTTCATAGAAGAAAAATGACTGAATCTGGAATCTAAAAATGATTTCCAATATTAAGTAGTTGTAAAGAGAAGGGAAATACGCTTCTTTTCATGTCCTCAGTATATAATAAAAGAAAAAATGGTACTACACTCCAGCAAGAACATTTTAGTTTAGAAATATGAACATTCTCTAAGCGCAAAGCTATTTGCATACAGAAATAGATTGTCTGTGGAAATTGCGAAGTCATAAAAGGTTAGATGTGGCGTTTTATAAGTATAGGACTTTGCCAGATAAAAATGGGGAACATGAACCTTTGAAGTTCCTTCTAGGAGCTGGTTTGATGGGGGACTTTTGATACATTTCTTTTCGGCTCAACAGCTCTGAAGAAAAGACCTGAATTTTTATCATCTTATTTACTTATTTTGAATTTGGGAAGGAATTTTGTGTACTCCAAATTTTATCCAGTAGGTCAGTTTATTATTCCTTTATTTCTTGCTTGTATCATAATTTTGCTGCATTCGTAAGGCCTTAGAAGAGTGTTTAGTGCATAACCCATAATTTGCATTAGGCTAAAAGACCTCTTAGAAACAAACCAACTGATATTTTCTGAAACGTCTTATGGGACAGAGAAGAGATGAGCAGCATTTGATGGAGTTGTACTCATTCAGTGAAAATGGGAAGGACACATGAGAATGGGAAGGACACAAACATTGCAGTCCTACTGACAGTTGGAGAAATTTAAATGACGACACCATGTCAGGAATCCTGTAATTTTTTCACCTCACAAATTTATAATCTAAAACTTTGCTACACACCTAAAATGCAGCCCAGCACTGGTTTTAAATCCAACCCCAAAACATACTGGCATTTTACTGAAATTCCAGGCATAATGCTTCTTTCCAGGCACTTCCTCCTTCTGGAACATACAGTCTACTAAATATCTTTATATTGCATATCTCAGGTCTCTTTTGAAAGCCCATTTTAAGAGAGGTTTTTACCTCTATTTATTAGATCACAGTTTTACAGATATAGAGTTTCCATTAATTGTGGCACTATTACAATTAGTATGTTTAGTGTTGCCTTTGTTGTTACTTTGTCACCATTTTACTATAGTGTTTTCACATTTCCCAGTTTAACTTTGTAATACACATGCTTTATTCAATATTTATTTGCTGCTTCTCATATAGTCTCCTCTAGGAGATGGAAGAAGCACTAGATGTCTTTCATTCAAATGTCTGTACATTTGTAGAGCTTCGAGGAGAGTGAGTCAGCCTATAAACATCCAGAAACTTTGAAAATCACTGGGCATTTAGTAGCTATTTATTAAATTGTAAAGGAAGTTTTCATTGGGACAAAAAAGAACTCCACCCAATGCTTCTGCAAATGGTCTAGGAAGGGAAACATATTAGTTACAGACAAAATACTGTCAAAGCAGTTCTCTACTCCATTTCAGTACCATCAGCTGTTTAATGATCTGAGAGAGAAGATAATGGCATCAAATATTGACATCTGAACTGCTCCACCAGATATTAGTTTTCTGTATGCTATTTTCTTCTTTATCACTCACCCTCCCATACATACTTTTTTATTATTATTGGTTACTAGGGTCTAGGACTAAAGAAAATGTAGCCAAGGAAAACAGTACTTGGCTTGGCAACAGAGACCAAAATTAATGCCAGAGATAAGATTAGCTGGAGAACTGCTATCCTTCTGAATGCTCAGTATGAAATTATTTGAGGGAAAAAAGGTATGGATCATTAATGAGGCTGTTACAATATTCTGTACATTTCAGGATGTTAACTGACATTTCCCAGCCTCCCAAGACCCTTCTCCAAAACCATCACTGAGGACTAAAGAAAAAGAATACATGTCCTGAACTCAGAGCATACAGCATAAAAGAATATGTGTCCTGAACTCAGAGCTTTGTCTGCATAAAGTACAGAGAAGTATACAGTATAGGAAGTATATTAACACAATTTCAATGACTAAACCCCAACTGTTGATTTTAGTGGCCAAAGCAAAGAGCTGTCCTGTTGTGTGTTTCTTTAATAAAGACATTTAAATTTACTCACAGTCTCTGGAGAGACTTCCTTAACTAAAAAAAAAAAAAAAACAAACCAAAACAAAAAAACAAAACTGAACAACCAAAAAACCAAAATAAAAAACCAACCTCCCCAAACAACAACAACAAAACCCAAACGAAACCACACACATAACAAAAGCAAAAACAAACAAAAAATAAAAAACCAACCTCCCCAAACAACAACAACAAAACCCAAACGAAAACCAAAAAAAAAAAAAAAAGCAGCTCTTATTTTCATAAGGACTAAAGAATATAGTTTCTTCTGATCATCCTTTGGGAATGCAATAAGGCATGGCAAGCACTCCCCCCCCAGATAAATAAGATGTAAGATGCCAAACAAAGACTTTTTACTCCTATTTGATTAATATTAATCAAAATAAATAAATTCCCATCAGCTAACTCTTGCCATTAACTAAATTACTGCTGAAATCTTTAATGGCTGTTTATTGCCTAAAGTGTCGTGAGATGAATTCCAGGCAAGATATTTAAGGCCAAAGGTTGGTTCTCTATCAGTCTCTCCTCCTAAAACTATTTGCTGTGGAATAACTTAACATATGTAAGACATGTACAATATGTTAAACATCTTATGTAAGACAGATAGCGGCAGCATGCAAGCATTCGTGCTGCATCATCATTTATAATACACAGATAATCCTATGGAGAAAAGGCTACTGATTTGAAAACATTTAGACAATTTTAGAAAATGAGAGCTTTTGTTTAAATAAGTGTTTATGGGAAATACTTTTAATTTTCTCTCATGCTGAAAGTATTGTTTTATTTCTTCTACAGGTGCATACAAAAGACTGCTGTGAAATTAATTTCGACTGTTTACGCATTACAGTTTTTGTATGCTATTGCAGTGCCTACTAAATATCCTTTAAAATAACTGTAAAGCAAAAGAAACATTAGCAATAAAGCCACATACTCATTTTGATATTGCTTTTGAATAAAATAGGTAAAAAGGGTTGTTAAATCCTGCTCACTGCTGTTCTAGCAGCATGATATATACAGCTCATCTGAAGTGGTAGCAAAAAGAGTTCAAAATTGAATGTCTATACAATCTCTCATAATCAATTATTTCATTAATGGTTTACTTAGGAAGATAATGAAAGATGAACCTGTAGAACAGCTGACCTCAGCAGAAAGGTTATAGCATACTTATACAAATCAGGAGAGATAAGTACATTTATCCCTTAAAGCCTTTACTAAGATCTGGATTAGCAGCTTTTGATACTTTTCCCAAAACGAAGAACAGTTCAAGTCTTGCTAGTCTTTATAAGCCGTGAGACAAATAAAAGTGCATATGAGGATAACAGGCTTAAAAATTATTTCAATCCTTCAGAATATTTCTCTAGGAAATACACAGCATTCTTTTATTGAGGGCAGAGGGACAAAGAACCTGGGATAATTATCTACTTAAACATTAGTCAGTACCTGACTTGAAAATTTTCATGTACTTTCTCACTCTTATAGTTTGCTTACTTGTAGAAAAAACAAAGAGTGCAATGCCTCCACCATTCCTAGAATAAAACCATAAGAAATTTAAGTTTCCCTATAATGTATTTGATACAGCTGTGTGTTAGCTTCTGCCTGTGCTTGTGCAGATTTACACAAAAGAGTGAGATCAAAGCAACAGTGTTTAAATTTGAAAAGGATGGATATTAAGTTGCAACAAGATGAAAATAGATTATACCATTTACTAAGAAAATTACTGTAAGAGAACAAAATCAACCCACAATAATTTATTTTAAAAAGAATGTCTGCTTGCATTATTTTTTGTTATCTTTGGATGTGAATCTAAATAAATAGAGGACAAGTTCAAAAATCAAAACTCGATATTAACATTTAAAAACATCACTAGTAATTTAGAGTATAGTGAATTTTTCAGCTGTGAAGACCAACTGATGACAGATATGCCTATTTATTTCTATGTTTTTTATGACAGCTATGGTTACATGATCACTTTCAATGACAAGGAAAACTACACCTTCATGCAGAAGAAAAATTACAGATGCTGTGAAATTTTCTGTATTGGCTGCTGCTTTTTCTCTTGCCCACTTCCAAATGAGAAATCATAGCAGAGTCTGGTAACCTACTAGGGCATAAGATGCAATGCAGCTTAGGGTATTAAGGAGGTAACACGGTGCTATGGAGGATATTTAGCATTCAAGATTTTTCTGAGTCTCTCTCTGAAAATACAACTATTGGTAGCAGATTGAAAGAGTAATATAACTCTGCTGCAGAAGAAAATAACATGGTTTTAAGATAAATTAATACAAACTGAATGTCTAAAAACCCCTTTCTTAAAAATGCGTAGTTTTTCAATGGTGGGATAAATATTCTGTATTAAAACAGCAAAAACATTTACTTCTAAAATCACACCAGATTCTCTGTTTAAAGAGGAATTGGCAACAGATTAGGGGGAACTGTTAGTCGACAGAAAGGTATGAAAGTTAACAAGCTGGGCATCCAAGGATGGATACAGACTGTAAATGCTTAGATTTCTTCTTGTGTTTGCTGCTTATGGGTATATGAATAAAGACACACAAAACATATTCTGCTTAAAAAGACTAACATGTAAGAACCAAAATTAGTCTTGACGTTAAAGCTAATAAACGTCTAACAGTATTTGGGGGCCAAAAGCAAAGTCAAATATTTCTTATAAGGAAATAAATATTCTAATATTATCTTGTACCTCCATTATCACTCTTTCTAATATCAGCAGTTTTCAGGTGTTACCTTTGCTATTTATGTATAATAAGAGCACTTATTGCTACTACAGTAAGGTTTTCATCAGCATGAACGCAGATTTCTGTTCCAACAACTCTTCATATGTGTTTGAACTTGGACATGTGGTTACTTTTGAGAAAAAAAATCCCTGAAGTATGCCTAAAGAGTTATGTTTGCTGCTTATTATGAAAGCACTTAAAATCTTGGATTAAAGTTGAAAACAACTTGAGGAAGAAAATGATGAAGGGGCTGTAATCTGCATTTATGCTTAGATTATTTGAATTGATTGTTTTTTATAATAAATTTCAAATAAAAAAATTACACAATAAAATGAAGCAGGAACACACTGAAAAATTAGACTTTCTGAACTCTGCATGCATTGTTCAGGGATGGACACACCTTTGAAGCAATATATCTTCCTGTTACCTCTTGCAAAGCCTATGCAGATCTAACTGAATATCAGAGTCAGTATTTTTATGAAAACATTTATATCTAACCAGTTAGGTTACTTACATAAATTCAATTTTGCATTGTAGAGTAAATGAATCTTTAAACTTCAAGCTTCTGTTTCACTAGTAATCTGATAAATACACCACTGATTTCTAGTTTCAACCACAAGGACTTGAAAGTCTCATTCATGCTCAATTTAAAACCCCGGATTTAGGTGCTTTAGGGCGGCTTGTCGTGATTACCTATCCTACTGACTACTGGTCTGACTTTTTCTTTCTGAAATGCATTTTCCTCTTGGCTCTCTGCCCAAATACTGTTAGGGAGCATTAGTTCCCAAGGCAGGCCTCATCATTTTCCAGTTAAATAGAGTAAGAAGTGCTGATTCTACTATTTTACTGAAATCCTTACTATATTGCTCTTTATTTTATGGCTTGTCTCCGAATGCTCCCTGACCTAGGAACTTGCTGTTCATAAAGTGACGTGATTGCTCCTTTCACGCAATTACAAAAGAACCCAATAACCCTGTTACTTTTACTTCCACTTCACTGATCTGAACACCGTTTGAATGTAAATGTGATAAGCTAGTACTTTGTCTGAAAGGATAGCAAGATAATACTCTTTTAGACACAAGGAAATGTTTTGATATTTTTTTAGGCTTTCTTTGTATGTGAAAATGACATCTATGAAGTGTAGTCAAGGCAATTCTCTAACATATTTTCCATTTATTATCATCGTTTATATGTTATGCTGGATTAATATTTCCAGAAAATAAAAGTGTTAATATTTTAATGTCAGGTGAGTTCTTCAAAATCATGATGTGTCTAAGTTTCTGAATTAAATGGTGAAACTCATCCTGAATGAATTACGGGCAAAATGTTATTGCTGGAATAGCTGTAGCACTGGGGGTTTTTTTGCTACTATAGCCATGGGATGCCAAATAATGTAGATAGTTTGGCTAAGTGTGGATCAAAATCCTGCTAAGTTTCAGGTGTTGATCCTCAGTGAGATACCCCAGGCATCCCCACAGACCTGAGATTTGCAATACAGCACTTCTCCTCACCCCTGTGATCCCACCTGCCCTGTGAGAGCAGTTACAGCAGTAATATCTTGGTACTGGGCAGAGTCACAGCTCGTACTCAGCATCTGGGCAGCTACAACCACCACACACTACTGTGCTACATTTGTAGGCATCGGTAAGGAAAGCTTGACACTCCTACACACTCTCTCCATCCCCTAAATCTGTTCTGGGGTCTGACAAATAGGTGCATCCATCATGTAGGTTCAAAGAAGTTAGGGTAGTTCTTAGTCTCTCAAGCCAAGTGTCCTCAACAGATCTGACTTATCTGTTGACTGTGAGCAGACTTGGCTCCTTTTGCTGATGCTCACCAGGACAAGCTGCCCTACTGATTTCTCCTATCCAATCCCAATTTTTGGCAGGAAGAGACTTTGTAATTCTCTGTCTTGTTTTTTGCGATGGTCTCACTTGTCTAGCAAGAAATATCAGCATCTTTGCACAACGTTTCATATGACTAGACATCATAAAACCTACAAGAAAGAGAAAAAATACTTATAAGGATGTATATGCCTTGAGGATGAATATTTTAAAAATGTATGGTTTAGAGTCATTTTTGAAAGAAATAAAATTTTAAAAGAATGCTTAAAAAAAATTATAAAATGTATGGGCTAAGCATAGATGCCAGACTGGCTTTATATCTAGAAAATAAATTATTTAGAAAATATTAATACATATTAGAAAATACGGAAATATTTTTTCAGACTTCTCCAAGCATTAGATATGATAACACTTGAAAAATTGTTAGTTTGTATAAAAATATTTCACATTTATTACTGCAATAATTGAGGTGAAGACAAAACTATTTCAAGGGAGGAAAGCAATATATTTTGCTGGAAGGAAGTTACTCGTAAGTTCCTTAAGAATATTTTAACTGTTGATTTTGGCACAAAGAGCACAGAGAATGTTATTTAAGAAACAAGACAGGAAGATAGGAATACCATATAGTGAGATGTAAACCTTCAGGAATAAAAGAATTAGGAAAAAAGGTAACACAGTTAGGGAATTGCTGCAGTGCAGAACACTGGGGCAGCGCTCCCCCGCCACAGGGGGGAAGGCTGCCCCAGAACCAGAACACGCAGGATGGTTTCACTGTGGCCCCAAGCTGTGAGACTGGTCAGACGCGGTCCTTGTAGAAGCATCGCAGGTTTAGAAAGGCAGCTGTTTCGTTCCAGGTCTCCATGGTGCTTTTATTGTGGAAAACAGGGGAGGGATGGGGAGACTGAGGAGGGGGGTGGGAATACAAGGCAGGGTGCAAGTTCCATGCAAGCCCGGAACCAAAGAGGCCCGTTCTGGATCTTGCTGAGGTTTTTATCTCTAGGGAGGGGGGGGCGGTCCTGACTCACATCCAGTCAGACAGGGTCAGGGGGGCGGGGTCAGGGACAGGAAGGACACAGCAACGGGGAATAATGCTATTGAGAGGAATAGCAAAATATATGACAGAAATAGGTTTATTTATGGAAGAGAGGATAACTGAAAAAGGCCAGCATAATAAAGGCTACAACATGCATATACTGTTATGCATAAAAGTTATATGTATGTCACACTATGTATTTGCAGAATTGAAGGAAACTATTACTGCAACTTTGTAAGGAAGAATATTAAGCCTTATCTAGAATACTCTATGCATAATTCATCATTCACCAAAAAAAAAAAAATGCAAACTAGAATAAGTCTGAAGCAGTGTTACCTGCATGAAAGAAAAAATTTTAGAAGAGAATTTTTACTTTGGTTTACATTTAATCTGAAAATATGAAAGCAAAGCTTATGGGAGAAATCCTCACAGATCCATTTGCAAGCACATTAAGGTGACTGTGAACAGCCATCACAGATCTACAAAGAGCAAACTACACTTGACCAACCTGATTGCTTCCTGTGAGGAGTTAACAGCCTCTGTGGATCATGCAGCTGGTGTGTAGGAAGCACTGGAAGACTTTTTTTTATTTTAGTAGAGCTTTTGACAAAGTCTCCTAGTAGCCAAACTGGGTGAAGATGGGCTGGATGTGTGGATTAAAGGGTGGATGAAAAACGGGCTGTGCAAATTAGTATCAAGGCTAATAGTTCAAAGTCTAATAGGCACCCAATTTGAGGTACTGATTCTCAACAGTTGATCCTGAGGCTAATGAATCAACTGAATGAATCAATGAATCTCTGTCAGTGATGTGAATGATAGTTCAGAACAAACCTCCAGTAAACTAACAAATGACAGATGGGGGAACCTGTAGCTTGAGGTCAGAGCTACTACTCAGAAAGAGAGATAGAGAAAAGGGCCTTTATGAACTGCATTAAATTCAGTAAAGACAAATAGCAAGTCATGCATTATTCCCCCATACCTGCTGCCATGCAACCCATATTCTCCACAGTACACCCGAAGAGCCTGTTCTGGCAGGTTACAACACAGTCTTCATGTTATTTCAGACACTCTTAGTAAAAAACCACATGCATGCACATAGACACAAAATAATAATTGCATGCTAGGGCCACAGGAGCACCATACAGGTCTGAGAAGAGACTCAGCCAATCTGGTCTGGAAGGACTAGTGCAAAAATGGACAGGAGCCAGTCCATTAACTACTTAACCTTCAGAGCCTTAGGCCATTAGAGTAAATAGAAGATACCTGGAGAAGTACATGAGGAGGGAAAACATACAGTGGTATTTTCCTTCAACACTTGTCCTACTGTGAGAAATATACTTGTGTTTCTCTCCAACTTGATGCCCAATAATTTCATTGAATGTCAGTAACTTTGCGTTGTACAATAAAACATGGTGACCCACAATGACCTGGCTATTTTCCCCATATGTTATGGAGATCTCCAGCATCTCCTCTGACCTCAATCAATCATTTCCTTTCAATGTTGAATACTCTTCCTCTATTTAATAATTCTGGCAGTATGAAGTCTGTATTTCTCATGATCTTTTTCCAAGCACCTTTGCACACTTACAAGCTATTTATTTTTTTAAAGAGATGAGCAGAATTTAATGGAATGTTCAAGATGAAAGCAAAACATTTCTTTGGACATTAGTATAATAGTGTAATGGTGCTTCTTTTTGACTGACCATTCTTAAAATCCCATAAATTCTGTCTTTATTACAGCTGTTGAGCAGTGAGATTTAATAATTGTCCTCTAATATAAACTCTTTCCTGAAAAGTAATATCCAATCTATAGATCATCATGTACTGACATTCTTATTACTACATACTGCTATAACTAAAACATAGATTGATTAGGTTATTTTAATTCAATCACCCTTAATTTGACAGGATCAACAGCATAATCACTTTTTTTTTTATTTAGGTCATTCATAGAGAGGTTTAAGAGCACAGGTTTCATAAGATTCATTTCCTTTGGAGAAAGTAACCATTTACCCCCAACTTTAATCTCCTATTTTTTAAATAGTTATTACTCACCTAGAAAACCTGAGAAGGGCTGAGAAAAAAAATTTTATTGAAAACCAAGTATATCTGACACCTTTATAAATCCACCTTCTGTGATCTTCTATAAAGAAAATATGAATAATTCTCTATTATAATTATACACATTTTTATAACTTCTCTTTTAGTAGAGAAGTCAAACTAACAGGTCTAGAATCACCTCAGCCTTTTAAGGCCACCTCTAAAGAGTCATATTCCAGTCGTCATCTCCCATTACTCTAAAACTGGGGAAATGTAAGCAGGAGAATATACAATTACTATTAGTTTTTAATGGCACTTTCTGCTAGCATGCAAAGTTAAAGCAGTTCCTTCTAACTCCATCCCAAGAAAAGAAAAACAGTAAATTTAAATAAAATGGAAAGTCATTTAGCCATGAGCTGGTGCTCTGGCACCACTCAACTGCAATTCAAATTTTTTCACTTTTGGTTGTATTTTCCTCTGGCCTGTTTTTCGAAAGTGTGTAGAGGAATGTTCCAAAGCAGAACCTAACCAGTAAGTAGTAAAACTGTAATATACCTAATTCTAAACAAAAACTTATTTATATTTCTTTTCTTGTTTCCTTCATAGAATCATTGAGTGCTCTGGGTTGGAAGAGACCTTAAAGATCATCTAGTTCCAACCCTCAGATATGGGCAGGGACACTTTTCACTAGACCAGGTTGCTCAAAGCTCCATCCAACCTGGCCTTGACCATGATCAGGGACAAGGAACCCAAAATCATTCTTGGCTCTTTTTCATCACTTGGGCCTCCTACAGCTGGTACTCCCTCTTTGTCAGTAGAGCTAAACGAGCTTATTGCCCATCAGAGTTTGACCATACCCACAGATGAGGCAGGAGCATTCTGTTCTTGCAGCAACAGACCATTAGCAAAATTATTTTCTTAGTTTGAAAGACTGATTTATTTGCAAAGGGCATTTCTTGAGTCAGCTGCATCTCATCTTACTGATGATGGCCATGTCATCTCTCCTTGATCCCAGCAGAGTAATCTATTCCACTACATCAACTCCCAGGGACACAGGAGAATAAAGCTGAGTATCTGTTTACCTACCATACTCCTTATTCTTTCTAAAAAGCTACTTACAGTCACAGTTCAGATTTCCTAATACCCTGCTGCCCCTGAATACAGCCTCCCAATCTCAAGGTGATGTTGCTGGACTAACAACATTCAGCTATTTCCTTGTGATATTAATATCATCCTTGTCTTCAACTCTTTTTGTGTAAATATTGTCTATGAGATACTTTCACTTATTTAAACAAAATCCAAACAAAATTGAAAAATTCTCTTCTCTCAGAGAAAGAAAAACATTTCAAAGCACAAATATTCTTTTTGATAACGTATTTTTTGTTGAAAACCTGCATACTGTTAGTATTCATAGCTTTTAAATCAAATCTCTGCGTCAACACAAAGTGACATTTGAATGGATTCCTTATAATGAATTAAGGCTTACAAACACATGAGGTAAGTTAATCAGCCCTCTATAGGAACACATGTAGAAATTATCATTTTCAAATGGATAAGCATAGGAATTATTAACTTTGACATATTAAATTACAGAATATTAATAACACTCCCCCCTCAAATACATAAATATTCAATTCTTCCCCCATCCCTTCACTCTTTGGAAAGGGAAGTACTGCAGTTGCCATCTTATCCCAGTAACTTATTTTCTGAATTAAAAGTGTAGCTGAATTTATTGCCACAAAACTGTACTTGTTGGAAAAATATTTTTCAAACATCTCTCAGTCTAAAGAGATGGAACTCCTTGTAAAGCATCTTTTGAATACTGAGATTGATGAGTTTGCATGATTTTTGCTTCCAATTATAAGTCCTGAACCACAATGACATCTCTAAAATTGCACTATGCCTACAGCCCATTAATTTCAACACATTTCATATGAGAGTACAGTTATAGTATATATAATTTTCATTTAGGATGTGGCTCTGGATATGTGATTATCAGATCAAGACTGTGATAGAAATATAGATGCAAATTCATGTAGAAATTTATTAGTTCTTTTTTCATTCTACCTAGCTGCAGTTCTTTAGCAGATAGAGTAAATTAATTTCCTACACTATTCAAAATTGAAAGAGTTGCAAAAGAACCAGGAATGAAGCTAAAATCTATTAATGTTTTAATGGGCTCTTTTTATACCCAAAGTAACAAGTATTTATCTAGCATACAATCACAGACACCTTCTGAAAGTCAGTCAAAGAAAACTGTTCCTTGCCATTTACAGAGACTGAAAAACCAGCTGCTGACCATCACAGATTTTGCATCAACTGCCTTCTACCAGGAAGTCAAGGAGCTCAGTATCAAACTTCTGTCTCTCTCTACTGTAATGCTGAATTTTCACCAACCTTTCCTGTAGTGACATAGATTGGGAAGAATCTAGTTTAAAGGATTCAATAGCCTATTTTGAAGATAGCAGGGTCAAGGTCTTAAATTGTTTTTTTCATAGAACTTCCTAATGATGACTCAATTAATTCAGAATACCAAATTCAAATATTAATGCAATGAATTTAGTTTGGCCCGAAGAATAAAAAGAAACCATTATTCTCCATGATGTCACTATAGATTAGCAGTAACTTTTAATTAATAATTTATTTGATTAATGTTGTCCTTTTCTCTGGTCATGAAGGCTTCATATTCTTCTCAAAGATAACAGTCAAGTCTGAACTACATTCATAATACATTTTTTGTTTTGTTCTGAAAGATTTCTGACTGATTTGATATTTTAGTGTTTCTGTTTTAAACAAATTTTGACTAGAAATTTACATTATATTTTATGAGTGAAGGAAATGGCTTGTGAAAAAATTAAAATTTCAATGTTTCATTTACTGGAAATACTATGTAATATTTGTACACAATTCACAAATTGAATTACACTTCTTTGCAGTTGCAGCAATAGTTCAAAATGAGAAATATCTAGGTAGAAAAAATGTTTCTGGCTTTTTTTTTTCCCCAGAAACTGAATAATTACTTAAAATACCATTATGTTTCAAATTATTAACAATACGAAATAAAAGTTATAATGGCAAGCAATTACCTTGTTCCTATAATATAAAATGACCTGTTTCCTTTCATTCTTCCAAAAAACATGGAGACTTTTGTTTCCCAGGGTAATCAGAGAAAGTAGTACAAAGACATGGAAATCCATAATCAGACTTCTGGAAACTATTTCATCATGGAAGTGTAGCAATAAATTGTATTTAAAAAAATAACTACTCAATGGCAGTATCAAAACCAGCTCATTCTATTGGATAGAGGACTTCACAGAAGACTAAATTTCATGTGGAATATTCACAGGTTTCTTTGGTTCCTAATTTTTTGCAGTCTTTGAGAACTCAATTACATAACAAAAAATGCCAGCACAATCAGTATCAATATTCAGCAAGTGCTGATTCTCAGTAGTAACTTACTGGCAAATTTCTGGACACTTAAATAAAATCACAAAGTCTTAATAAAAAAAAGTCAATCAGAAGATGCCATGATCACAATGTGCAGGACTTTCTAGCGACTAATGAAAAAAGGAAAGGGAAAGGGAAAGGGAAAGGGAAAGGGAAAGGGAAAGGGAAAGGGAAA
>VZRM01004509.1:3368870-3395418 GCA_013397955.1 Grantiella picta
GAAAGGAGAGGGAAGGGAAGGGAAGGGAAGGGAAGGGAAAAGAACATGCACACAACAGCCTTCAAAAAATTATTTAAAACATAAAATGGTAAATATTTTGACAATGTTTTAATAGAGTGCTTTATTTTATTAATAAACATATTCAGATTTTCTCACTTTTCTCAAAACAAAACACTCTGGCAAACTCAAAACACTTAATAGATCAGAAAATGCAACAGTAAAAAATATTTCTCTCAACTCTTTGTACTATTTACTTTTGCTATTTGATTATAATCAATGGGATATATACTGCCGACACTCTAATACACTCCAGAGTACAAACTCACATTCATATAGGGACACAAACTCTCTATTTCGTGTGTTCCATGAGTATAGCACCTAAACATATAAGCTGTTGACTAATTAGTTGTTGAGTTGCTGTTTCCACATTACAAACTGAATTACACCTATTTAAATTTTAAATGAAGTCCATGAGTAAATCCCTCCATGTCACCTATTTTTCAAGAGCAGGAAGGTCACATTTCAAGGACATGGAGTAGATACCTTCTGCTACACTAGCAGTCTGGCAGGCAGCCAAAACTCAGTTCTTTAATCTGCACTGATTTTTAGGATTTCTTTTAGGCCCCTGAATATATATGGAACTGGACAATATTTATTTTAATATTTGAATGGTCACTAGAATTTACCAACATAAATATATACAGGCTCATATGCATATACATACATTAATACACATAAATATACACCCACATTTACTCTAACATATTTTGCCTAATTTTTTCTTTTAAAAATTTTGGCTGTTTTCAAATTAAGGCACATTTTTCTGGGAAAGATAAGACCCATCTGAAGCTGAATCTGAAAATGTGCAGGAAAGGCAACAAGGACTTCTAGAAGTCTACTGACAGCAAATAAAAAAGTGTGGGCCTGCTGCCGAATGGGAATGGGCACCTGGTGACACAGGACGTGGGAAAGGCTGAGGTGTTCAACACCTTCCTCACTTTGAGAAAGCAATCTTGGCAAGACCAGCCTTCATCAACCCTTCATTAACCCCTGCCCTGAGACCTATTGGAACAAGGAAAACTAAAGGTTGGTGGAGGAGGATCAAGCTTGGGAACATTTAAACTGAATGGACATAGACAATCTCTTTTTGGATGGGATGCAGCCATGAGTGCAGAGGCAGCTGGCTGCCACCATTCAAAACCTCTCTCAAATATCTTTTTAAGGTCAGGGCAAGACAGGGGGGTTTCTGAGGCCTGGAAGAAAGCAAATGACATTGCTATCTTGAAGAAGTGCAAGAAGGAGGACCCAGGGAACTGCCAGTCTCACTGCAGTCTCTGTGCAGTTGATAAAGCAAATAATCTTGAAAACCATTTCTAAACATATAAAGAACAAGAAAGTGACTGGATGTAGTCAGCATAGACTTATGGAGGGCAAAGCATGCTTGATCAAACCAATAACTTTCTACAGTGAAAGGACTAGACCTCTGGATGAAGGAAGAATGGTGATGTATTTTATCTTGACTTCAGCAAAGACATGACCTGGATGATGGGACAGAGTGCACCCTTAGAAAATTTGCAGATTGAACAAAGCAAAGAGGAATGTCTGATACACCAGATGGTTGTGCTGCCGTCCAGAGGGATTTGAACAGGATGAAGAAATGGACTAACAGGAACTTCATGAAGTTCATCAAAGGAAAATGAAGTCCTGTATATGGGGAGGAATAACCCCACACACCAGTACGGACTGGGGCTGACTGGCCAGAAGCTTTGCAGACAAGGACCTGATGGACAAGAAGCTGAGTAAGAACCAGCAGTGTGCCACTGCAACAAAAAAACCCCAGCAGCTTTCTAGGGCATTATGATGACCGTTGCCAGCAAGTTGAGGGAACAGACCTTGACCTCTGCTCACCCCTGATGAATCCACACCTGGAGTGCTGTGTCCACATCTGATTATCCAGTGCAAGAGGAAAATGGAAGTACCAGAGAGAGTCCAGCAAATGACCACAAAGATGATTAAGGGACAGGAGCATCTGTCATAGGAGGAGAGGCTGAGAGAGCCAGGAATGTTTACTGGGAGAAGGAAGGTTTGGGGTGATCTCAGTATGTACTTGATGGGAGTAAAGAAAACTGAGCCAAACACTTTTCAGTGGTGTCGAGTTGTAGAACAAGAGGGAAAGAACACAAACTGATATATTTTAAGTAAATAGTAGAAAAAACTTACACTGTAAGGGTGATTGAACACTGTAGAAGTTGCCCAGAGAAGCTGTGGAGACTAGAACCTTGACATTATTCAAAGCCCAGCTGGACTCCATCCTTGGCAACTTGCTCTTGTCAACTGTTTTTGCCAGCAAGAACAGAATCTTACATCTTGAAACAGTCCCTAGCACATGCATAAATACATATATAGACAGTAGTGTATTTTTTTTTCTGTGACTCAACATAAGTAATCATCTGACTAAAATCTAACAGTATTTCTTGCACAAAGGTTTTTAAAAGTTAGTGTTTTTCCTGACTTAGGACTATCAGGATTTTAAATCGTGGTTAAAAATTCGAGGTAATTTACAACAGAAATCATTCACAATTTAATTTTGAAAGGACTTTTAAATATTTTCTGCATCTCTGAATTGTTGCAATTTTCTCAAAGCTTGCACAATAATAATTTCTTATTTGATTATAACTCAAGGTTATTTTTTCTCCTTGTTAACCAAATAACCCCTGATCTAAAGCAGCAATCCTAACTGGCATTTTTAAACCTAATTATATTATTTTAATGGGCTTGGATATATAGATGCTTCAGTAATTTAGTGTAATTTGCTCAGCTTGGTTAGGAAAAAAGAAAAGGAAACAAAGCTTACTTTTCAATTTCATCATGCTGCCTTGAGAAGAAACAATAAAGAACGATCAAATTTATGTACAGTCTTGTTACAACTGAATATGTTAATTACTTTTTATCAAAACAACTTTATGTTACTAGGAAACAGAGTAACAAAGGCCACAGGTGGTAATGAAAGAAGGATGCCTTATCAGAAGTGACTAATACTGCTTGAGTTGCCAGAGTAACCAGATTGTCTCCTAAAAATGTATACTTTGACATTCGCTTATCAATGCTACTGAAATGCAACTCTTATCATGACCGCATAGCAAATTTCATTTCCATATAAGTGATGAATATGCAGATTCTTCCATTATTTGAACATCTCATCTATTTCTTTTTCATGCACAGAAGAAAAGAAATGCTTCTTGTGGGTAGATTTCACCCCCTGAAAGGGATAGGCAATGGCTTCCTTGATTTGTCTTTCGTACAGTTTTGCTTTTGGGACTTGGGTGATTATGCAGTAGTTTTGCTTTGGATTGAGAAGTAACAGTTTGTCTTTCCTTTACCAATTTCTTTTTGCTGTATTTTCATTCATCTCATTGCCTCCTTTAGCTGCATACTGCTACCTAGATATGACAAAATATCATGAATGTGCTGTTTCACAGAGAATCAAAGACTTTTGTTTCATATTTGTTTTATATCTTTATTGCCATAAAATCTCAGAAAATTGTTTGGATCTGACTCACAAGAGTCTTTGTTATACCTTTAGTTGCCATTTTCATCTCTGCAGTAAAGACAAATGTCACTTTGCTTAGCTTTCTCGTACAATATTATAGCAAATTCTCTGTTATCTCAGCATCCACATGACTGCACACAGGGCTCTAAAAAGGGAATATGCCTTCCTGTTTGTCCCTTGAAGAAAATCAGGCTACAAGAAATGCCCTGGCAACAGTATGGCACTGTGATATTTTATTTATTTATTGCCTCATATTGAATATGCAGCTGGTCAGTAGATCCCCAACCAGGAGCTGAAGCACTTGTGCAGGGACTCATGGAGTAGGAGAAAGACCATGGCACCATCTGGCAAAAGTAAAGCTGTAGTCGTAAAGAAACAAGAGAAAATAATCAAAACAGAAGGGCAGGAGTCTCATGCTCAGTGCGTGAGATTTGATAGATCTGAGCTGCCTAAAGCCAACTATTTTGACTTGCTAAAGTTCTGTTCTTGGCACACAACTAAATTACTACCAATTGAAAGAGTACAAAATCAACTCCTACCTCCTTTGTTGATACAAAACAGAAGTATGACTTTCTCATCTTCGGAAACTGGCCATGAAAATGTCTGTGTAACTTTCAGCAACACAGGCACACAATATCATCTTCAGAATAAGTGATTTGCAATACTTCAGAGAAGGAAATCAAAACGTTTCTCAGCTGTTGAATACTGGAGGTTGTTCTCAGTACAAGGTATGATCTCATCAGAAATTCAACCAATGAGTAATGGCATTCACCAAGAAAATAGGTTGAAATTCCAGGTAAGGCTCTTCTGTTAAAGAAGTAAGTATTTTTCTCTGTGCAGTACTGGTTGTCTAAAGGGGAAAGTTTTATCTCCTCTAATTTCAGACATCTAAAAGTTAAATGTCCACATCTGTCCACATTGTTTGGATACATACAATGATGAAGAAAACTAGTCTTCACCACAAGGAAATGTGCCCAGCCCACATAGATACCTACTTCAGGATGAGATGAATTGCTCTCTGGAAATACCTCTTCCTTCACTGTAAAGGGAAACTGAGGGTTCAAGCTTGGACACTAAAGTTATACTTGCTTAAATTATGGTGCAGTTATTCATGGTGACTGCAAGATACAAGACTGTTCAAACAACTGGCACTTGAGGTGAATGTATAAGCACAAAGTTGAAACAGTCTACAGTATGTGGCTATCGTAGAAAGTAAACATTAATCTTGAGAGAAATTTTATTATATATTAAAAAGTTTGAGGGCAATTTAAATTATAAATGAATGAAACTGAGCATGTTGTACAAAAACCTTGTATCAGTATCATTCAAATTTTAAAAGAAGCATCAAAATGTCAAAAAAGAAATATTTTTCCCTAAGAAATCTGTCAAATTTTGACGACTTTAGTCTGAGTATGATCTGCAAGCCTTACTGCTTCATTACCACTTTGCTACAGTCCTATTGAATGCAGTGTCAATGGACCTACTTAGAGAACACACGACTCCTCAGTATCTCATTGTGGCCAAGTCCAGTTTTCCTCAGTCATTGCTTTTTTCATTCAATTCAAAAAGGTTAGTTGAAGGCTGAAATTGAACTTGCAGGTCAGCCTCTATTTTCTTCATGAAAACCCGTGAGCAGACTGAAGATACAGCAGAAAACTGGACTAGGCAAGATTTTAGATGTCCCTGTGCTGATGTAGTAGTAGCAGTAAATATTCGATCAAGTGTTAGTAAAGATCTCAGGCTTTCCATTCAGCCCCATCCTATGTATCAATATTACTAATTTTCAGAAATAAACAAATGAAAACAGACTGAATAACTGCAATTTATTCTTCCTGAATTTCTTCTCTCCCCTCCAAATGCTACATGCTATATAAAAGCCAAGATATTTATTTAAGTATTTTTATTACAGTTCAGATTCAATTAGAATTCTTTTCACAGAAGGTTAATACAATCTTATAAGCTTTAACATTCTTCTTGAATAGTTAATTCTAATGCTTTAACAGCTAAGTTACTGGTCAAGAATGCACTAGAATCAGAATAGTTTTGATTCCAGTAAAGTCCTACATGTTGTCCTATTTGAAAATCCTGACTGTGACTCACGATAGGCTCCCAAGTGAGCCACTTAAATCAGCAAAACTGATTAGGTTGGGAACATTAGCCTACCAAAATAATTCAGAAAAGCTATTCTACCTTACCCAAAAATTGTCTCAAGGGATTTAATCCCTTTCACGGGCAGGCAAATTTTCACTTTGTCATAGTTTGGGAGAAGGCTTTAGAATTTTTCTCCATCACTGTTACTAAGCAACAAATAGATGGGTGATTAAGAGCTATCAACTCTTTTGTAAGAAACAAAGGGTGTGCTTGGGCAGGGCAGGGGAAGTGAAAAGCCGACCATTTGGAACTCTCACTCTCGTCCTCGGACACCGGAGGAGAGGCTACTCCTTGCTTCTGGCTGGAACCAGAGGAAGTTCGGCTGTGCCCTGTTCTCTTCTCCTGGCTGGGTGAGCTTTGATTCGACCTCTTTTTCCCACTGGGAGGTGCACATTTCCCCGGGCTGTGCTCTCTCGCAGTAGCTCCCGGGAGAGTCTGGCTGCCTCCGCCGCTTGCCCCCCCCCACCGCCCGCCACACGAGACCGTGGCGTCTGCTGTGACTGTGGAACCCTTGCTGCCTCGCTAGCTAGCTGGGAGAGCCAGCCCCTTGCTCCCCTCTGCCACCCTGCTCGTCATTCCGAGCTGTTTGCTGTCCTGCCTGCTTCTCAGCCTCTTCCGCCATCACTTAACTGCCTGAGGCTGACCTGACTGCGCCACAGCGCCACCTGCAGCCACTCGGCAGTCATCGCACCTGCCGTGCCTGGCCGGGAGCTCAACAGCACCACCTGCTGCTTCTGACTGTGATTACACCACACGGGAAAAGGCGCAGCAGCTCAAAAGTCATCTGCTGTTGGTTTCTGGTTCTATTTGTGGTTGTTATTATTGTTATTGCTTGTTTATAGATACTAGTAAAGAACTGTTATTCCTTTTCCCACACCTTTGCCTGAAAGCCCTTGATTTTTAAAATTAAATAATTCGGAGGGAGGGGAAAATCACATTCTCTGTCGTAAGGGAGGGTTTAGCCTCTCTTAGCAGACACCTGTCTTTCAAACTGAGACACACAGTGCTTGCAAATAATGGACACCTGGAAAGTTTATGTTTACTATGAATTACAGACTTTTAAATCAACAGGTTATAAAACTACTGCACCAACACTACTGATTCAGAACAAAATTATGTGCAAAATGTAAATATAAACCTGTATGTATAAAATGGTCTGGGGATAATATATCTGCCCTCATTGAGCTATCACACAATACCCAATGTTAACAGTTAAAGCACTGAGTTTGCATCTCAATTGAATTACTTATTGAAAAAGAGTTTTATAATACTAGAAGAGATGAAAGGTAACAGGACTGGGATTACACAAGAAACAGATACAGACTACTAGAGTCAGTATTACAAAAATTTCTTATTCAGTTCCTTTTTATTGCTGTTGCTGTGCATAACACTGCAAGAGAGGAATAGTAACATTTTAAAGGGAATAAGCAACAAAGAAGATTCTGGCTGAATAGCACTAATCTTTCACTGCAAGACCTCATGTTTAATCAGACTACATGTGTACTGTGCATATGAACCTTACAACCTTTCCTTTTCTGCCTTACATTGTTGCTGTTATTAAATAATAATAGTTCCCTAACGTACCCAGTGGAATGAGGGTGGTCATGTTGCTAAACATGCAGTGAGAAGCACTCACTGCATTCCCTTCTAAAGAATCAGCCTAGGCAAAAAAATTTGCTCGAAGTCAGTGACAAATCAAGGGAAAAAAAAATCCACATCCTTTCAGAGGATCCCTTCCTCTCAAGTCATTTAGCTCCATGTTATCATATGGCCTATTTGAAGCCTCTCAGTTTTCTATTATAGTGACCCTTCATTAGTTAACGTGGAGTGAAAATGTTACTGCACTTGTTCTCAAGCCATTTCACTGTGCTGTCACCAAGACAAACCAAACCACACAAAGAATAAATAAAATTTCACATAGACTTTCACAGTAACAAATGCATTATTACCATCTGCTTCACATGCCTTATTATTTTGTCTGAAAATTTTCCAATGCCTTGGGAATCTGCGTAAAAGAATACTTGAATAGAAAAAAGGTGCTTTCGTCTCTCCATTTGAATACAAATTCAAGTCACAGCCTAAAAGCCCACACGGCTACACTACTTAGCTCTTAGTAACACATACTTCTACCATGAAGCAATCACAGTGAAGTTTAAGTATCACTAATTTATGAGGTCAAAGGTTTGCCCACTCTAATCAATCCCAAATCCATCTTGAATGAGACTGTGACTTACTGTCTTTTGCAAGAAAAAGAATGGTATCTGGGGTGGACATGTGTTCTTGGTGACAATGAATTCTCTCTCACAACCAAATACACAGCTCTCATCTATCTCCCATTTCAGTGTCTCTTTCTTCATTGAAAGATTTTTGTCTAATCTGCTCATGAATTCTTAATCCAATGCTTCAGTTGACCTAATGTTACAAAATTTGTGATGTTGAATGCCTATTTTCTTTTCCTTTCATAAATTTTAAGAACTTATTTGAATTTATTTTATTAAATACTTCTTTTATATTCCAAGACTTAACTGAGAAACTTCTGTTTCCCTCAACTTTTCTCAGAGGTCTTGTAATTCTTATTGCTCTGTATGGACTACCTGCAATTGTTACTTCTCAGCTGTGTTCAAGTCTGGACAAAATGTCTCTACATCACAGCACAAGGGATATATATATATATATATATGTATATATCTTTCCAGAAGTGCCTCTGTCCATCCATCTCACTATATACTTTGGGATTCTTTTGGCAATATCATGCCATTTTTGACATTTGCTAATTTTGTAATGCCTTGTGGTTATAAAAAAATCTTTGTCTTAAAATGTTACATAATCAACCTTTCCCTAGCCTGTACTTGCACTGCTGTTTCTTCTCAATTAACTTTTTTCATTTATATTTCCCCTATTTTCTCCCCAATGGTTTCCACATCCATTTCAGAATCCTTTCCTTTGATGTTGAAGGTTCAGCTGTGTGCAGGTTAGTATCATTGGAAAACTGAGTAAGTATTGTTCCTATTGTCTCATCCAAATCGATATCATGAATATTAAATAACACCAGACATAGTACAGACGCTGCAGTACTCTTCCAACACATTCATATAAACCACCACTGAAGTGCTGATAATGACTCGTTGAGAATGACTTTCCAATCAAGGTTACGTATATCCTGATAACAGAACCGATAACCAGTAAATAAACAAAAATAGGATAAAAGCCCAGAATGAACCTCATCATGTGACTCAGAATGTGTTGTAAATTCATAATTGCATGCAGCTTGACAGCACTGTTACATATATGTGTTAAGAGAACATGAATAGAGAAAGAATCTTTCTTATTCAGAACACTAGTCACTCTTAGAGCATGAAAAATTATTTTCCAAGACTCTCTTATTAGCAACATCATGCATTATACAACAGCACTGCTTGTTCAAACTGTTTTTCTGATAAGAAACACTGCATTTTAAAAAGCAACCTCTATTTTAATATTTAATACCTCAGCATATCTAGATCTCCAAAAGTAGCAAGCTATTTAGGCAAGCAGTGCACTTCGTGTAATGTTAAAAGCATTTCTGGCATTTTATGTTATCTACTTTTTAATGACTGTATTTTCCTAACATTAAAAATGAATTAATATCTTTCCTTAAGTAGTCTGCTGAATGCTGAAAGAGTAAATCTGACAAGGTTACTCATACCGTGCCTATACTGTAGAGACCTACACATCAGTTTGTTTTTCATACTTTTGAAAGAAAATGGGTTTCCTTCAAAACTCAGTATCTCCAAAGCTCATCACAGTTATGCCTGGGCACCAAGGAGAAACACATACATGTATTGCCTTCAAATTTCTTTAAGCTACACTGTCACCACTGCTCTTACTGGCCCACCACTGCTCTTACTGGCATTCAAATCCAGTGAGGATTGAGCTGTATCAATTCTTCAAAACTGCATGTGGTCTAAAATTTGCAGCAAAGAAACCCTTAGAGTTGCGCAGTGTAGCCCTAAGACTATCAACGACACCAAAATAAAGATCAAATCTCTATTTTATATTCATCTCTAACTGAAGTGACTTCATTTTCCGTGTTTCCACTGTTCCTGTGGTCTTTGTCCCTTAATGGTTTATTGATTAGAAAACAGAAGCAAAAATGACCATTCATAGCATTCCTAAGCTAAAAGGAATTCTGGGAGTATAATAAATATTTTGTAATGTATTTATGAGGTTTCCTACTTTTGCATTTCTTTTTCCTCATATTCATTTCAGGTTCTGTATTGAGATCTGAAAAGCAGCCCTTCATTCCAACCAGCTAATGGCCCTACATTTTATCAGCTTTTTCTTCTTTACACCCTCCAGTAAGAGGTAAAAGAGACTGAAGCCCATACATCTCAAAGGCCCAATTCTGTAATATCTTGTTAGAAAAAAGAAAGTCAACATTAGTCCAACGATCTATAACAATTAGAAGGATTTAGTTGGACAACTTGTCTAAAACCTAAGAAACAATTCTCAATGACAAGAGACTAAGAAAAAATATGGGAGATTCTATCAGAGCCAAATCAATAGCAAGAAAGAAATTCCCTGACCCATTTTTTTTACATATTGGGAAGATCATGTTTTCTCACACTTTCTGACTGACTTCCTACGTTTCTTAAGAAGCTTACAATCAACTATAGCTGATGTTAGAAAACCACCAGTATTTTTTGTCATCAGCTTTACACTCTGTACTGCAAATCATGTTAGTGTTTAATGGGAAAGAAATGCTTCACTGAGAGCACTATATTAAGCTATTTCCTAAACTAAAACGAAAACAGACTAGATGCAGTGGCAACAAAAACTATGCAAAATAATTGCAGACCCCAGCCTCAAATCAATACCTAAGAATTAAAACACAGACCTGCTTGTCTTTTCCTCTTCTGAGATCACATGTCTTCACACCAGAGAAAGAAGAGAAAATCCTCCCTGACCTTGGTATGCACCAGGCTAACACGTGCAGCAGTTAAGGCCTCAGTCAAAAGCCTGATTGTCCTAATATTTGTAATCCCTATAATTCAGCTTTTTTCAAAATGCTTAATGCCACAGATCCAGAGATTCTAACTCTGTTTTTCTGCTCATTTCTTAAAATGTATGCACAACAATAGAATTAATTACTTTTTTTGTACAGCAACAAAAAAGTTTCCACTTTCCTTTGTATTTACAGACTTACAGCTCACTGTGTAAACCCAAAATGTGAGAGACATAAGTGTTTTATGGTGCATGAATGGCACGAACAGTTATAAACAGTTATAGCACCTATTCCTGGAGTGAAAGGTCTTTGTAGGAATATTATGGGCTCTTTGAAAATGTTTTCCCCTATTATACTGAAAAGAGTCTTTATTTTAATGGTTATATATTGATTTTCTTTTAGAAGCAATAGTTTCTTCACCCACATGATCTGTTATTCTCATGCATGCTGACATTTCTAATGCAGTATATTAAATAAAGTACAGTAGCCTATTCATCCTACTCACTGAAATTACTTTCTGGAAGCAATGACAAGTATTTCACAGTATTTCACCAACTTCCTCAAAACCATCCATATCAACTTCTAAGAAAAGCAGCTATTACTTGCAGTTTTCCAGACTTACAAACAGTGCTTCATTATCCTGACCTAGTAGTCTACAGAAACTTTCCCATAAGCGAAAGCGACTATTTCTCATACTAGAAGCATTGCTATAATTAGACCCCTACTGAGCTGTCCTTAGCCCAAGGCACAGTCAAGAAATTATATCTGGAAAACAGCATTTGATTAGGATAAACTTATAAATTCATTATGCAGGTCTCCCAGCTATCATTTCATGTGGATAATTCAAACTCCTTTTCATAACTTATTTAATGAGACAATAAGTATCCATGGGACAGGTTATTAAAAGTTCCCAGTAATATATTTGAGTTGGTATATGTCATATAGATGCCTTGGCTCTGTGCTCAAAAACAGGTGTTTGAAGATAGACTAGGAATCAAAAGCCATCAGAGAGCATGAATATCTATGTAACTGTAGCAACAAGCTTAATTTAAATCATGGAGTGGTACCTGAGTGATTCATGTAAAAATCAAATGAAAAGGACTAAGATTTGCTTCCAAGTATAATCTATCCATCCTTAAAAATGATGACTTTCTGCCTGTGACAGACTTGAAACTAGCGTTCTCGAGAAAATTTAAATTAGCATTAATAAGGAACAAATCTCAAGTGATTCAGAAAACTGTTAGGGCTTAGTTCTGCATCTCAGAAACCGTGAGGCAAATCCTGTTGGAGCAATTTCTGAGGCACCTACATGGGCCTGCATTGATTCATCTTTCATGGAACAAGGCTGCTTGACTATCACCTTGGACAGCACATCCTAGTTATTCAAGATGTAGGTGTGCAAAGAAAAGGATTTCTTTTGCCCCTTACCAAGGCTGGTTCCCCTCCCACTCTGTAGCAAACATCTCTGCTACTATGTACTCATTCCTGATTTCCATCCCACAGTTCTGATTTGGAGATGTGCACTAGGAACTGAGCCCTCTCCAGGGGCTCAGCAGTGGCCTTGCCAATCAGGTATTTGGCACAGCCACGCCTCTCTGAAAGCAGAGATTTCCCTCCCAGCACAATCAGGAGTATCACAACACTCTTTGAGGACCTATATTGCTTGACTTTTCCTCAATGGTGACATT
Source organism: Grantiella picta (assembly GCA_013397955.1). NCBI lineage: Eukaryota > Metazoa > Chordata > Aves > Passeriformes > Meliphagidae > Grantiella > Grantiella picta. The sequence goes on from VZRM01004509.1 coordinate 3,381,244, forward strand.
CCCACCACATCTGTCTTCCTCTCGTAACACGTTGGTCGGTCAGTCTGAACCCTTAGATGGAGAGTGACATTCATGCCTGGAAGTTTGGTTTCAACTTGCTGCACTGCAGCATGCTGCCCCCGTATGAGAGAGGAGAGCATCTCAGGCAGGTCTAGCAGCTCTGTTTCAAACATTTGTGTTATTCCTACCACTAAGTGGTAATAGTGTAAGCAGATGGGAAGCCCTATATTGGTGGGTTTCTGCAAATTTATGCAAATCAAGACTAAAAAATACAGTTTGAGGGTTAGGAAGGTCTTGCTGCCAGAAAATGTAGCTCCTGCGAGGAAGAATGAAGCTCTGTTGAGAGTTTGGGGTACTTGAAGAAAGAATAAAACAGGTAAAAACACTGAAGAACCCTGAAGCAGACCATTCTGAATGATTTTCCTTTCTGCAGTGGCATGTATGGAAAAAATGGAGCTAGAAGTGGCACATTGCAGGCACTGCACCCACGGGCATGTTGCATGAAGCAACACCTCAAGGCAGAGAACTGAATATAAAGGTTTGATGACTCCTCTGCCAGAGGACACCTCTGTGCAGAACTAATTTGTCATCAATTACGTAGCCAGAACCTAACAAATTAGATGAAATAGTTTCTGTTCAAACATAACTTTTTCTTTTGTCCTGGATGGTAAACGGATATTGGAATGAGTGGTTTTGTTGTTATGTAATCCTGACTGAGATTTCATTTAGACCTGGAAACACAGCAAAGAGCATGACAAGAAGTTGTTCAGATACTCTCTCTCCTACCAAAAGGACAAGAAAACTTCAGTGACAACAGCAACAAAATCAAGGGAGTGATAAAACTCCCTGTTCAAGAGTCAGATCAAATCTGTCTTTCCCTTACTGATCTTCATTTTTCCATGTGCTCCAAGAAACCCTGGTGAAAATGCATTTACTCAGCTTCTCTGCCTGTCACTACTACCAGATCACTTTCCTCACAGTTCTCACAGTCGTCATGAATGTGTGAAAGGCTTGCACGGTGCCTTTCACCTCCTCCCACCGTGAGCCGTAACGTGCCAGCACTTTGGATTTAAGAGACACCGAGAAGTTTTTCATATGTAAACAGTCACTTTCTGCTCATGTGATATATTACTGTTATTCAGAAAACAGCCAAGGACACTGAATCTGCAAGTAACTATAATTCTACCGTGCAAGCACCATAACTTTATACTGTGAAGTTACCTTTAAAAATATGATTGGAGTATTATGTTTCCATGTTATTTTCTTGCTGGAACACAATAAATTCTTGTCAAGCCTCCTAAGATTGGAAGATTTTATTCAGCTAAAGCTTAAATCAGTCTGACTTATGCAAAATTTGAGAGGGATGAGAAAGGTGCCCTTTGCCATATCTCACTGGTACCTCATACACCTTGAGATCAATGTGCCTTTCAATATTCATTGTGTCGGGCTTTATTCTAAATTCCCACAGGTTCAGCAGGCAGTGGGAGCGAGAGGAGGAACAGAACTGTTCCACGTACCTTCAGCCTGGAAAATTAAGTTAGAGAAGATTTGTCCATTACCATTTGCAGACCTGCAATTGGGGCTATTTTTGGTTCTAAGTATTTCTGTACTCAGGCAATTGTCTTCCCTTTGCTATTAGCCTTTACTCTGCTTAATCAGGCAGCCTGTCATTTGTCATACCTTCCTGTTGCTTTCTTGGCCTCACAAGTTTTGATGGGCTTTTATGGGCAGAAAGGTCTCATCAAGCCTTCAAAATGTGAAATCCGCATCTGCTAACTATTGGGGGAGGGAGGTCCAGACAAAATGGATAGCTGTAATTGCATGGAGAAGCTTTATGCCTTCAAATCACAACTGGATGGTTTTGTGATGTGTAGCGTGCACAGTTTGCACCTGAAATTTTAATTAACTGGGTAAGAAAAAACTGTCATTAATGCATGTGATGAAATGCTCTCACACACAAAAAAAAAAAAAAAACAAAAAAACAAAAAAACCCACCGGATTGCAAGGGAAAAATAAGATTCACTTTTACCATGAATATTTCCTTTCTTTCATCTAGAAACCCTTAATGCTATTCTTGGGGAAAAAAAAAATCATTAAAAACTCCGATGCTCTGTCTGCCTTCTGTATGCTTTTACAATTTCTGAAGGATTTTTCCAAGGATGATGAGGGACAAGATCCTTGTTAGAGAACACTTTGAATCTCATCCAACAAAGATGACAATAAATCTTCAAACCATTTCTGACCATATGTCACAACTCCTGAAGGCAAATGAAGGCTTTTACAGCTTTTAAATAATCTTTGGCAATGACAGCTGCTAAGACACTTACCCTCCTCCCCACTCTTTCGTTTCGCACAAACGGGAGGAAAAGTTGTGCTTTCATTCACTCTGCTTCCAGAGTCACACATCATGACCTGAGTTACTGCAAACTAAACATTAACAGCTACATGAAAGGTCTACTTAATGTGTGCAAATTGAGAAACCTGTTATCCACAGAACTCACAGTTTTCAAAATAAAGATACTGCCTTACATTCCTAAACTATAGCATTTTTCAAGGGCAAACTGTATTTACTTTGGTGTTTCTGGTACTAAATCAGCTCCAAACACAGAGAAATAAATAATTCTGTTAACCTCTGTATAGGAAACTTGCAAGGGCTGAATGCTATAAATGACTATATTTACCATACTTAATAGTATGATTTTTGCATCCGTTTTCTTCTACTGAAAGGCTCAGACTAGTACATCAGAGTGCAAAATGGGACCTGAATTTTAAGAAAGCAGTAGTTCTTGTGACCTCAATGGAACATTTGTCTCCTTACAGAGAATCTTGTGAGTTATGCAGATCAGTCTAGCAAGCCTGGGAGAGGGCTGCTCTAAAAGAGAATGCATTTATCCATGAGAACATTTTCTTATTTCACAAGTTTCTGGAGAGAAGAAAAAAGCGTGTGCTTCATTTTAAAATATTTGTTGTGGAAAATAGTATATACAAGGGGCCCCAACTGGACTGGTTAGTTTTCAGTTAGTAGAAATTGGTAATTTCTAGAAACTGAAGACTTCATCAGTGGTGAAATGCTACATTTACTGCATTTTACTTATCTTAAAATAAACAGGGAATCCTAACACAAAGTACATTCTGTGTTCAGTCATATAAATTACTTTTTTGTATTTCTTAGATAACTAAGTCTACAAATCAGTTAATTAATTTCATAAACACACACACACACGCTTTTTCTCAGTATTATTATACATGTGACACCCATGACTAATCTAATAATAATGTTCTAAATATTCTTTATCACATTCATCTGTCTACAACATCAGCTTTAAAAAAATAAAAAACAACAAAACTCACAAGCATTTGCTATTATTTTTAAAATCTTACTTGACACCAGGCTTACTTTATTATAATATAACAAATATCTACAATTTACTGCAGTGAGTGGGTGCGCAAGTGAATGTCTTTCAAAGTCCCCTGTGCGTTTAGGAGCCAAAGTTCCACAGGTATCAAACGGTGGGGTTTTGTATCCTCATCTGTACAAAGCCTGATATTTAAAATAATCCTTGGCACATGAATACTTACAGAAGTCTAGCCACTGATTTTTGAGAGTTTTACTTTCACAAGTCTGATGCCAAGTTGGTTCAGAGCATGGGCTGTGTGAGTTTGTAGCTAACTATTCCCATCTGGGCTTTTCCATTTGTGAGGAAAAGAGAATGTCTAGGAATAAGGCATCTGCTGATAGTTGATTATGACAAGCTAAATAAACCCCAAAAGCAGTAGAGAGATGGGATCTGGAATCTATTTGGGGATTTAGGAAGTGGTGGGATGAACAATTTGGAATTTCTGCAATGACACAGCAATGATTTTACACATCTTTTTTGAGGCAATCAGTTGCTTTCTTAGTTTTTTTCAAGACAGAGAAGCAAAGAAACACCTGATGAATGCAGTGGTGGTCCTCACCTTAGAGTATACACCTTAAATGAAAGATCTGGGTTCAATACTCTCTTCAGCCAGAAGAAGATACCTAAACCTTTTACTTTCCAACAACATGCCATCGTCCATTCTGTATTTTGGAGTGAAGATTTCTCTTCCTGTTGCAAAATATTGCCTATGGTGACTAAACTGATATGAATATGTCACTTTCTGAGGTTTGTCTCAGTATGACTAAGTAAAAATAAGGTTTTAGGCCTAAAAAATATGTTTTAGGCCTAAATATATGTTATAAATACACTGAGTTGCAAATTTATACATGTATTTTATACAACTATGCAGATACTTTCCTGCAAATTGCACGTACAAGTAATGTGTTTGGTGAAACAGGTGTCTTCACTCTCAGGACACAGTGAAACACATCTCATACATCAAGTATTTGCTGACCAAATAAGCAGAAGCTGCTGTGCATAGGCCTATGTACTTTCTATGGAGAACAAAAAGTACATGTGCTTTCAAATCCAGCCAAGTTTCTCTGAGCTGTATTTTATACCCCCATTAATTATATAAGAGAAATGGGAAGATCTGGAACTGGAGCAGTTTTTAAGGACAGAGGCAAATAAATAATTGAATACTGCATTGCTTCAGATAGCTTCCACGTTCTTTTGCCCTAAGATATCTATTTCAAGCTTCAGGGAATTAATAAATTAGACCACTGATCCATCTATTACACCTGCTTTGGGGGAACCCAAAAAAATGAAGAAAGAATCCCATAGGGTGGAAATGGAAACATCTTGTAATTTATTCCCCTCTACTACTGCTTGACATCTTCCCAACCGAATAAAACAGTAAAAAGGCTGTCTAAAAACATGGATTTAAAAGTGAGTGTATTTATTTCTTTTATTGGATTACATGAAAATACTAGAAGTGTCATTCCAAACATTCTCAGAAAACAGTTTATATCCATAGGCAAATATTCTTAAATACATATATATGTTTTAGGTAATATCCAGGTTTTATCTAAGATAAACAACTTTTGATGAGTTACACTAAACCATAAAAGTTATAGGAAGTAACACTTTGAAAAATAATGAGTCTATCTTCTTGAATTTATGAGAAACAACAGGTCAATCTAAATATAACCAAATTTCATGAGCGGTCTCTTTTCTAATCTAAGCTTGCACTCAGGCTGTGACCCGAGAACACGCACATGGTCCTACCCAGTCCTTTAGAGGCTGAAGCCCTCTTACACATGCTGTGAGATTAAAGTTAAATTTCCTTCTCTTCTAAGGTGAGGCAGGTGAAGGAACAACTGATAGGACTGTCCTGTAATGCTGGCAAGAATTTAATTCTGACTAATACCCTAATTTAGTAAAAGAGAGTTCCTAGATGAGAAGGCAGCATCTCAAGACCGCCCCTCGTCTTTACAATCTTCACAGCCAACAAGCTGTCTTCTTGAGCATTTTCTTCAAACATTCATGCTGAAAATGCAGACCCATGGCTTCAAACAAACTCAGCAATATATATTTCTGAAAAGATGTTTAGCAGCTCTTCCACTGCCCCGTTTTTTTTTCTCTCAAGTCAAGAAAACAGAGTGTACCCAAGAAAATACTGTGAAGGAGCTGTCCCTCCCTCATTATAAAACCCACAAAGAAATACTCTTAAATTCCACTGTGCAATATGAAGGAAGATTTAAACATTATTATTAAGCTTTCAAACTGTCTAGTTCCAGATTTTGCTGGTTTCTTTCCACTGTTGTCATTTAATTATAAATGCTGAAGCTTTTAGCAGCACAGAATCAGACATATTTTGTTATGAATGATTAAGTGGGCATGAAGTTTTTACCAGCACATTAATCATCAGGTATAGAAAGAAGTGCGACACTGGTTAAAAATTCACTGCTTCACTGCCCATGGGAAGTGTAAAGTCTTCATATACAGTTAGAGATTGCTTACCTTTATGACAGACCAAGTGCTGAGTAAGATGCATTGAATTTGCATCCCCCTAAAAAGTACGTTCATTTGGCTAATGAGATTAATTGTCCTTTGACAGTATGAATGGCAGCAGCAGAAAAAACAGCAGTGGCAAAATCAGGTTAGGAGTTTTAATTATGCTTTATTTGATGCCTGATCCTGGAACCTAAGCTAGACACTGAAGAACAAACTAGTTCAGGGAAATACGGGTATCTCCATACACCCTCATATTTACCTGCCTAGCTCTGCTCAAATTGCCCACTTCTACTCTCATGTGGTCCAGTCAAAATAGTTTTGTACAGCAGAACAGCAGCACACAGAGACTCGGGGCAAAGTGTGGCCCTCTATGGTAAGTTTTGAAAATACACTTAATAAAGAGTTGTCTGGAATCTATTTTCAAGTATGAACAACTATAAGGACCTTTGTGGTTTGGGACATTAATGTGAACGTTCTATTACTTTCACATTAAAAGAACCTTCCCAGACGTCACCTGTTACTGAGTGGGAAAGTCCCTTTCCTGACTTCTGAGGTGCTGATTTTCAGATTGGGACAAGTTATGCCTATGTGTCAAGACTGAAAATAAGAAGAGTCCTCAGCAGTCCAGGTTTTGTATTCAAGCCTTCTTTCTCCCCTGAATGAGTGAGATGCATTTTGATATACCTCCACACTTTCTTTAACTCAGTTAGGGTAGAATTAAAAAACTTTAAAGCAAATGTAAAATAAAGAACAGTTGCAAATGCTATTGTAATCTATATTTAAGCTATATGAGTGAACATGCAATCACAGATTTCTCTGTATATCCAGCTCCCAGATACAGTCTCAGGAATCCTGCTGTCCTCCATTCCCACTGTATGTCCTTAATGAGCATCTGTTCCTACTTAAACATACTGGGTTTATAGACTACTTCTCTGTGCGCTCTCTTGGAGTTATATACACATTCACTTCTTCCCAACTCCAACATTTATTTACCTCTTAGACTTACTGGAGAGATGATTAAGACAGCCCTCCCATCCAAAGCAAGTTTGTCCTGCTGCTGCCACAGAGATGGAAACAGTGGTGCAGCAGAACATTGCTGCTACCTGCACTTGTGTGACCCAATACAAGCCGTGATTAATGAATACTTCCTTTTCCAGCCTGTGTAGAAATGTCAGAGCAGAAATTTCACTGACTCCATTTACATTTATAAAATCTGATGTATTCTTTATGGTAACTTAGAGATTATCAAATATACTTGATACTAATATGAAAACAAGACAAATGTGTTTATTTCACTACATGACCACAAAGACCTTCAAACTCTTGAATTAACCCTGCTGAGAAGCCAACTGTTTTGGAGAGACTGTCCCCTAAACCTGTCTTTGGTAGTTAGTAACTTAACTGGAAAATGTAGTAGTGCCACCAGCTAGTAAGGCAAGATACACTGGAATAACCCCAGTATAGGAGTACTAATTTGAAAACTGCAGAAATTTTGCAAGGTACAAGATTCCAGTGCAGTGGGAAGCACTCTGACAAAGAAGAATGTATCTGTAAGAAGACGTAGGTTTTCAGTCATTTGCACGTGCCTCTTGTTTGTAACTTGGATATAGAAACAGTATCTCAAAGATTTTTCATTTTCATGTGGAAAGTCTAAATGGGGGGAATACAAAAATATCCATGACTATGACCTGCATCAGCTCTTTTCTTGAGAGGCTTACTATTACATCATCACGTCTGAGTTTCTTTCTAAAATAGCAGATGAAGCCTGAAAAGTAAAGCTTCAGAAAAATATTAACAGAAAACAGGGAAACTCAAGTAAGCAACAACAATAACCTTACACATCGTTACACAAAGTGACTGAACACTCATAAGAAATCATTCACATGAGATATTAAAAGACCCTTAATAGTACTCCTGATGATTACTCTTCAATGGACAGTGATGGTATTTGAGGAACCATTACTACTGTGCTTATTTGGATAAAAAAATTTTGTTTTGCATGAAAATATTCTAAAGCATGACTGTTAAGCAATTTCAGTACAAGCAGCTTTCGTGTTCTACCAAAGTAATCATCTAAAGAATAATATAATCTAAGAAAGTTTGCAGTACCACAAAATAACTATGGTATGTATAACGATGATGCAAATTAAGGCTATCCAGCAGAAACCGGTTACTTTAGCATAAAATTAAAACCCAACTGTGTTTTCTTTCAGCCTCTCCCTGCAGGACCAGCTATACCTCCTTTAAAGTGAACTTTCAGGATAATAAAGCAATGGCATGATGAATATTCTAAAAGGTCAATACTAATTAACTACATTAATGTATTTTACATAGAAACAGCTGTTTGAGGACACATTGATTTTTTTTTTTTAACGTGTGCCGGCAAAAGTTCTTTCAGCAAGAGTTCTGCGACAAAAAACTTGAAGAAAGGCAGAGTAGAGGGTTTATGAACACAACAGCATGTTTGGTGTGCACGTGTCTTTTATATGTGTGTGCTTATATACACATGCACATAAATATGTTAAGGTAAGTTTGCCCAGATCATTAGTTTAACAGTGTCAACATTTGCAAAGAAAACAAAGCATATCCCCAGATGTACAACACCAGTGTTGAAGGAAACCAACCAGTGGCCCAGATGCTGTGAAGTCAGCTTCTGTGCTGGCAATTCTAACTGGCAAGCTTCACCTGAAAACTTTGTATAGTTTTAGCTACAAAGAAGCTGCTACTACAAATGATCCATCACCTTATCAATTTCTCTCTTAAAAGGATGGGGCTATCCACCTCCAAATGGTCTGTCTGTGAATGAGAAAGCAAGTCAGTTTCTGGGCATGTGAACGTGCGTTGTGGGCGACCTTTTACATTAGCAATTCAGTGCACTGCAGCTAGGGGTTCTATAGAGCAAAGCACTTGTTGTTGGGTTTTTGGAAGCTTTCAATACACACTCATTCTAGTTCATCCTGGTGGGGCACATAGGATTTGCACAAAAACATCTGGTAAAGTTTCATCCAAAAATCCTTCACTTGCTACAATCTAGCACTGTTTTCATGATCCATGCTAGAATCCAAGAGGCAGTAGCTGTATCTTGCTTTTATCTCTTTCTCTGCTTCTGTCTTTTCTACTTATTTCTTCTGCTGTGTCATTTAAGGTTGGATGGGTTAGAGTTTGCTAAGTCAATGCTTTGTGAAATGCTTTATTTTGATTTAATGTTTGCTTTAAATTTTGCCAACTTCCTGACCTTCTAAAGTTTGACAGTAAAGTTTGTTTTTTAACCTTCTGAGAGCATTGTTGTGTTTCTCCCGTGTGCTCACCTCCGGAAAAGGTAGTATCTTAAGCCCCTTTTAAATAAACTCACTAAGGGAGAGCCCAGGCTTTACAAGGCCCTTAAAAGATACAAGAAGGTATGAACATTTCTCATTATATGAGTCTTACACATTTCCATACATAAACCCGTCCCAGCTCATTCTAAAACTCAGTACTGCTTAAAAAGGAATTAAGAAATAGTTTGAAAGAGCTTCAAAGGTGCTAAGTCTGAGCCCCACCTTTTTTATGAATTAATAATTTCTCCTTTGCTTTCTTCCAGCCACAGAAGATTCTCTGACCAATTTCACCCTGTCATTCTTTTGGCTATCCAAGTGACAAGAGACTGGTTAACAGCACCTGAAGTCTATCCATACATTAAAATTTAATGAAGATATAGTTTGATTCTTGAAAGAGCAAGTGTTTGTAATTTGCCTCACTCCTCTTACACCAAGCTTTATAGAGTGGCTTTGACTATTATTTGTACCCACATCCTAGAAAAAAACCTAGGAGTCTGAAAGCTGTAAGGAAAAAAAATGGCCACAAATATGATGAAGAGTTTGGAGCATCTCTCATGTAAGCAAAGGCTGTGAGAGATGGGACTGTTCACCCTGGAGAGACGGGACTGCTGAAGAGAAGTCTCAGGGGAATCTCATCAATGCATGGAAATCCTTGAAGGGAGCAAGTAAAGAGGACAGAGCCAGGCTCTGCTCAGCGGTGTTCCATGATGGGACCAGAGGCAATGGGCACCACCTGAAACATAGGAGGCTCCCTCCGAACATTCGGAATGACTTTGCCACTGTGAGAGTGACCAAGCACTGGCAGTTTTCCAGTGAGTTTGTGGAGTCTCCATTTTCAGAAATCCTCAAAATTCAACAAGAGCAATGTGCTGTGGCTGACCTTGCTTTGAGAAGTAGGTTGGGCTAGTTCATCTCCAGAGGCATCTTCAAACCTCATTTATTCTGTGATTTCATAAAACCTTCTCAGATTCATGTGAACTTTGGCTTTTTCTCTTTTCCACCATTCCTGTTCTCATGCAAGTGAGTGTGAATTTTCCTTCTTCAGCAGAATAAGGCATGTTCTAGTTCAGGAAATGATTTTGATTGATAATTCCTGTTTTTAGTGATGTTACTCAGGCTCACACTCTCTTCTGTAGGGCAGCCATTCCTGTGAGTTAACCAGGAGTTTTATAGTATGTAATGTTTTCCTTAGAGCCACTGGCATCTGCAGTCTGATGATTACATAATCCCTGCAGTTTTCTTTGAAGAAAACATTAATCAACTCAGTTGTATACAAAACTTGAAACTGTGCATTTTAAATGCCTAAAAAGGAAACATTTCTCTTCATAGTCCAACTTTTAAAAAATTGTACTAGTTGACTGGTACGCTGATTCTGATGACAGAAACTAAATGCCCAGCTTCACCAACACTGCAGCTGTTAACTCTTCCACTGAGAGCTTAAAATTATTTTTCTGCACATAAGGAGCACCTAAATTCCATCTGCAAATAAATTTATTTACAGCAGTAGCGTTTAGCCTTCTAGGATGAGTTCTCTCTTCTCTAGCTGGAAAACCTTTTCCTTGCTTTACTGTCCTAAGGACAACTACAGTTGTTACACTAAAAATATGGTAGCTCAAGCTTTAAAATTAGCTTAGCATGTTGTGTGTCTGGAGGCTTCTGTTACTTCCTTACTATTTGCAAGTAACTGGCAAGTTTAAGGGGTGTTTTTGGAAAAGAAATACAGCATGCAAACAGCTAATATTAATTCTTGCTATATCATGAGCATAAATACTAAGGAAGAATGGATTTTGCCTCTGCAGCCCATTGTTTATTTTAGAGAAGGAAGTTCCATCTAAAAAAAAACCCCAAATTTGGAAGGAATGAACTATTATTTCAGTCAAAGTAATAAATAATTTTCCTAAAATATTGCTTTTTCTCCCCCATTTTTTTTTCAAACTTCTTCTGTTGGCTTCTGGTAATAAATGCAAACAAAACCAAAAAGTAACATTGCTATAGATTTTTCAGAGACTAAATGAGCTTTCTTCTTAGATGATCACAATGAGGAGTTTCATATTTTTCAGACATCTAGTTGGCAAAATAACAATCAACTTATTTAGCTCATCTATAATATTTAGCACTGTGTTTTAGCCTGACTAGTCAATAAAGCCTCCATTTCATAAAAGCTGAAGGAACCATTAAAATGATATAAAGAGGAGAGACATGACATAAAAAAGGCCAAAAAATCCTTCCTTTTTTTCCCCTTTGAGGGGAGTGTATGCCACTACATTCTTTAAACAGACAGAACATGAATCACTTTCCAGAAAGCTTCTCTTTATTGGATAAAAGTATAAATAATGCCAGTGCCAAATCTTAAGGCAAAAGGAAAGTAAGAGTCACATTCTTCTTCAGAAATAGTACCTTCTTCCTAATGAAAGCTATTGAATTTAGCAGCTAAATGTCAAAGAACAGAAAAAAAAGAAGAGAAAGATTTACCATTAAAATCTCCAGACAAAAAGGACATTTTCATCATTCATTTGAACAAAAGTTCTGTACCGTTTTCTTAAATTCTGGCTTTTCTAAAAGAGAATATTTTTATTTATGTATCACTATAGCAGTCAATATAGTAGAAAAAGGAACAAAAATCAACTGTTCAGTGTCATGAAAATAACTGTTCCATAGTTCTTTTCTGTTCTCAGTAGAGAATAAGAAAAGCAAGGAAGACAGAAAAAATGGCAACCCACAATACTGTTGAGTGATTCAGTTCAAGAGATGGGTTGGAAGCTACTAAATAGAAAACTTACGCTTGACTTCAGAGTGTAAATAGCCTTTTCTTGCTCATTTTTGTGTGCTGATGGTGTCCTGAATAATTTTCCTCTTGTATATACTAACCAGCTTCTCTCTTTTGACACCTCTGCACCTATGTAAGGCATTTGCAGTGATTCCCACCCTCCCCCACTAAAATTATAACTCTAAGAACCTTCTGATGTCTGTAACTGTCACATGAGAACACTTGTATGCACAGTATAAATGTGCAGATCTCCTTAGATCTCTTTCTACCCATCCTTCACTCAAGAAACCAGTTTGGCCCTTTATTTCTGAAGATGAGTGAAAACCAGTATAAAGCTCTAACTTCCACAGAAGGATCCAGATGTTAGGAAATGGAGTCTCCACCACTAAATGGCCTCATGACATTTTAACTGAGACTTGCAGAGTGACAATATCATTTCCACTTCTGAATGTGATGTGTAAGCCCTAAGGAAAAAGCTGAAAGTGAATTTGATGGTGCTCTGGTTGCTTCACATTCCACAGGCCACAAACTAGCATTCCAATAACCAATCTTTGCCCAAAGCACATCGAAACAGTAGCAGTGGGAACACTCCCAAAGGTGCTGGGGAGGTCTGAAAAGATTACCTCAAGACCGTGCCATTTATTAATCTATCAAATTCAGAAGTGTTAAATCCAACTAAAACTCTAAAAATAAAACTAGAAAATACAAAACTTTTGTGGTGTTCTACCTCATTGTTGGGAGGAAAGGGTTAAAACCATAAGATCTGATGAGGAGGAGGGGATAGTTTTGCTCAAAGTGACCTTGCAGCTGAAAATGCTAAAAATTGCTATAAATAAAAATGTCAGTGTGGGAAAACTCCATTTATGACGCCTAGCATGGCTTACCCTCTGCCTGTTTAAAGAAGTCGAATTCTTGTAGAGAAATAAGATACTCTCACAGACATGTGGAAGCCTTTTGTTAACCTGGGGCAGGAAGCAAGGCTTCCCTCTGCCCACTGCTTGCTGCTAGGATGAACTAAGTCTAACAGAGCCTATATGTCCCTGTGTGTCTCTGCCACCCATTGCTGTCAGCAAGGTAATGAAATAAATCTACTCCTCGCATTTTAGCTCTGGCTTGGTGGTTGCCTTGGCTACCTGTATGTGCTGATTCACACACTCATACACTTCCCTCACTTTATGAAAATTATGAAAATCTGAACAACGCTGTAATTTTACTATTCATCTTTTCAGGTATATTTCTGCAGGAAACCAAGTTGAAGTTTTTTTGATGAACCATAAAAGTGCAAAACCAATTCTAAAAAAACCCTTTTTTTAATATAGAATTAAATGAGTGATATTTAAGACTAAGTTGGTCCTTATTCATATTTTGTTAAAAGACATTTTCTCTAAAACTATCTGTTAAACAATCTTTCCTGCTGAAATTTTCAGAATCTGCCTGCCCTAGTCAGCATTTTTTATATGTCAGTTTTTCTAGGAATATTACTAGAAAACTATTTATTTGCTCTGGCTCCCATTGCATTTGAACATATTAAAATTCCCCCTACACAAGAAATACGTGGACCTCTTGGAAAGAGTCCAGAGGAGGCCATGGAGATGATCAGAGGGCTGAAGTACCGGGTCTGTGAAGACAGGCTGTGAGAGTTGGGGCTGATCATCCAGGGGAGATAAGGTTTTTAGTGGCCTCACAGTTCCCAAAGGGTGCCTACAGGAAAGCTGGAAAAGGTCTTTTAACAAGGACAAGGGGCGACGGCTTTCAGCTGAAAGAGGGTAGGTTTCAATATTAGGATTAGATATTAGGCAGAAATTCTTCACTGTAAGGGTGGTGAGACACTGAAGCAGGTTTCCCAGAGAAGCCGTGGATGCCTAATCTCTGAAAGGTTGGAGGGGAGGTTGGAACCAGATGATCTTCAAGGTCCCTTCCAGTCCATAGTGTGATTCCACGAAAAACACTTGCTCTTAGGTGCTGAATACAACAGCCACACTAACCATGATCTTTGGCCTGACTCCAAACCCTAGAATCTTGACAATGTGCTGAATACATTCAGATAAAAGGCTAAAATTAAACAAAAGAAAAAACATCTAAGATAAAAAGAATTCTGTACTTCAAGTCACCTAGAGCAATAAAGCTGAGGAAATGTAAAGTTTGGGTGATTTTTCTCTTTGGTGCATTCTACAACTCTACATTGAGTTTTGCTGTTAACAATAAATAATCTTTT
>VZRM01004509.1:3395440-3446963 GCA_013397955.1 Grantiella picta
AAAAATTTTTTTTTTTTTTTTTTTTTTTAGCATCTAGGGGTGCTCTATGAATTCCTTTAGAATCTGTAATTTTGTCCTGAAAGGAAGACTCACCAACTTGATGTAAATCTTAGATATACTGTTGTCACAGACAATTTTGTGTTGGCCAAGATTTTATCCTTTATCTTTAGCAATTACATTTATTTTAGAAAACTGAAGGTACAATGTTACTTAAGTGGCCATTTTGAGAAATGAAGAAAAAAAGAAAAATATTAAATATATTAATAGCTCTCAGAACTAACAGGCCACATAATCCCTAATTTTGACTGAAGACACAGCAAATCTGTAAATTTAGAAGTCTGTGTTACAACACCCAGCAAATGAAAAAACAGAAATACTGCACCATCCTTAAGCTTGCTACAGGCATTTTCCCACTTGTTATCTCACCCTGCATTTTTATAAAGAAAAACTATGTCCGAAGGATAGTGAATGAGATTTGCTGCTTATTATTACTAGGTCATTTTTATGTGCCCTCTGGACACAGCATGTTTACCTATTTGCTGTATTTGCAAGTCATCACAATTGAAATCAAGAATGAGGCTGCTCTTGTCCAGCTGCAATATTCTACTCCTCTGGCAAAACAAGGATGCCTCAAGAGACAGTAATCATTTATGACACTGTTTACATCTTTCATTTCTAGGAGCTATCTAATCATGCCTTCCAAACAGTCTTATGAGTGACAGGTTTGAGAACTTCCCCAGGTAAGCAGACAAATAGCCTCAATAAAATGCGAGAAAAAAAATGTTAAAAATGCCTCTCCCAGTTAAAGCATGAAATCCAAATGTCTTCTCAGTTCATCGGGAACATTCAGGATAGAGTGAAAGGCCTGACATAGACCATGAAAGATATCATTAGTGCTGAGATCCAGGAGACTGCCAAGTCTGTCTACAGGCTTTCCTTTGGCAACAAAGCATCATTATGACTCCATGTGATCTACTCTTGCTACTCTTCCAGGAGCGCTAAGCGATGGTTGTCTACAGGCATCGGTAGCATTTTCTGAAGCTTCAAGAAATACAGTAAAACAATAGCATGTGGTGAACCTTTCAGATCTTGTGAGTTATATTTGACAACACTTCAGGCAACTTAGCAATGTTCTTTAGTGAAAAATATCAACGAGAAAAAATAAAAAAAATTTATGAAAACTAACACTTCTTTGTGTACCACACTGCACGCAATTTTCCTATCTTTCAGCCATGTCCTGTCATTCTGAATATTTTTATTTCACTATTAATAATATAAAGTACTATTCTGTGACATTTTTCCACACATTACATTCCTCTAATGGTAGTATCTTAGTGTATTTAGTATAAAATCTTTATAAAGTAAGAAGTTTTAATCATTATGTAAAAGAGTTTTACATCATCATGTTACGACTTTGCAGATATGAATAGACTTAAGGTTAGAAGGATTGCTGGATGTGTTATTTATATTTTACTCACTGAAATAACAAGAAATATTTTTTTTTGTCAATAGAATCTCTTTCTTTCTCTCTTTTAACCATGGGGGTGAATACAACAATATGAACAAATACAATATAAAGGAAGATGGGTACCACATTTTGCTGTTTAGGATGTAATTTTGGAGTGCTCAAAGAACTGTGCTGTTTAGCCTGTTTTCTCCATTGACAGCTTCTCTATAATTAAGGTGGGCTCTAAAATGACCTCAAATGGACCATACATTCCTGACTTTCTGTAATATGTTACAGTTACATTAATTCTTATACAGTTCTGTGGTTTAGACCCTTTGATTTGCGATGAAGTTTCCTGTATGTAGATTCAGAAATGGTTTAAATTTGAAGACCTTGAACACAGACTTTTTCTGATTCTTTTCTCCTTTTTTTGGTCTGACTCTCTTTTATAAACTGTCATGAAAGGTAAAGTGGGAAGGGCATTTGAAGAAGATTAAAGACATGAGAATACTTTGGTTTCAGAGGAAACTCTAAAATGTTGATATTTTTATATGCAGCTCTTTTTAGCTGCTGTTCCTGGGACATGTTTTCAACTACTGCTGCGAAGACAAACTTACTTCATGGTAAAAAGGGTATGATCAAATATTGGTGCCCATGGAGCACTCGGAGGTTTCAGTTATCCATGTTTGATTGACAAGGAAGGCTCAGCATGCATACCGAGTTGACCCCTGCACAGCTTTTGTAGACTTTTTTGTCAGACAAATGCTGGCATTTGCATATGCAAACCCATAATGATCTAGTGGAGGAAACCGGTGTACAGAAGGCTAATTGAGGAACAGCTCCTAGTACCCAAAACTTTCCTCATAAGAGAGTCTATGTTTTCTGTCAAATTTGAACTCAGAATGGATATGAATTTACACACAGTTCCAGATGGCTGGAAACAGAATTGAAAGGAAGAGTAAAAATAAAAATACAACTGCATAGTTTGCAATCCAAGACATAGCATCCAAGACATAGCTCACAATTGCATTCAACTCAGGCCATGATGACAAAAGTTTATGCACAGTCCATTACGAAGAGTCCATCTGCTTCTTTGTCAAGGTTTACAACCTGTGCTAAGCTCTTCATTGATAAGGACAAGATTAAGATGAGCCAACAGTTTTAAAATTATTCATGATGTATTGTCTTCTCTAACATTAACCTAAAATCCTACTTCTAATTGAAAAGTTAACATTAGAAATACACTGGAATAGAAAATAGATTTTTAATTTAAAGATGAGGCACACAGAATTACCATCAAGCAAGACAGATCTTTTTTCTAAATAAACTTTTTTTTATTACAGTCTAGACTGAAACAAAGTAAGTTTAAAAAAAAAAGACAGACTATCTCGGAGATCTGAGACTGATAATCTTTGTTTATATAACTTTGAAGGGAAGATAATGAAATAAATATCCCCTGGTTGATTTGAATGAAAAAAGAAATCAATTTGTCTAATACTACGCAGAGTCGACCCATATGTTTTATTATCCTTCTGTAGCAACTCTAACGTGCCGCTAGCCTAGAGGAACTAGACTACATAAGCGTGCAGTAGACATCTCCTTACGCAAATGAGAGAAGAAAAAAAATTAAAGCAAAGCAGCAATAAACACTAATACATTTGATTAACACTTTGTCCTGAAGGCATCAGGGATAAACATGCACGTGATGAAGTTCTAAAGCAGCTCTCTACACTTAAGATTTCTCATGGTATTTATGACATTTCTGTCTCGGGGTGATTTAATGATTAGTATATTCCCCAGTCATCTGGTCTATGCCCTAAAGTAGTTGCTGAATCTTTAAGGTGGGTCTAGGGGGAGGGGGGAGCCTCGGGCTTTTTCAAAGCCTCATTCCCCAGGTGTCCTGCATGCCCTGTCATCTGGGTTTTTGCTTGGCTACCTCGGTTTTTTTGTTAACCCAGGCAAGAAGGGGCTGTTGGAACCCTTTCTTTAGAGGAAATACTCATTCGAGAGTGTTTTTCTGCTACCTTTCCCTAAACTGACAGAATTTCTTATAAGGAAAAAAAATATTTGCAGAAAATTTGTAATTTACATTCACATAACAATTCACATAATTTAAATATCACTTCTATTGCTCTCCCTTACCAATATATGTTTCAACTTTTTCAGTATGACCTTAGCTGGCTCATTTTTTGGTATTCAGGAGAAATGAATCCCTATATAAAGGTGCATGATTTCCCTGAACAGCCAAAAAAAAAAAGAAAAAAAGGCAGCAACTGGATATTCTGGATCAGATTCAGTGTTGTTTGGGGCTCTTTGATACTTCTGCTAATGACTGGAGAAATCAAAATTCCTCCCAAATCATGATATTGAGGCTGAACATCTCTGTCTCTAGGGTGCTGTGGTTAGTAGAAAAATGTAAACAATATTACTGTTCATGCATAAAACTGAAGCTCATCAGGATGAAATAATCAAAACCAGGCTATAGACCTAAAGCAGGCAACTTGAAGAAACATAACTGTCCAGCATCAAGAAATCTCAGGCCTTTTCAAAGCAGTTGTGTCTATCCAATATTTCTGTAGTTTGGCTGCCGTATAATTTTCTTAGTTTTCCCAAGCATGATGTAACTGTATTACCTTTCCTTATCCACTTAAGTTCTTACACCATGCCCATCACTGCGAGAAAAACTGTGCTGTATAAAACCAATACAAACAATACAAAACACCCCAAAATCAAATAACTATATCTAACTGAGACAGAAAGCCTGACCACAGATTTGCTCCTGGTAATGAGTAATGCAATGTGTGTCAAAATAATGCCCATCCTGCGTGCAATTCAGCTCCAACTTGTAAACCCCACTGCTTGATTCATCTACCTAAATACAGGCAGGTAGTCCTGTTTGAGAGGCCCTGGAGTGCCTGAGCCAGCCACAGATATGACAGCAGTACAATGTGAGCACCAAGACTTCTGGGACTGGCAGTTGGAGACCAGCTATGATGCCCCAAAAAAATCAAAATGGCATTAGACTACTATCAACACAGCTAAGTGACTAACCAACATACTCAGAGGAGATATCTTACACGCATGCATCGTACATGTATCCTATATATATCTATCTNAAGTATTTTAACTTTCCATTGTCATTTTGTGTAAGTTAAACAAGCTTGAATTATTGGTTTGAATGAAATAAGGGAAAGCAAAAAAAAAAAATTAGCAGTTTAAAATAAATACTGCTCACGATTGTCATAAAAAGTTCAATGAATAAAATATCTGCTCCTCTGTTACAGCATGTATGGTAATTTCATTTGGCATATGAATCACTGAGGCATACAAAATATCGAAGGATGATTTTTCAAAGAACTTACTGCATTGGCAGTTCTGTAACAATATTACAAGGCAAGAGGTCTTCAGAAAGTAATATGCTGAGGTAGCACTTTTGCGTCAAGGCATTTTAATACAATTATGTTTGTGTTACTGCTGTGATATCTTTAGAACCAGACTTTAGAACCATTACTTCTTAATGTCTCCTGATTTCATGCTTGTATTTCTTCTGATCAATCAACTGTAATCTCAAAACATGCCACCTTCCACTTAACGGGTTTTACTTCCAAATTTAGTAAAGCATGTATAAGTAAATATATATACATATGTATGTAGTGGGCAGGAAATGTGTATATAATATACATTATATGTTTATGTGTGTGTATATATACACATTTTAAAAGTGGGGAAAATTATGTATAAAGATTGAATTCTGATACCATATTGCTTCTTCGTCTTTTTGATGGACAACATGTACTTTGAGAAGATGATCCACCAATCTGCTGTAACAAGAAAGGAAGCCCAGGCTTTTCAAGACATTTTCATTCTTTTAAAGGATTTGCTCTTTGTGTATCTAGTTCTGTTATCAATGTATGTCTTACAAAATGAATCTGACAATCAGTATTACAGAATTATTAATTTCAAATATGTAGCACATTTCTTTACTGTGTGGCTGAATTACAGCTGCTGACACAGCTCCAGTCAAAATTTGTCATGAATGTGGTCAAAACCTATCAAAAGTCTTTGCTTTATGCCAAGCTTTTCAGTAAACTGCCAAATATAGACAATGCTGATAATAGCTAGTCCACAAGGATAGATATTGTATTTTACTCTTGTCCTTTAAAATAAAATACAAGCCTGCTTATGTTAGCAGTAGAGATAAAAAGCTGTAGAACAACTGGACTTGGGCACTGACCATTGGGCTAGTGCAGAAAGGGAACAGTGACTCAGAACCTGGCTCTGCATCAGAATCACAGTAAGACCCAAAACCTTGCATGACGTCACCTGCTGCCTCATTTTTCTTAACTAGGTCATTGTACCTGGGCAAAAATGACAAAACATGTTACTACTTTTCAAAGATCTATGCTCCAGGGAAAAATACGTCAACCTTTCCAAAACCACTACAAGATGTATGGAAGCTACAAAACAAATCTAATGAATAGTCAAGCCCTGATAATATGAAGCTAAAAATCATCTCAGGTCTTTTGAACTCTCTTGGTTACATGTAACAGTAATTATTTTGTGATCTAATTGGATATTCACAGACATGATTTTCATTAAATAAGTAAACAATATTGAGTTTACAGAACAGACACTTTTAACTGTTATCACTAACACATTTAGCCTTTCTCTTTGAAAGTCAGTTACTTATAGAGCTACTTTTGTCACTAAGTCACTCCTTCCATTAGCGAAATTTTTGCTCTTCTATTGTACATTTTATGCCTGAAAAAGGTTAGAAAATAGAACAAAACCATTTTCAGAATATGAGCTTTGAGACCTTTTATAAAACATTGTCTTAGAATTACCAAAACTTCCTAAATCTAACATACTGCAAGCACAGCAGTATATTCTACAATTATACTGATTTAATGTCTGTCTTTCTAGAAATATTCTTCAAGATCATATTTGTCTTTTTCAGCTTCAGCTGAAGACTGCATCAGCACAGACTATTTGAAAAGCTTTTATCATAACCCCTTTTCCACTCCATTATGCGTGCTAGTGTCCTTTTTTTCCAAAAACAATCACTGTTATTCAAACAGATGACCCCTAATTTAATTATCTTGCAATTTATGTATTAAACAGACTATGTAATTTTCTATAATTACAGCAAATTTGGTTTTAGTTGCTGAGGTGCGTTCATATGGTTTTGTTACAATTTCATTTTCAGATTAATGGTTTTGTGTTATACAAACCTCTGATGCTTTCCTAATTAAAACCTTTCCAGGTAAAATACGCTTCATTACGCTTATAACAAACACATTAATCCATCAGGATTACCTGACAGTCCAATGTTCCTGGACGACCAACAATCCGTCTGGAGTATTTTCAAAGTATTAATATGGAACATTACAACTGAGGTTTACAAATACATTTAAAAAGTACAACATGCATAATTGAATCAGTACAATATGAGCTGAAACAATTCTCAGTGGTTACTCTTGTAGCTGTTTTGACCAAAACAAGATTGTTTGCAGCTGGACAGCTGATGTACACTGATCACTGATAAGAAGATGCTAGCTGAGCTGGCTGAATTGACAACAAGCAGGTTTATTTTAAGCACAACTACTACTAATCCTCCGAAAGAAGAGAAATTAGTATTATTGCTCTGGTAAAATATGGCACTATTTTCCAGTTATTTATGAAAGTGGTGTATGTTTCTGCCTTTTGAGCAGTGTGCAGCCTAGCGAGGCTTAAAAGTTTTGGGTAGCTTTGAGCCCAGGGAGCTCAATGCATTTCTAATCCACATGACTACCATCCTTCCATTTTGTTTTTTTCCCTAGGGATTTCTGAGGAACCAAATATTCACTGAGTTAATAAGAGGAATAAGGAAGCAAAAGACAGTAGATTTGAGAGACCTGGTTTAATGACCTGGAAAGTCCTTTGTAATACTCAGCTCTATTTGTGGTCCCTGCAGGACCAGAGGCATTGCCAGGGCTCTGGGGGTCCCACCAGGACAGCAGAGGAATCAGCACATGGAGACAGTCTGGTGTGCTGGCTGCCACAGCTTGTTTGTAAACCTGCCCAGCAAGCATGACAGAGATTCCAATAGCAAAGAAGCAGTCTACAGCTTCCCTTCTGAGGAAGGGGAAAAGCTGCCAACCAAATTATAAAAAGCTTCTCACTGAGTGACGCTTACAAGAGAAGCAGCACTGAATGACAGTAAGAATGTCATCCCACACATCACATATTCAGGAATGTAATTTTTACAGTACGTCTGCTTTTTTTTCCTTTAAAATTTATCTAACATTTACATTTATAAGCTACTTAAAAATTCATGGTTTAATTTAATGTCATTAATAGTTTGAGTTTGTGAGGCGATTCATGTTTCCTTGTCACTGGAAATCTACTTTGGTTATTACTGACCTCTCTCCTGGCATCAGCTGGTGCCGTCTGCCATGAAAACACATCACAGCATCTAGAAACTGCTTGGAATAGGCAGGGATATCCACAGAACAGTTGCAATCTCATTTATTCCAGAAAAAAAGCAGAGAGGATCACAATATGCAAGCAGCAGGCTACTTTTTTCATTCCCATTAAAATATATATTGCTCTCACAGTCCGAATAATAACTTATCAATGTCTTTGTACTTTCAGATTTGTTAATAATATGTTTAAAAAATAATAATGGAGATAAATATCTTTTAATTTTCTACTTCATTTTGCCTTCAGAATACTTGGGCAACCTGCACCTTTCTTCTTTTTGCTACTAAGTCTTGACACATTGCAAGCTGAATACAAAACTTGAGCAAGGAAACCATTTAAACACTTAGAAAGACCATAGAAACTTAGAAAAAAGAAATTTAAAAACTGTGCAGACACACAGTCTTTGAGCAGTGAAATTGCATCCAGATTCACTGGCCTAACCCTCAGATTCACCAATACCTTACAAACTGCACTTTCAGATTAAAAACAAACCCTCATTTGAAGTCACTGTCTAACTTAAGACTGCACTGAAACCTCTGCCAGCAGTATGTACTTGCATTGGCTAATTCATTCCTTGTATTCTGCAGCTGAAATTCGTCCATCTGGTAGTTGTCTTTTGTGTATTTTGGGGACCTGCTTTTTCCATCTGTGTTTTTACAGCACCAAATAAAATTGGATCATGATGTTCAGTTCATGCTATTAAACACTGAAAATACAGATACAAATTTTGTATACTAAATAGCTTCAAGAATGAGGTCAGGCAATAGGTTTTTAAGAAGGGGAAAAAAAAAAGGATTTTTGGGTTTCTGTGGGTAACAATTTCCAGAAAACAACATTTATGAACAAACACTTGCTGAACAAGGAAAGAAACCTCACTAACTACCTTAGAATGCTAAATGCAGTTTCACCTAAAATATCTAATCTGCCAAGATTTAAGAGAGATGACAACTCCAAAGCAAAAGTAGAAGGGAAAGGATGATGCCTACACTTCAAGGTATTGGCACTGTGAGATCTTTTGCATCCCAGCAGGTATCTTCCTCCATCTGAGCCTTCATCAGGGTTTGAACGTCACAGTTTGGGGACACACTTCCAGAGGATTTAACAAGATATGAAAGCAAATAGGCATTTCACATACACTAACTTTAATGCCTTCTTCAGGCAGGCACTTTCCAAACTCAAAAGCATTGCATGCTGGAAAGAAGATGCAGAATCAGGGTCTGAATAGGAAAGGTTTTATTGGACCTTACTAAAGTTGGTAATTTATGATACCAGCATCTAGGATATGAAATGTTTACCGAGCCTTTTCTCCTCTCATGTAACTATCTGGATGGATTTTAAATTGTATCACTCAAAATAAATTAAAATGGAAGCATGAAAACAACCTTAGATAAACTGCTTCAATGACCAGTTAAACTTGACATCATAGCAAATAGTCTACAGCCAGATTTGGTTCTTTGACCCACGGCCTGAGAGGATCTTTCTTCTCTATGTTCTAAATTTCAAATGTACATTTTCATTTTTACAGGGGAAAAAAAAATTAAAAATACAGCTTTTCCTAGATTGGCAGTTACTTGCAAAGAGACTTCCTGTGCTACACTCACAATTGTGTTCTCAGAAACCCAATTTTTTTTTCTTTTCTTTTTTTTTTAATTTTTAATGATTTCTTGTAAGCACCTAGGTATAATTATATTGAAATTACATGACAATCTCTTGTTCTTTATACATCTATATTTTCCTTTTAAATAGACAAATAAATGGCTACTTCAAAAACACATTAATTTATTATTTCAGTAAGTCTTTATTGTAATCATATTAACTAATCTGAACATCTGCATTAATTAAAGTGAGCTATAGCTACATCCTCTTAATATTAAAAGCAAAGCAGCAGTTCATCTTGTGAGGCAACAAATCAAAGTTAGTTCCAGCCCTTCTCAGTTCATGTTTTTTTAGAGCAGGTATTCTCCCTGACAGTATACTCTACGTGTTTGCTGTTGTTCCCTGTAAACTACACATATACCTTCACTTTGCTGTCTCCTAGATCCATGGCTAATTGTATCTATTCATCTTGTTGTCTGCTGTATCATCTTCTAGTTTCTAGTGTACCAACTTTCTCAGAAATCTTCATTGCATGAAATATGTTTTTAGAATTCTAATCTGAAAGTCTCTTTTCTCTTTTTTGTCCATTTTTTTCACAGTTCCCAAGACTACCACATTTGTAATTTTAAACACCTTCAAATACAATCTGAAAATACACATAATGATGGTCTTGTGAGATTCAGCAGCTCGGGAGCAGACCCAAATACTTTTTGAAAGGGCATGCTACTTCCTCTGGCAAATGTATAGCTGTTTATTAATTTATTGCACCAGGCTCATAACTTACATGACACAAACTATCACCGGTGTATTTACATAGCTTCTTCTTAAAATCCTAGTGAGATCTATTTCTCCCAACCTATCTGAAAACAGAACCTACTCTCAGCTCTTGTAAAAATTACCATGTAAGCCATGATCTTTTTCAGTTTTGTTTTTACATTCTTATTTGTTCCAGGGTCAATAGAGTGAAGCACAAAATTCTTTGCTTTAATATATGCAACTCTTCTCATCAGTGATCATCTGTTCTTTTTTGGAAAAACCAGTCCATAACCTGTACTCCCTTTGAAGAGTTTATCTTCAAATGCCTACTCACATTCCCATCTCATCCAGGACTTTCTTGGCTTTCATGGTTTATAAACCACAGAGATAAGTGACTCCAAAGGAGACACTCTGTTTTTTCACTATGCAGGGGGTACTAACTATGCTTTGGATTGCAGGTAGAACCCCTAAATCTGTCTTTGCTTCATGATGCATATACGTTGAAAAAAATCAAAATACTATTTCAGTATTACTTCAGTGACTTAATTATTATGCAACTATTTTGAGAACTCTTGCTTTTAATATTTTGTATCAAAAGATAAAGTCAGCATTGACTGACACTCAACAAAAATACAGTACGTAGCACAACAATGTAACAACAGAACTTTTCCTGCTACTTTTTCAGTAAACAAATACGCAGGTTTTCCATCCATATGTACCTGACAATACAGCATGATTGACCAGTCAGCTCTGTTGATTTTTCAGAGCCAAAAACATCTCATGTACCACTGCTAATTTTTTAATCAGTCTGAAATGATTTATTTTTCTCTAGACTCATATCTTTCTGTTATGGTCCATTTTCTTCTGTGCTACTTAAAAAAATGTGTTTGCAGGAGAACTGTTAAAAACAAATACTATTTGTTCAATGTCTGGGATTCACTTAAATAACATGACAAAATGTCTTCTCATTATAAATTGTGACAGAAACATGCAGATTTCCAAACACTTAAAAAGTCAGAGAGACATGTTTTTTTAATCTTCATAAAGCATTAGTGAATTATATGACTAAGTTTAAGCCATTTTCTTTTTCTGAAATATTTGCCACCGTGAAAGCATTTATTACCCTTTTGAGGTCAGTCAGTTGAGGAGGTGGGAATACGAAAAACAGTTCCACTTTCAAAGAATAAAAGGTTAAATTTTCAATATTGAGATCTCATGATCCAATAAATTAAAATTTACAAGCAACAAAAGAGACTCAGAAATTCTATTACATCCATAGTACCAGAAGAGAAAAAAAATCTCAGAATGCTCTAACAGTAATGTAATAGCAGAACTGATGAAAACTGTTCTATTAGCCAGAGTGTGAAAATCAATCACTGGCATCATGTACGAAACAAGCTGAATGAACTTCATTTAGCATTCACTTTAATTACAGTTCTACACCAGGTCTTCAGGCTATGAGCTCTCTAATACGTAACTACCTCTTTCACCACTAATGCTTGCTTTATGAATAGCACAATAGGTAGATCTCCAATAAACGACAGAGGCACAGGCACTTTTTCATTGTCTTCTTACTTCTCTTAAATATCATGAACTAGCTACCAGAACAACTGTGGATATATTTGTATCAGGTTGCTTCATACTGCACCATGCTACAGTTTTTACTGCATATAAAATATCATGGCGAAAAAGAAGACATTTATTTTCTTGCTCATTTCTCTCATTTCTTAATTTTCTTCATTAGTTTTTCTTTGGGGGGTTTTTTGGTTTTGTTTTTTTTTGATTTTTTGGGGTTTTTTTGGTTTGTTTTGGTGGAAATGTATTTCTGGCTTAACTGTTGATTTCAAATGGTGCTCACCTATAGAATACCTACAGAATGTAAATGATACATTGTTTTTAAAGAGGCTTTCAGCTGACTATCTAAAGAGAAACTATCCATCTGTCTGTTAAAATTGTCAGACGGTAACAAAAACAGTATTTGAGCGCAGCTTTGGTGTTCCCACAATCAATTATGTGGTCAGGAACCTATTGATCTCCCTGAATTGCCCACACCTGAATTAATAAACTTCTGCCACTTCACTCTTCAATGGTACTGCTCCATGCCCATCATACAGTTAACACTCCAATAAATACTGGACTCCATATAAATACTAGAGCCAGGTGCACCTCTGTGATACATCTGGAAAAACAGCACAGAAGAGTAACATGTTCTTTGCACACCCTAAGAACTACAGAGTATTTGTCCTTCTCTCCTTCAGCACCGCAAGCTTTACCTCCCTTCTCTATGTCCTCTGGTGTGCTGAGATGGCAAAACTGCACAGCTAGACACTGCCAGGCTGAATTCTCTTGAATATTGCATCAAGGTAATAAATTTTGGGTTATCCTTTATTGTCTATCACTGAATTTCCCCTCAAGTTTGTGAGCTTGTTTGTGAGACTTCTGCTATACTTTAAACTCAAGTGGAAATTAGCAAGTGGGCTTCGAACACAAGTGCAAAAACTGTGTGACTGCACAAATCTCCTTTCAGAGTTTCCCTAAAACCAGGTTATCATCTTAAACCCACCATGATTTTACTAAAAATAAGCAGCAAATGCATCACCAAGTTAGATTTTTTTGAAGGTGGCTGAGGCTTCTAACACACACACACACACACACACACACACACACACACACAAAAATACAGTTGCTACTAATAACCCAAGAATATTGTGAAAGAGTCCCTGCTAGGTAATTTGCAATTTTTTTTTGTTGTTTTTAGTGAAACAAAACAACATATTAGCTAACTGAGGTGTAATTGCATCAGAGAGTTATCCTGAATAAATAGTACAGCGTGGGTACTACTTAAACATATGGCCATGAAGAAACTTTAAGAACAAAGGTAAGTTAGCCTTTGAATGACTCAAAAGAAAACCAAATGTTAGCCATAAACTGATTTTTTCCCATTACCTTTATTTACCCTAGTCTTCACACATTACCAAAGTCCAGAATATGACAGCAGAGGACATTATTTAATTGTTTTGTCCCTCATATGGCAGCTGTATGAAAGATCTCTACAAACAACATTTGCACACAGAAATAAGGTTTGCTAAACTGAACTCTTCTCACACTAGAACATAATTTACAAGTTTCTGTAAATCTGCAGCTACATTTTGTATGTGTTGTACTCTTGTAACTACTTGGCTCTCCTGCCTTTGCCAACATAGTGTGCTGAGAGATCACACAGTCAAGCATAATACCTGTAATACTGCTACAATAAACAATAGCTTTTATTTGCAAGCATCAAGCATAATTGGTAAATAAGATGAATAATAAGTATGGAAAGTAAACAGTACTGAGAAGAAGAGAGAATGTTCAGCAGAGCAGTGTGGGAAGTCAGTTTTTACATACATTACTTACGATCAGTGCCTTACAGACCAAATGTCTGGTCACAGATCTTTTGATGTGCATGCTTTTGCCTGAAGATGCTGACAAAGCAGGTTTTAAAAAAACAAAACATGGTTTTCTTCCCCTGCTTCTAAGAGTTTTGTGCAGAGGTTTTTCCAAACTTGTCCCAGGCAGAAATTTCCCTCACAAGGTAGACCTAATGTCTCATTAGAGATTTATTTGATTTCTTTTGTGTTTTTAGGTTTTTAATACTTGGTTATTTTAGGAGGTTTTTGGTGGAATTAATATATTGAAATTAATATTAATTATATTGCAATTAATATCCTCTCTAGATGAATTGAGATCTGCTATTGGACATTCTGGGTAAGAGCTCAATGTATTAAGTATTGTGATTCTAAACCTAGGGGAAAAAAAGCACTGCTTCATTTTCATTGCAGTATGAGGATAGCTGTTTCTTCAGTTTCCATATTCTTTATTTCCAGTCAATATCTGACATGACTAATTTCCCTAAAAAGTTTTGTGCAAAGATTTTTAATGAAATAAACTCGTTAGTTGTCAGTGGCTAAAAATACTAAATTTCACGATGTCTTTATAAAATGTTTTTAAGTTTTGTTTTATGTGTGTCTTGGGGAACACTGCTGACCAGCTTAGACCCACATTCATCAATTCTTTTGCTGAGCTCAAAATACTTGGTTAAAAAAATAAAAATTAAGCATCCAAAAAAGTCTGGCTTAGTTACAGATATTATTAGTTTTTTGACTTTGCTAAAACAGTTTTCTATTTCCATATATTTTTATGGTATAGCAAACCCCAAAAGCACACCAGAACAGATTTATGTTAACAATTAATTATTTCAAATTAATAAAAGATATATCTTTATCACTGAAGTTATGAGAATGCTTACTTGTTAGAATAAAAAAATTAAGCTTGAAATAAGTGTCTGATAAATAACAAGGTGTCAATAATAACTGTCATAATTTGCTAGAATGGGCATGTTACTTTTTGTACTTCTGTAAGAGTGTTCAAACTGGAATGTCATTCATAAATATATCTGTCTTAAATCCTGCATGAATTTTCCTAGAACAGCAAATAAAATTATACAAGAATCATATTGCACTCCTATCTCAAACTTCTACTCCACAATAGTAAAGCCATATGATCCTGGACAGGCAGTTCTGGCACTATTATGAAAACACAAATTCTTGCAACACTTCCTTTAAAATTTTTCAATGAACAAGAATATTAATCTGTAAAATATTTGAAAGCCGAGTCTATTTAAATAACTGTTCAAGATTTTCACTCGAGTTATGAGAAAGTTTTCAGCAAGGTCTATAATATCAAAAATAACAACCAGCAGTTTAGAGGGTTTTTTTCCCTTGATATTCCCCTATACAATTAATTAACCACTAAACACAGATTTCCATAGCACTGTTTTAAAATTTGTATTTTAATGGTGAAGGCAACTACTTATTTCATAACCCACCATTGTCTAGTGATGAGAAGGAATATCTGAAGACAGTGGTCATGGCATTAAAATGACCCAGCTCATCTTCTCGGCCTCCCAAGATCTCTGCACAGCAATCCCTCCACAGCCCCTCTGTGCACATCTTGGCAGAATTGCTGATATCAGAAATGACAAGGAGTGTGAAACATCTCTACTCTGTAAATACTTAAGTATGCACTATTTGTTTCTGCTGACGTTTTACTGCCTTCTTGCACAATGTACTACCCTGTGTTTCATTTTTTTACAGTTGCGGCATCCTTGCTGCTTTTATTGGCTCAATTATTTGCAGTGATATGAGGTAAATTTTTTTTTTTCAGCAATAAGTTTACACTTTAGCCGCAAGTCAATTACAGACATTATAAGATTCAGGTGTCTGTTTTTGAAAATATCAATACACTCTTGACCAAGTTACTGCTCAGCTAAAAAGAAATGAACAGAAGGATGCCATTCATCAAACAGTGATTAATTATCCAAGCATATCTGACTGCTCATATTGGCTGTATTTTCACGATAGGAGCACAGTTCAATTCAATTTATTGTTGTTTCCTTCCAAGAAGTTTTTCAGCTGTATGACTGCAATTCTCCTCTAGGCACTTAAAAGAAATAGAGTTAGCAAGCTGTTTATCTGAGATAACTTTCTGCAGCAGTGAGAGGAAACCATTACAGCTGACCAGAGGCAGGTCTTGTTCGTGTTTTCTGTGGTGCCTGGATGGACTTGCTAACAGAGACAGGAAGTACTGTAACATATAAATCTGGCCTCAGTGGAAAAGCACAAATCATTAATTTCAGTATCCCAGCAGAGAGGACATGAGCAATGTAGAAACCGTGCATAATCTCAGAGTTACTAATTTTACTTATGCATAAACATGAGTACTAAAATAAGACATGCAGGCTGAAGGACAATCTCCTCTAGGAATTTAAACTCTACATTAACACCCAAATCTCAGGAACATCTCCACCCTAGATACTCTGTAATCAGAAAACAGTGTAAAAGCAAAATTTAACTTCTTTTCATAGAAATACTTCTATAAAAGTATTCTATTTTCTACCATGAAAAACTTATTCTCATGATAGTTCAGTTTGGACATCAGAGGGACATCAGAGATCTGTCCAACCACCTGCTCAAAGCAGTGTCAGCGACAAGCTGAACACTCCTGGACCTCAAGGGTCTTTCTTTTTCTTAAATATTAATCAAGTGCTCAATTTACGTGCTTGCAAAAATATGCCTGGTGCATGTCCCAGGGAACAAACCCCTCATGGGCTCCAGCTGCTAATCCTAGAACTGCATCTTCTAAATGTCACCAGCAACTTTCCTAAATGCCCAAGTTGAATCTGCAGGACTCCAAAGAGTTGCACATGAGCTCCAGTGCCTCTAGACTGCTTGATGTGCAAGGTGTGTGTAGAAGGAGCATGCACAGAGTATCACGACCCTCCTTGTGCCTCTTCTCTAAAAGACTAATAAAAAACTCAATGAATAGATAAAACATTCTTTGAAATAAGGTGTGGTGTTTGGGGTGGGGGGGTGGCCAGTGTGTGTGTGTGTGTGTGTGTGTGTGCGCGCGTGTGTGTTTTGTTTTGTTTTCTTTGGGGTTTCTGTGGGTGCTTTTTTCCCCACCAGAAGACTAATTTCTATTTGGCCAGAAAAATTCAGTTTCTTCTGAGAAACTCATAATATACCATAATAATCAATAACCGAATACTTAAATATTAGAAGAGGATACTTTCCTTAATTACTCTCATCACTTATTCTACTACAGTAGTGGGAGCAACAGAAGAAAAATCTATGCATTTGTTGTCAATCTAACTTGTCATTCAACCAAGCCATGCTCAAGCCTTTTCTTTGTGCGTTACCTAATGCAGCATGAACAGAGGTGGTTTTCTCTGAATATGGAAATTTTTGTAATTCTCAGACATCTCTCGAGTGTGTAAATAAGTCTGAATATGTTTTTGGAAATGACTGGAAGGAGTCAAGGAGAGACCAGAGGAATTTTATAAACCACTGGATGCCTCAAACAAGTAATAACAACATCAGGAAAAGCAGAAGCAGGCTGCGTTAGCAGCTGAACACTCTCTTTGTCTCAACATGATCTCCACAGATTTTTGTCCCCAACTCACTCATGCTGCAGTTTGTCTGCAGCATGGCCAGATTCCCACCAGAAGGTTAAATCCTCTTGACAAAGGGGTAACACTCTTTTTTATAAGCACAGAAGTGATGGTGGGAAAGGTTGGCTAACCTGGGAAGGATGAGTAGTGAAACAGCTGTTTCTGAATTCTGCATGTAAATAATCTTTCTTTTTTTTTTCCCCAAATAGCCACTAATATTAAAAAGAGGTGGTTTATCCCTACCCCGAAGTATAAAATAACCCAAACAACTATCTGAGAAATCTAAAAATTTTCCAAAATTTTCTTAAAAATTCTGAGAAATGTGGTTGAAAAATATTTGTGATTCTTAGTTAGAAATATAACTGATAGAAGAAATAGAAATATGTTCCTATACTTCATAATTATTTAATAGATTAATTTATATTTTTACAATTTAAAGGAGGAAGGGAAGATTTTTATTTACCAAAGCACGAAAGAATGACCAACTTATTTTAATTTTTTCTCAATTACCTTTCATAGGTAAATTCAGAATTTCCAAATAAACTCAATTTATAACAAAATTTAAATTGGGAATTTTCTAACCACATCTGTTTAACTTTAGACCATAATTAGTAGCACTACGTAGAAAAGCAACGCAGTCAATTACATTTTTCTCTAAGAATATCTGATTTAAGCAACTTGCAACCTATTACTATTCCCCATTTTTTGCATCTTTTTATAATAGTGTTATTCAATTGGCAGGAGTTACTTATACTGTCTGCTTTTTGAAACCTGTGTTGCACTGCATTTTTTCCTAAAACAGTAACAATAAAAAGCAATCAGGAAAAACCACCAGCATTTGTGCATATCTAGAAGGCAGAAGTATTTAATTTCTCACAGCATTAAAATGCCAACATTTTCAATTTAATTTAATTTAAAGTAAATTAAAGTTGAGATCTCTAATGTCATTGTTTTACTTAATGGTCTTAATTCAGGCCTGATGTTCAGATTAGTAATTGTGATTATTCTGTTTATATCAGCAACTGCGTCAGTTTACATACAAAGGACTCCAGAGCTTGGGGAAATAAAATTCACGATTCACTAGACTTACCACATTAGATTATAAATAGGGAAATGATGTCATTAGGATCAAAGAACATAGATAGCAGATGCATTATATAGATACATTATATAGATAGCAGATGAAAAACACAATGACTGCAATCCAAAAATAATTTTCTCTGGAATAACTTTTTAAAGAAATAACTTTAGAAACTTTCTAATTTCTTGCTTTGTGTTCCATCAAACTGCATGAACTTCTGTAATCAGAATTGAAGCATCTCTTTTTTATAAGTTCTTTTGTTTGACTACAACATCAAAATAAGAAAACTAACCTGAACATATTCTAGGAAATGTTTTTCTATTTCTTTTTTGCCTAGTAGACAACTTTTTTTTTTAATGCATCAACACCCACACAATTATGTTCACTGCCTTCATTCTTGATAGCTTCTTTACACCAAAACTTCAGGACTTAGCTTGATAAACACAACTAAAATGTCATAGGTCCCTGATTCTTCACCAACTTTGCTGCCCTTCTCTGAACTCATTCCAGCACCTCAGTGTTCTTGTAGTGATGGGCCCAAGACTGGATGCAGCATTTGACACCTATCTAGACACCTGCAACAGAATCTGTGCTGTACAAGTGAAGAGATCATTTTCTTGACTGGTAACTATAGCCTAGAAAGCCAAAAATGTACCTGTCTTTTGAAATGTCCATCAGAAGCGTCTGCATAGTTTACCGTGGAATTCAAAGTCATTTTGTGAAAATGAGAGGTTAAGTTTCTACTGGATGGGATACATTAGGAGCTGTCTGAGTGGGTGATGCAGTGCCTCTTAGAGGAAGAAAAAAGCTGAGGCTACAAATCTGAAATGCCCATAGTTTAAATACAGAGAAACAAAAAAAAAAACAGAAAAGTATTTCTCATTAATATGACTGTCTGTTTTCTTCTGCCTTGTTTGCTTTTATGTGTTACTGTATGGTAAAATATGCTCCACAAACCACTTATTTGAACATGGTGTTCCTTCTAATTGTAAAGAAAGTCTAGATGCAAATATCCATAGGGCACATTTAATGCAGAAAACCCAGAAAAAGCACAAAAGAAGATAAAAAGGTACAATTCTCCCTTGTAAGGTGAGTCAAAAGTCACCAGAGTAGTGGCTTCTTCCGATATTTTCTTTCAAGGGCAAAGAAATATAATATAAACAGGAAAAGATTACAGACATAGGAGGAAGTATTGCCTAGCAGAGGTAAAGGGCAACAGCAAAAAAGTGTTAAATCAAGTAAGACTGTTTCTATTCCTAAAAATCAGGCAGAACTCACTGAAGCATGTACAAAATGAGAACAGGCTTAATGTCTGCCACTTGTTAGACTAACAAAGCTGAATTTGAAAAAAATCTTGTATGCATACATTTTTTAAAAGGTGCTGCACTATTGATGTAGCAGGAGCAGAAGGACAGTAACCTTCATTAAAACTGGGTTATGTGGTCATCTGCATAGCTCTTGGCTGCAGTGCAATGTGTATTTTCTGCAAAAAAAGAGTTCTGAGAGAGCATGACCTTTCTGAAGAATAGACTGGTATCCTGCAGAGCCAGGATCTGTGGTCAAGAATCAATACAGCCTTCTGGAGGTGTCTCGTTTGGTTTAATGGAGAGCGAGCAAAACAGCACGATGAGCGGCATAAATCCATAAACACTATTCAAATGTCATTTAAGGTGCCTTCAAGGTTAACAATCACTGCTATCAAATAAGCTGTCAGAATGGCAGGAAGCTTTCGTTTGCTGAGAGGTCTAAGGTCTAATGTGGTAATTAAACCCAGAATACAAAATAAACTGTTCCCACGCAGTGTACCAGTGAGCTGGAGAATCCTAATGATAGTAAGCTCTGCTGCTGCTAATGGTCGCAAAACCTTTACTTCTGCTCCAGCAGCTTTGCCTTCTTGTGTATATGGTGCATTAAGTGTTTTATCATGTTTCTAGACCATTCCTTTGCATTTTTCCGACAAAAACTCACTAAAAGCACAATAAAACATAAATTTTTTGACTTGTCACAACCTGTACCTGGATGAAGCATATTCACTTTTCAGCCAGTTCAGAGTGATTTAGAGGCTGTAACACCGATAGGAAGAGAAACAAGTGTTACAGAACAGATCCCCTCATATGTTTTATAACATCTTGAGTCTGAGTTTGGAAAGTGTTAGGACACTGTGACTCTACAGGCCTATACAAACTTGAAAACACATTAAGCATCTTCTCTACCCTGGGAATCACACTGGTCGCTTATGGAAAGGCTATGGAATACCCTAAAAGCTACTACTGCTCTTTCCCTACTGAAGTTTTCCTGGGAAAAGCAAAAAGAATAAAAAAAACCAAACTCAAAAAACCAAAACAAAAGAAAACACAAAACCAAACAACAAAAAAAGTATCTGCTGTATAGATGGCTGTGTGGGGAATATTACAAATAGGATTGCTTGGAGCATTCCCAAATTTAAAGCTGCTGGTAACAAAGAAAGGTATCTTCTGTAAAGCCAAATCCAAGCACCGCTGGCTGCCCAACAGCTGTCAATGGAATTAAGGACTGGCAGGGGTATCCTCTGCCCAAACTCCAATCACCACACTCACTGAAGGGCCAGCAACAGAAGGATATGGGACACTATAAAATGTCTAAAATTTTAAGGGCAAAGTACCACTGAATAAGCCTTTGTTGAGCCTTGCTTTCCTGCCTTATCCTCTTTACATTAATAAATCAGGCTGAATTTTCAGTGTCAAAAGCCTGTCTGCAACCCCCTAGGAGGACCAAGAAGCATCAGAAATTATTTTTCAGGGCTGAGGCAGTGCTATTCAATGATAGAAAGGGATGCTGAAAGGATTTCTGAACCTGAGATTTCGCTTCATAGATCTAAAAATGCAGACCATATCCAAACACAGCTTAAAAGCTTTTGTGATTGAATAATTGAGGACATTTATACTGCAAACCAAGAGAGGGCAAGGAGAAAGCTCAGCCATAGGAACTCTTAACACCCATTTAATTGCTTAATTGTTAGTTCAATCCTGGCTCTGGTCGCATACAGAGGACTTGATACAGCAATTGGTTTTAGTCACAAGGCTAGTGGATATCAGACAACAGTCTAACAAATACCCTGAAATAGAGCACTCCAAGAAAAAAGAACTTTCACATTTCTGGTCTTTGGCCTAATGAACTATAGTGGCCTTAGGTCCTACACCAACCACAGCATTATTAATTATTTGGTTCCTCAAGGATTTATTAAAAAAACAAGAGGAAAAAAATTAAATATATTGAATATGCTGGACTAGACATTATATTTCCTTGAAAGAAGCAAAGTCTCAAAGTTGGAGAATAATAAGCTTTTAGAGCAAATGATTTAACAGTCTCTTAACTGTGGAATATACAGAGCAATAATTCTGACAAAAGGTGACTTACCTTCCTGGGACACCTATCAAATTGATTGTGCAGATTAAATACGTGCTCCGAACTATATGCATACAGGTACTAAAATCACAAAGTACTGCTGAAAATGTCCAAAATCATCCCTTGTGTAACTCTATTGAAGCCAGGGGAATGATGCCTGGGAGACATCTGTCACATTTATAGGCAGGTTTCAATCTTAGTGACAACAGAACAAAGGCCGCTGTCAGCAGGAACTCTGCCAGAAGTTCTCTTACAGAGCGAACAGGTGCAAGGCGCAGGCACAGGAACCCCATTACTGACTGAGGCCCAAAAAGAGACTGAACTAGAGCTGCTAAGAAAGGTTCAACCTACAGCCTCTTACCTACATATGATACATCCCTGGGGGATCCCAGGTGGGTTTTAAGGTTTCTCTCCCAGTGCGCCTTACAAACATTAGTGCAACCTACACTATTTCTATTGATTCAACCCATGCAAACGCCACGACTCAGATCAGATCAGCCATGTACTGGTGGAAGGTAAGGAAAGAAAGGACTGGAGTAGAAAGGAGAAAGTAAAACTGTGCAGACATATGGATTCATCAAGAGCAACTGAGTTCACAGAAAATGGACATCACAGATTACTGTATTTAGTAAGACAAACAATGAGAGGAAACTAATGGCTAAGTAGTTTGAGAGTTTTTTAAATACACCTGGGAAAATACAGTAAGAGACATTCAAATGAAGAAATACTTATTTAAAAAAGATGGTTAACAAGCACAGTGGCTTCTTTTTTCCTGTCAGCCTTCAACAGCTGAAGAGAAGTTGTATGCTCTCTTAAAAACATTTCTCAGGAACTGAACCTTAGAAACTGAAATCCCTAGGGAGAATCTTAAGTGCAGCAAATCACTGAGTGCAGATCAGATACGTGGAAAGCTCCGTATAAAGATTATTCACAACAGATTCGGTTATGCCACGAAGCCACAAATCAAGGAAGGAATACAAGGACAGTATCATTAGAAAGGAGAAGTGTCCATAGTTCCTGAGACAGGACATTGGGACAAATTAGAGCAGTCCTTGAACTTCCAGTTGCAAAAAACTAAAACCAAGCCAAACCAAAACCATATTTCTTGACTCTTGCAAATATCATGCATTAATGGCCCTATTTCATTGAAAGTTCTTTTTGTCTATATACTCAGCACAAGGAAAAAATCCTTTTTCTTCTGCAGTGACTGTAGACTACAAAGTCAATAGCAGAGTGCCTGCTTTTTTTTAGAAAAGGATGCAAACAAAATGTGGCCTAGCATGAAATAGAGTATTAAAAATCACCATCTTGTGAGAGAATCACTTATCAAATAAATAAAAAAAAATTAAAATTCTGTGGTATATAATAAAGACTGTTCTTCTGAAAGAGACAATTAATGTCAATATGCTAAGGAGATCTATTCTTTAGTGTACTGCAAGAGAAAGGTGACTAAATGGTCGAAGCCTGCAGGTAATAATTTCAGTTAATGAAGTATAGAAGATTGTAAATAACTTCACACAGATTTGCACAAGATAAGAGAATAAATGAGAAACACCAATTTCTGGTAAAGTAAATGATCATTTGTATCAGGAACAAAATGCCTAATACTTCTAGTTTGAAATAGGACATTTATCTAGAAGGTACATTAACTTTATCAGTATACATCACAACCCTGAAATCCCAAACATCCAGTGAATGCAATACTACTGAAGCCCCTCCTGTGCCCTTCTTTGAAAAAGGATATCACATATATACTTACATGAGAGTTTAGGTACTTAATTAGAATGTTCATGTTGTATCATCTCAATGAATGTAAAAACCCCACACTGTTAAAGCAGCTATTAATATATTTGTGAGTTATTTTACTAATATTTTGAGGGATTCAGCTAGGTCACAAGACTCCTATTTCTGTATCTTTGAGAATTCAAACACACAGATGATCCACCTTAGCATGAGAGTCCCTGGGGCACCTCTTTCAATAGATTCCTATTCTAAAAATGCTTCTATTTTTTCTCTGCAGTGATAAAGAAAATATAAAATGTAATGTTTACATTTAAGCCCAAAATGTCTGTCTGTTAAAAATGCCTGTCTCTGTCAGCTATTACTAAGGAGTCCTAAGGCAGATTAACCTCCTCATTTGAGAATAACAAGAATATTCCTAAAGCTAGGTGTGATAAAAAGTGCTATTAAGACAACAAATAGAGGAGAAAGCTAAGTAAACCAGGTCACATATTTCCAAAGCTTATCTCCAGATAGTCTGAACTCCAGCATCACTGATGATCTAGCAGTCCTCCACATCATGTTATCTTGGTGGGTGATCATGCATTTATGACAGGGGATCCAAGAACTCAGAACCTGTTGCCTGGAAGTCTCAACATGGCCTGTTTCACAAACATACAGAAGTACAGCAAAGTGTAAACTGTATCAGAAAGCAGGGTCTAGAAATTAGCAGGAACAATTGAACATTCAACAAGAAGGGAAAGAAAATTAGGGGAGCTAGAGTATTCTTACCCCAAACCCATGTTTACACAACATGACTCAAACACGGAACTCTTACACTGAACTGCTACAACAAACAGCACTTCAGGCCGAACAGGCTCTCTTTTCATTTTTAATGTCAAGCAATTAAAGTCCTGTTCTCTGTTCTAACTAAAAGGGTGCGTGTGAGCTCCCTGCCAGGACAAATTGTGTCCTCAGTCTCACCCACACAGACAGAAAAATCCCAGATAGATTGTTTACATCATGCATTGCCGTCAATATCACCTGCTCTTCTATCTGCACCTTCTCAGAGCCTGCTCATGGCATAACTGAGACCTGATGTTCTCATGCCCATTGCATTGATTTTGCTTGGCCTGTTTTTTTGGTAGCAGGGAGCTATGAAGATGGCCTCTGTGATAAGCTGCTGAAAACTTCCACCATGTCCAGCAGTGCCAATCCCTGATGGCTCTGAAGATGACAGACATGCCACTGGCCAAGCCTGGACCAATCAGAGATGGTGGTTACACCTCTGTGATAACATATTTAAGAAGAAATCAAAACAAAGTGTGCATGCAGTTGTTACTAGCCAGAGGAGAGGAGGAGGTGAGAACATGTGAGGAAAACAACATGGAGACAACAAGGTCAGTGGAGAAGGAGGGGGAGGTGCTCCAGGAGCTCCAGGCACCAGAGCCGAGATTTCTCTGCCAGCCATGGTTATGACCATGGTGGAGCAGCTGTGCCCCTGCAGCCCATGGGGCCCACAGGGGATGCAGAGATCCACTCACAGCCCGTGGGGAGGTGCCCACGCCAGAGCAGTGGATGCCTGGAGGAGGCTGTGCTCCAGTGGGAGACCCAGCAGAGAGAGAGGGCCCTGCTTCCAGGCTGGAGCAGCCTGGCCTTGGGGGACTGCACCCCGTGGACAAGGAACCCCATGCCACAGCAGTTTTGGGAGGATTTGCTGCCCATGGGGGGAGCTCACATTGTGGCAGTTTTGGGAGGATTGCTGCTTGTGAGATTTGGAACCATGTTGGAGGAATTTGCGGAGAGCTGCCTCCCGTGGGAAGGACCCCATGGCACAGTAGGGGAAGGTCTCCTCTCCTTGAGCAGCGGAAGAAGATCTCGGTGATGAACTGACCAAACCTCCACACTCTGTTCCCTGTGCTGTGGGTGGGAAGAGGGAGAGGCTGGGGGGAAGAACGGTGTTGTAAGGGCGTATTTTACTTATTCACTTTGTAACTCTAAATTCAGCCTGTTTTGCCCTTGGAGTGTTTTCTCCCAGTCCTTATCTGAGCACATGACACCTTCGTTTGCTCTTTTTTTTTGGCTCTTCTCTCTCCTCTGCCCAGCTGTGGCAGCGGAGAGAGCAAGTGAGCAGCTCCCATGGGTGCCTCGTGTTTGGCCAGGGTCAAACCATGACATCCATCTATCAAATGCAGCAAGACCATGAGCATAACCCAAAGCAGTGGGCTTTTACAGGAACTGCAGAAAAGAATCCCTTAGGTGAGTGTTACACATGGATGCGTGCTGGCAAGCAGAAGAACCCTTACTGTCAAGGGGGCTTATGCCACAAAGAGCCCAGCTGGGACACCAAAGCTGAGGCAGAGTCAGTAGAGATGGCAGGTCCAGTAGAGTAAGGTTTTTTTCACTCTCCAGCTAAGCAAGTTTTAGCTGAAATATCTGGGAAACACAATAAGTATGGAGGTCTACAATGCCATTCTTGCAAAGTCCCTGCCAAGGTCAAAATCATAATTTCAATAATCTGCCCTTTATGTCATTATTATGCAGGTTCTATTTTACCCTGGTAAATTACCATTCTTTCTCTCTATAATCTGGGATGCTTCAAGGAGAGCTGTACCTTCACTATCTCCCTAAAGTATCACTGTATGGTTAAAACATTAAGAAAGAAAACAGTGGGATTCAGGAGCAGGGGGGGCTATACCACTGATTTGATAGATTTAAAAGGTTAATCTTCAGCTACATCTTGTTCATTAGTCTAAATATACATTTAAAACATCAATGTGCTTTAAAGTACTTTGTTAGTACCCATTAAGAATGTGCGTTGCATATTTCAGACATCTTGATAGTAATATGTGCTGAAAAGCAGGCCCTGTTCATCTTTTTAATGAGTGGTTTTCCCTCTGAGTGCACTATGGAGCTATGATGCACCATAAAGTGACACTGGTATGCCCTGTGGACATGCAAAATCAACCCATTCTGTGAAAATCGGGCAATTAAAAAGCTTAATGTGTGAGCATGACTTCAAAGCAGCTTTTCTTTCAGGTCTTGATTGCAAGCCCTGCTTCTTCACACTGATCTAAGGGAGGTGAGGAGGTCTAAGAAGATCTTTCTAATACTGGCCACTTACTCTGGAATGTGGACAGCTGAAAAAAAAAGGAGCCACTGTAAGGCTATTATTCCACTTCTGATACATGATACTTTTTCACATCATTCTGCTCGCAGAGCTGCACTGTGCAAGTAAATATCCTGCAGCAGATAGATTAATTGCATCTGCCAGTTAAGGACAAAACTACATCTATTCTGCTAAACATCCCTGTGCCCCAGGCAATGCAGTGAATAAACTTCTTGGCTGAGCTGGAAGTACAATGGCCTGCAGTCCAGTCCCACTTGATCATGACGTTTTTCTGCCTCTTAGAAATAATTGTTTGGGCTTTAAGTTGTTTCAGGTTGAATACCTGAAATAACAGGAAGACTGTCGTGCAATCTGTCAGCACAGAGCAGTGTGTACACAGCATGCTGCTAAGGGAACGAAGAATATGGCATGAGAACATATGGTATGTTTCAAAATACATGGCCCATTGGGATGGCATAGAGGACTGTGTAGGGCAGAAGAAACCAAGCCTGGCATGGTCCTGGCCAAAGAATGATTTGTCCTCAGGAAGAAGCATCTGTTGAACTGCACCAGAGTTCACCTTGGAGGGAAGAAACACTTAGGTTTGCTTCACTAGAGAGCCTAGGAATCAAGTAACATACCTACCACTTCCCAAAGACACATTTGATTTATTTGACAATGCCAACACATCCAAGGCATCCTTTTCCACTGAAGCTGCAGGAATCAGTTGTGTAAATGCATACGTTGTGCCAGCAGCTCTGTAAAATGTGAGGGTAGGAGCAGAGGGTTTCACAACCAAGGTCAGGGACAGCAGCAGGGGAATGGTGCCATAAGAAAATTGTGGTTACTGGTAATAATGGAAACTACCTTCACCCAAGAGCTCCAACACTGCTCACACTGTTACTGGGGAAGTGCCATCTCCTGTTGATCTTAATCATGCCATATGGGAGGGAGTATATGAAAATATGTAAAGAAGCAGCCTACCTGGGAAATATGAGCATAAATACCAGCAGTGACAGTCCACTGCTGTTTATTTTAAAACATAAATACCATGAAAGCAACTCAGTGCCTCTAACAGAGGTTATGCACGGTGAGCAGTAACACATGAGCAACTGGATTCTACTTCCAACATATGGAACAAGAGGATTGCCAGGCTTGGAGCATGGCATACCTTCTATATGGTATGCCTTTTGCCTCTCACGTGCACAGACAGTTTTACACACAGGAGTAAGCTAGCAAGATCACAGGGCACTGTGCAGGGCTCTGACAGCCCCACAGCCAAGCACTGTCTCATATCACATCATCACTCCTCTTCAGTGGAGCTCAGCTGTGATTGGCATGGGCCAGACTGCCCTGCATCCCTCCTCTGAGGAGCTGGGAATGCTTCAGGAACATGTGAAAGGTAAGCTCAGACTCACGATGACTTGGGAGTGTCAGATAATCCCTGATCGTAAATTCAGGGCTTTCTCTTTTCTTCTCCCATTACTGATTTGATCACTTGCCACTAGGTGAGCACACTGCTTGCTGAAGAATTGCTCTTCTTCACCAAAACTAAACACAGAGGATAACATCTACATAACTGTATTTTGGCAGCTGTTTGCCACAGAGAGTTTGGGATAGAATTAAAAAACACCACAATAACCTTTCCACTGATAACTGATGTTTAGCAAGCAAATGACTGTTGCTTGTCTTTTGGAAAACCAAGGAATTTAAATTTTAAAATAGTTATCATTCTACCTTTGACTGTACCTCCTCTTGCTGTTCCATGAACTGCCCTCTAGGCTATCACTAACTTCAGAAGAAACCTCTGCTACTGCCTCTAGAAATTGTTTAAAACCCTGCAGATGAAAGAAGAAAGGAACACTAGAAGAAAAGCAGAATGGAAATACGTGCCTTGAAAGCCAGTGGTTGAAAGAAATGTTTTAAATAATGTCTAGGTACTTATAAAAGAAGTAAGTGCATGCCTTGTGGAAACATCCAACTGGAAAGTTCATATTAATTCTCTCTTCTTAATAAACCAACTAGGAGAAAAAAAAAATTAGTGCCAGAATCTTTGTAATTCATTGGATGCAGCTGATCATTTAATAAAATACTTGGGACTGTGTACTTCTGTCTGGACTAGAAGATTTGGTATATCAACATCATTAAGAGTTCATGTTATAACTATGGAGCATTGCTGGGCAGGAGATATATCTATGAACAAGAATTACTTTGTGTACCTAGACACCTTTTTTCTTTTCAGATGAATGACAGCAGAGACTTCCTTAGGTAGAATTTTTAGAGAATTTATATTCATTCAGCAATATTTCAACAACACTGCACTTTTCACAAAAGAAAGCAGTGTTTGAATTCTGAGAGTAAACCTTTTAGTGAATGAACTTTTAGTGAATTAATTTAAAAATCCCCATTTTGATAAACTATTAGGAAGAATGGGTAAGTTAGTTGGTATGAATGCCCACAAATGTACTGCAATTGTCAATTTATATTTACTTGTATAAATAGTATTAATGTCACCATAAGATCCTATAAATATAGAATACTGAGTGGTAACCAAAGTAACATTAGCTCTGAAAGAGAAATACATGACTCAGACCTAGTCCTTAGATTGAACCATTTGAAACCACTGTCTAAATTTGTATCTGAAAAGCTTTTTTTTTTTTCATATTCATCTCTGGGTTTTAATTTTCTTCCTCTGAGACATTTTCATTTACATTTCCTGGTAAGGAAATTGCATGCCTACAAAATCAAAATTCAAGAACTGATTTCACTTAGAGTAAATAAAACACATTCCTCAAACACTCCTGTAACACAACTCATCCACAGGATATGTGAATTACATAGGAGTACTGGTGACATGAGCTTTAGAAATTGTATCTTTACTTACAGATATCTTTCACATCCAATACACAGTGTCTGCTAAAAAAGGATCTCCCTCTCTCCCATGCTTACCTTCAAAACACTGAGCAAAACTCCTGTTTCCACTTTTTGAGTGGCACTTGTTCTTTCAGGATAAATGTCCCTTGCATTTGCAACTGGATGAATGTGTTGCTGTCAGTCTCTTTTCTAACTTATCACATCTTCTCATGCCTTTTAAGCTCACATAATGCATTATTCAAAGCAAGGACCAGATTTGTCCCCTGTGTTCAAGATGTCTATTACACTTCTGAAAATGTAAGAGCAATAACTGCTTTCCTACAAAGTCAGAAGCTTGCACTGTCAAACTGGGATGTAGCAACTTTGCTGACTAATTTGCTTTTACAAACTTTGATGAGATTTGCTTTGGAGTTAAAACACTGGAATAGTCTATTTTACCACAATCACCCGTATTTTATAACCATGAAGAAAAAAAATGTCACCAGACCTTTAGCTTCTGAAGAGGTGTGGATTTTACTGTTTTCTGCAAGTTTCCAGTAAGACACTGTGGGCTGCTAGCATAGTCACTATACAAAATTAGATTGGTTCTCCTGAGCCACACTTCTATAAATTTTATTCCTGACAAGAGGAGCAAAGGAAACAAAAAATAGTCTAGGGAGACATACTAGGAAACAATAAACATAGTATTAAAAAGCTTGCAAAAGGAGAATTACCCACTTTGAAGCACACAGCCTCTACCATACTGCATCCACCTTCTATTCAAAGGCAAATAAATTCTCCATGACAGCCCCTAATGGGCTCTGCAGTTGTT
This sequence comes from Grantiella picta, assembly GCA_013397955.1. Taxonomy (NCBI): domain Eukaryota; kingdom Metazoa; phylum Chordata; class Aves; order Passeriformes; family Meliphagidae; genus Grantiella; species Grantiella picta. Next base: position 3,425,671 of record VZRM01004509.1, read on the forward strand.
CACTGAACTTGCCCCCAAGTTACACAGTAATAAAGAGATAACAACCCTTGGCTGACTAAATGAGGAGGTGGGTCCTCTCAGTAAAGCCCATCTTTCATTACTTGGCCTTTTCTTTCATTCATCCAGTTAAGTAATATTTCACAACTACAACTCAATCACTAACAATTAATGCACTAATATATCTTTATTCCACTTAAATCACTCTGTGGAGTATCACTGTGGTAATGCTCCAAAACTAGGTTATAGTTTGTTCAAAATTCAGCAGTGTAGTATTAACAACACTTACTTCAACTAAACATACAGAAACACTTTGTATTACTATCCCTGTAACATCATGCTGTAGGGCTTCTTCTTCCAGATTATTAAAATTTTGACACAACATATAATTGCATTTCTGCTGAATGCCACTTTTCCTATTCATCTGTTATTAGCTTGTTAAATTTTGGTCCCCCTCATAGGAGGCCACCTACATACATCCTGAAAACTTGAGAACTGCATCTGTGAATACATGTTCTGACCTGCTTTCAGCTTGACATCCCCACAAGAGAAATATAATCTAAATTTATTTGATGCAAACAGACACGAATTTGCCTGGATAACCATACTCCTACAGGGAATTTTTGCCAAAAATAACTATTAAATTTAGATTAAATACTACTTTATTCTGTTCTATTTTCATATATGAAAGCTTCTTTAAAGGACTTTGAGTATAAGCTGGGGATCTGATCCTCCTAAATTCTGAAGTCAAAGATGATGTGACCAGTTTTTAAGGGTACTGATGTCCACTGCACTTCAACATCACTTTGAAATGGCTCTCACTGCACTGAGCACCAGACAAAAACTCAAGATATATTGAAGGCATCCACATAGCTTCTAATTTCAATGGACAAAACAATATTCTTTCCACAGCTGTCTTAAACCATTCCAAAAGTGATGCAACTCCTGTCTAAAATGGTTATTACACAAGTGTACATTGTTGTGGCCTCACACGTATAGAAGATGACTTACTGTAAACCAAAACCAAGCCATACTTAAGTTAAAGTCAATAGTAGTGAAGTAGAATAAATAGAGGGTTAAAATCATTACAGATTCCTCATATGAATAAATAACCTCCTTATGAACACTCCTTGACACAGGAAAATAATGGAGATGTGCACCTCCTTCCCTCCAGGCGTCCACTAACTGGGATTTCTCTATTTTATACAGTTAACAGTCTGACAGGAAATTTAGAAAAACTACTTTGCATGATTTCTAAAATGGAAAACAACCTGAGAAATCAACTTTCACTAAGCCTTGCTTATGTTGATTTTTTTCTCATGTTGATGGTGATTTCATTTACCCATGCAGATAATTGATTTTTCCACATCCTCTGCATATTAGTAGGACGGAGATCAATTACCAGCAAGTAAACGTTTTATATGATAAATTTTGTGTTTTCCTCTAATTAGTTATTATGTGAATAAAGATATATTTTAGGCTTTCTTCAATTAATATTTTATTGCCAGTTGTCCCTCTTGAGAGTAAAAACTAGAGCCGTTTATGATTTGGGATGGGAAGACTTTCACCTATATATGCTTCCTTCCACCTAGACACCTCAACTTAAAGCATTTACAAAGTTATTTTTTTGAACTGGCACATGAACCATGTTCTATTTATTCTATTTTGTCAAGTATGTGATGTATGTTACAAAAAGAATTCTATGAGAGCAATCCCACTCAATTTCCTTTTTCACTTCCTTTGGGTTTTGTTTTGTTTTGGTTTTGTGTTTTATTGTCCTCTTTCAAATACCAGAGAGTCCTTTTTGCATAAGAGTAACAGGGCTTGTTAAACAACCTTGTAAGGAAATTCAAATTTCTCAGGAGCAATTTTTCTCATTGGTAGATGCTCATCAGCTTTGTCACTGGAGTGTGGATATAGCTTTTCTCATTATGTTTTAAAACAGAGTCTCTGACAAATTTTATAGCCAGGATGGTATGATAGAGCATTTGTTTCTAATTTACAGTTCTTTTCTGTTGACTTTGTAACTGTTTATTACACATGAGTATTTTTAAAACTCCTTACAACTAAAATACCATTTTCATCGCACTTTCTTTCACATGAAATTGCAAGAGCAAAGAAAAGAATACTGCCCTATAACTTCAGGAGTAAGTATACTCCTTAATAGTGTTAATTGTGTTAAGGAGTATTGGCTGGATTGTATATACTGACTGTAAACCATTGTGCTGTAAAATGTACATATGTTAGTTATTAAGATATTCTGACAAGCTCTAGGTACATCACAAAATTTATAAAAAACCTTCAAACGAACAAAACCAACAGAAAATAGGAGTCATTAGGGGGCATTTTTGAGTCAGTACTGAGGAAATGCACATATTGATTCTCTGTGTTGCTAGAGGCAGAGTCTTTCATGTCAGATCTGGAACTGTGGCCTTGGTTGCTTATAATTAGATGGTCCTAGGACATTTTTTGAGGAATTCAGGGAAATAAAGGCCCCTGACGAGACTACAGATCTGGTAATTACTATTTATCCCTAATTTTTTTCCCTTAAATTGCAGCTGGGAAAAAGAGACCATGTCCTTTTTTACACTGATAGGAAGAAAAACCAAAACCCCACTGCTCTCATGCTGCCCATGGGAAAGGATGTAGTGCTTCTAATCCCAAAGAAGACTGTATGAAGAACATGCAATTGCACTTTGGGCAGTGCAGGACAAGTGTGAAGTGTTGATTTTAATTAAAAGGGAAAACTTGTTTTTTTTCTCTATAACATAGTTAAAGTACTCATTTACTTTAGAATAACAGCATATATTTATAATAGCAACCCAAAGCAGCAGAGGCAGCTAAGATTTTGCAGATTCTTCTTAAAAAGTCACATATCCATTACAGGTCAGGTAATTGCCACAGAAGTGATTTACTTTTACTGTACTACTTAAAGTATTTGCCGGCTCTTAGAAAAAGTATATTTCTGGGGTTCAGGTCTTCAGTGCTGTTAATGTAATGAAAATGCTGTGGATAGTCACTCTAAGAGAACTGGCAAAACTAAATTTGAGTAGCAGATGGAAATCTTCCTTTGTTCAGCTCCTTTTATGGCTACTGTATCCAGTAGCTACTTTACTTTACCGTGTTTGTCATTTCAACACTTCTGCCGAAGCACTTAGTGCTTTCCACCAACCTAGATTTCTGATACAATTCTGCAGGAACTAATGAGAGCACAGAAATGAGTGCAAATCAGACACACTTTGAGCAGCTGACACATTTTTCAGCAAAAGTTTGGGCATTTTTCATTGAGGAATATAAAGAAAAAGGAGAAAGGAATTGGAAGGTAGAACTATCCTACAGCTCTGGATTCAGGTCAGAGGGACATGCCCTGGCCTGAAAGGCATCTTAATGCTGCTGGATAAATGATCCACACTGTCTACACAAATAAAGAATCCTGATCAGTTTTCACACCAGTAAAATCTGGTACTATCCAGCATTCCAGATGGTATTATCCCAAATCCCAGAAATACAGAGACACTGTGTGTACCTCCTTCACATATGTGTCAGCAATGAAAAACCTTTACATTTCTTTGCATCCTCCATGGGTTGGAAGTGTCAGGGTAGCAGGGAGAACTCTACCTTGCTAGAAGAGATATTCCTACTAGAATCAGCAGAAAATCACTGAAAAGCACAAAAGTCCACAGAGAGTCTTACTTTGTCATCTCTACTCATCTATTTCTGTCCTGAATTATTTTTAATGGGTACAACTCCCACCCTTTTGCTTTTTGTGTAGGTCGCTGTATTATTTGAGGATATAAAAGTCATCTGGGTAGTTTCCAGCACTTGAGAAGATAACAAATGCATTTTTAAAGTAGAACAACCTGAAGCTTGTTATTCTAGGAGTAAATTGTTAACCTTTTCACTAAGTAATGGTCCATGGACTTGAAGACAAGAATAGGATGTGGATTACAGTTCCTTTTATTTTCCTCTCTTTATTCTTTGGAGATTCAATTCACCTCAGATGAAACTGAAGTTCTTTCTTTGTCATTAAGTTACCCAAAAGATCCTAGGGTTTAAATATCATTTACATCACAGTCAAAAGAATAATCACATAAATAAGAATTTATGAATAAATAATCACAACTGCTGTTACATTAGCACAATACTATTTTTAATTTATGGGGACCACATGGCATTTTTACTAACCCGGCAAGGGGCAATTAAATAAGCACTCTGATTAATTGATGAGTCACTGCACAGGCATACAGAGATGGATTGATTGATTGATTGATTGATTGATGAAACCTTCCACTGTGATCATGCCACAGCATACCTGAAAGACAAGGAAACTCCTGTGTAACAGTGTCCTTAACAAGAAGAAGATTATAAAAGTAGCACAAATAGGGAGAAGTATTGTTAATGCTACTTTCACTGAAAGGGAACTATTTTGCTCTCAACAAAAGGGATGAAATCTAGACCCTTTTTGCAGCTGCCATAATCTGCTGAGCGCTTACAATCCAATGGGGAGAAAAGAGCCGGGCTGAAGTGCTCTGGTAATGATCCTTCTGCCTGAAGAGTAACTGAAACTTTCAAAACACTCAAAATGTGCCCATTTTTACATTCCTGATAGTGAAAGGAAACACAGTGTTTTTCTTCTGAAAATGTCAGATAAGATACGTGCTCTGGTTTTTCACCTTTTTTCTTGTTTCCCTACCCAGATGTCTACTAATTCATACAGCTCCATGGAAACAGAATAACTGACTAAAACCAGTTAAAGACTGGGGAGAAGCTACAAAAGAGAAATTGAAGGAGTAGCTTTTGCGTTTGTCTTTCTTTCAGGTAGTAACATGTGAAACTGATACTTAAAATGTATTTAAAAGCAGCAAAAGATAAAAGTATGGATGTCCATTTTTCTGTGATAAATTAGGCTAGCATTTCAAAGGAAGACATTGCAGATGAAGGCAGCTGGAATTTTTAATCAAAACTCAGTTCTCATTTGGCTTGCAGAACCAAAACTTCTCAGAGAGACGACGTGATGCTTTTAGCAAAGTTAGAATCACCTGTGAGAGGGAGCACACACAGACCTACAGCCAAGTAAGCAGCTGGTCACACAGCTCATACGTGACGTTTGAGACAGTTAGATACTGCTGTTCTCCCTGATTCAGACATGTAACTTCATCTTTTTTCTCCTGTTTTCATTCCAAAGACACTGATTTTACGCCAGTGTAGTAGGTAGGAAATCTCTGAAATACCAGATAGTGTCTTAGGAGTGCAAAATTTTTTCCCTCCTTGCTTTGTTTTCAAGATCTAAATATTGCCTACAGATACAGAAAAAATTATATGACTTACAATCTGCTTTCTATTCTCAAATTATGAAGATGGGGTATTATGAAAAAGAAATTCATGCTACGAATGTTCATCTAAACTCTGTATGTTTATACTCTAAATTTTCTTTTAAAGATAGAGCATATCTTTATTCTAGCATTCTACTGCTTATTTAGTATTTGCTTTTTATTTTGTTCCAGTACTTGAAACTGATTAAGACAATTTCTTAATACCAAAAGATGTGCAGAATACCAGAAAAAGAAAACAAATGCTCTAGCAGAAAAGACAAAAGTTCAGGTATGAAGGAGGGGACAAAAACATATTTATTTAGTCATTGGATCAGATGAGAAGATGAATTAATATAGACAGCTCCTAGGTCCATTGTTTCAGAGTGTAATTGGAATCCTTCAAACATGTCTCTTAAAATCAGATGTCCCTTCAAATTCATGTAGGTATTCTACTCCAATACCTCTATCTATACCTAGAGATCAAGGGAGAGTCCCACACCCTAAATGAAGTGCTGACAGGGAGGTAGTTGGGACATTTCCACTGCTGTCAACAAGGAGGAAGGCAGTATTTTGTGAATAGCAATTAGGTCTTCAGTAGGTCGTCTGGAAACGTGGACCTGGTTCCAATTTTTTTTTGTGGATAGCTGAGGGCTACATTTCCCACTTCTCCACAGTGTTTGATCACAATCCCAGAATTAGTCACAGACTGGTTAAGGTTGAAAGGGACCTTTGCAGGTCATCTTGCCCAATCCCAAAATAGGTTCTCAGGTAGGTTATGCTTTTGTGAAATGACTTGGGAATGGAGAGCTGGTCCCAAAGGTCTTTTTCCCAGACAGCTGGGACAGCCCCTGAGCAGTTCCAGGGAAGGAGAATGCTGAAACAGGAGATTCAGAGCAGAACAAACCCAGACCACTTCCCTGCACAACGGCAGGTGCCAGGAAGAGATGGGCACAGTGCTTCAACAGCTCTGCTGGATGGTATGAAGGCCTGCCCATCTCTGAGGTGGGGTGATTAAAAAAATGAAGAGTGAAGCAGAGGCAGCAGGCAACAAAGCAGCCAGATGGAAGAACAGAATCTGTGAATAAAAGCACATCTCCTTACCATACTGTGCTTCAGGAACAGTACTTTGACACAACCCTATTTATTCCACAAAGGAAGTACAAAGAGAGATTCAACCTCATTGTCATTTTCTCCTCTAACACAAAGGATCCTCAGGATTCTAATTACTAGCTAGCTTCTCACATCAAGAAAGGGAAATGCTGGTAGGAGATGGGGAATTTATTTTTAAGAAGATAAAACTGTGAGCAGGTTTTTCTGATGAACCACAAAAGAGCAGATGCCAGCATGTTTAAAAAACTCCAAAACAGACACAGTAATTTTAAATAAGACTGAAAGACAAGAGGTGCAAAAGGGGATCAAAGCAGCATCTGGTGGTTTTTGAGAAAAAGAGAAGCTGACTTTAAAAACAACGTTAAACCTTTGTTGTATTAGCTGTTATCAAAGGCGTCAGTAGAAAAGAATCAGAGGAACTGATGAAGTGACCAGCAGCCTGCCTGTCATAACTTAAAAAGTTTTCTGTGAAGTAACCAATGCTAGTCAAACTTTTGTTCTGAATGTGCTAATGGAAGTGACCTATAACTTGAACTTCAAAGCTCAGAAATCATGTTTCATGAATACAGTGTAAGTCAGTCATCTGGATATAAAATTGAGCTTGCCATAATTCTTTAACAGATTTCGTATTTATAAAAGACATCTATTCATAACATACTGACACTCAAACGAAGAGACATGAGGCTGTTCCAACTGAAACATTTTTTTCTTTTTATTCTTTTCTTTTTTTTTCTTTTGCCAGAGGAAGAGCTTTCTTTGAATTACAGCCAGAATGAACAGTCATAGGGATCAGGAATGGGGCTCCTAAGAGTCACTCCTAATCAGCTAAACATGTTAGACCTCTAGGGCACGAGGCAGTCTCCATAGACTTGCCAATACTATGCAGATCTGGCACAATCCCTGCAATAGATGCCTCAATCTAAGTAGTTAATTTGAGCTGGCCAAAGATCAAGCGAGAGAATGAAGCTGCTGTCAGGCAACAGAAATGAATGCAAAGGCTCTACTGACAAATTCAGCATGGCATACCCCCACCAGCCTATGTGCACTCAAAGAATTAAATGAAGAATCATTGGATGACTTGCTACTTTTAGCCTGGTTAGTATGCCTAGACAAAGCTAATGTACATTAGCTATACCACTAGCAACATATTTAAAAATTATGTGAGGCTATTTACCCATCTTCAAACTGACTGGAAATAGACAGGATTAGTTTCAAGGCAGTGACTCATACTGACTTCACCCATAAAAAATGAACACTGAAGTGATACAAAATGACTAGATTCAGTGGATCCTTGCAGAAATGAAGAGCTTTACATATTCTAGTCTTACTAGTGTAGATTTGAGTCTGCCATACTTACATCAATTTCAGCACTGCATGAGAAACCACTTCTGTTATGAGCAGAGAAAATTCAATCCTGAAGAGAACTCTTGCAGGTGCTTCTGTTTTAGCATTCCTGCTTTCGAGACATTCCTAGAGCTGAACAAATGCTCTAGCAGATGAAAAAGAGCACAAGGAAGCAGTGATTATATTTGAGGGTGGGGATTTTACCTTTTTTTTTTCACTTTTCTTTTTTTAAGGAAATCCAACACAATATGATGGTAATGCTTAAGTTAATATACTGCTTTCAGTGTTATCTATCTTGGAAGAAGCTTGGGGCCAGGGTGAACTCTATTCCTTTTCAAGAACTCTTGAGTGAAGAATCTTAGAAGGAATTTAACAGAAATTTTACAGTATTGCACTAATATAACAACGTGGGGTAATGCTAAAGCTTTAACCTTGCAATACTTTACCCACTCGACAACCACAAATGTTGCCCTAAGCAGAAGGAAAAATAATTCATCATTGAATTACCCACTTCTGCCTCAGAAAACATGGTTACTTTTCTCAATAATCACAGAAAAGAATTTTCTTCCAAAGCAAAAGCATACTTCCAAAGTATAGGCATGCAAGAAACAAACAGACCAAACCAAACAACCAAAACCTCACAACTCCGACATATTTGCAAGCAAATATTTAAAAAAACCAAATAAAGAAATGCCTAAAAACCACAGTGACTAATCCACCAAGAGTAACACAATCAAACGTTTCCAACAGGGATAGTAGAGTCCCCCCATTTGAATGTTTGATTTTAATGAACTGCTTAATCCACTCTTAGACTCCCTGAAGTGTCTTAAAATTTGGCTTGCATTACTATAAAAGGTCTCTATCTGACTTTAGTATGGAGAGCAGTTTTCTGGTTTTCCAGAAATACTGAGTCAATGTTCAAGATCATTCTTGGCATAACATGCTAAAGATTCATTTTCTCCAAGGCCTTTTCATTTTAAATGCTAGGAATATATTTTCTCTGTCCTACTTTTACAATGTCAAGACTCTGATGCAAGTTCTTGCAGAAATGGGAAAAAAGTGGATTGTTAACAACATAATATTGTCTACCTTCTTTAAGTGCTTAATATGCGATAAATTGTAAGATTTGGATGCTAAATTTTAATGCTTCGTGACACATCAGGAGAAAGCTTAAAGTAGAACTAAGTATTCAGAAGTCTTATCTAGGAGTAGGTGAGAGGACGGTCTGCTTAGGGCTATGGGTACTGCCAAATGCAATGAAAAAGATGTTCGAACAAAGAAAGGTAAGAACCTTTATTATGATTTAAATATTGCTGGTGACTTAGTCTTCAAAAAGCCATTCTCAGGCTTTAGGATAAACACATTTTTCTGTTGTGTGAAATGCTAACAGAGTTAATTATGAAGACACAGACTGTTATGATTAAAAGATTTTGCTGCATTCAAAGGTAAGGTTATTAAACACTAATTTATATAACAAGCTTTCAGATACTTTTGTCTAGCTTGCCATCCCTATGCTACCTTATAATCAATAGAGATAAATTAGCTACTCCAGAGGGTTATTAATTTTATTTTGTCTGAGAAATGCGAGATGACTTAATGGCTGAAGACAGAACTGATGCCAAGAAGAGTAGTCAAGATCTTCCCACAACATGGTTCACAAGAAAATAAGTGTGAACAGAATTGCTTCATTTTCACAGTGACTGAGAAAAGTAGGAATTTTTCAGACGCTAACAAAGGCCTTCTGTGCTTTTAAAATTAGGTCATATCCTGGGGTTTCAGGTCCCACCTGAGAGTTTCATTCTCAGGAGTGCAATGCCACTGGGCATTCAAATTGAAATTCAGAGTCAGATTTTACAACATAAATGAGTTAAGACTTCTTGTCTAAGAAAAAAGTGACAGATCCACAGTCTGTTGATCTTTGGCAGAGATCAAGTCATTCTTTATATGCACATATCAGATTAAGGTGTTTAATCAAACTCATCTATTTTTCAATTGAAACAATCTGCCCAGGTACCTCCTAACAGACAGTCAGACACCTACTGGTGTAGCTAAGGTTACAAAGAATTTCAGGGAAATCCTCCCGATTGAAAAAAATATTAAAATTAACAGGAGAATGTACTTCTCTTTATATAAAGAACATTAGAGAAGAGTTTACTTCTGACTTAGATGCTTACTGGTGTTTAACCACAATGTCATTCTCCACTGTGACGCTATTACATCTCAATGAGAAGCTTTGGAAGAAATTGATATTTCACTGAAGTTGTACATCAGTGTAAGCAATATATGGCAAAGTGAAATGTGCTCTTTTGCATTTAAATGGGCAAGGAGATGAAAACATTAAATTGTGCTTCATTACAAACAAACATAAGACCGTCCATTTGTTATACTCTCTTCCCCTGACTCAGCTGATGAGCAACCAAATCACTAATACAAGCTTGATACCATTTGATAGGTTTGTGCCTTTACCACACTTATAGAATGATGTTGATTTGCATCCTGCAGAGTAACTAATATTCTGTAGCTAATTGTGTGCACTGCCATGACAGAACATCTAAAGAAGGACATTACCACATACGTCTCAGAGGGAATAGGAAGATACCTCATTTATAGCCACCCATCTGTCTAGTCACAGCCGAATTACATACAAACACAATGCACAAATTACTATGTCCTTCAGGAACCACTCTCCCATCATAAAAGCCTGGTTCTCTGCATAACTCGATTCACATACCAGTTCACTGTGGTGCAAGATTCTGTACATTGCATGCTTGATGACAGGCACAGAAATCCCAGTTAGAGAGTTGGAGGGGAGAAGACAAATGCAAAACTTAATAGCAACATAAGGAGAAACAATTCAGCTTTATTTTTTCCCAGTACAGTATTTATGTGGCTGATGTCTCCCAGTGGGACACTGTCCTGTGAAAATGAAAAATACTGCAGAGGTCTTGTCAAAATGCAATTGAGAAAAGATGAATGTTTTGCTGGAGAACAGAAAATAAGTTTCTTTTCAGATTTAGATGACTCAGAGATATTTAACAGCAATTAACTGTGGAGAATATTGATAACCTATAATTCATCATAAACATGAAAGTAAAGGGAGTCATTATCGCACTGACTTCTCAGTGGCACACTCAAAAAAGACATCGTTTTTTGAAGAGTCAAAGGAAGCACTCTAATATATAATCAAGGAACTCCACAGGGCATCCTTCCACCACACTGCAAATCACTGAGGTCCTGAAGCTAATGCTGACCAAGCTCCTCCGTCTGCACGAGGCAGCTTAGCATTGTGCACATGTTCTAACAAAAATGTAACACTACACCTAAGACTGAACATTTCTCAGCAGAAAAACTGTTTGGATATGGCATCATACAAATTCACTTGCATTGCTTTTAAGTTACTTAGTTGTATGCTACATCCCATGAATCCAGAGCTGCTGTGAGATGTTGCCAGATTCAGCATTTTTGCAGTGGCTACTATTATGCAGTACAGTTGTACAGTGCTGTCAATGCAAGACTGGATTAGGCTTGGAAAAATGTCTTTGTTGCACTTGAGATAATCTGTATTCTGAGCAACTGCCCCACCATCAATTTAAAAAAAAAGTTTCTTCTGTTCTATATGCTGACATATTTGCTTTGTTGTATTTGCAAGTACAGATGTGTTTGTGAGAGGCATTTTCATGTTTATGTTTCTGGCAGTAGGTATCAGAGCAACTCCTATCACCCTATATGGATTTCTCCTTCACAGAGTTTTAATCTACTCAGTGTCTTCTTCTGGCTGTTCAATCCAGACCACATTTCCTCAATTTCTTTATAAAAAACCCTGCAATTTCATTAAAATATTATTACTCACATGATGTTACTCAGTGAAAACAGCTTAACCAAAATATCCATAGACAGAAAATAAAACCTTAATTTTTCTTCATATTTCCAAATTTTGCATGACTTTTAAAAACTTACTATACAGCTTCATCAGTTACACCTCAAATTTTGTGCCTATAATGCGAATCTCTTTGACGATCTTTGCTTAGAGAAAAAAGTTCTGTTCAATAAGGAAAACTGTGGCTTAGCTAAAACCAGAAGGCACTAATACAGACTTTGGTTGCCCCTTTCCAGTGGAAAAATAGGGGGAAGAGCATCAGAAGACAAGGAGTTGGCCAAAGAAAATCTTTCATCCTTTGGCTGAATGAACTTTGAAAGGCTATTCTGCATGGCCACCATCACTAAGGAGGTGGGGAATAGGAGACTATTACCTGAGTGAGGGAGACCCAGGATTCTGTGTCAAGGAATGCTGGCACATGGAGGCACCTTTGAGTTTTTGGACATCCCTATAGGGAAGCAAAGACCCCTGAAAAGAGGTGGGGAGGGTGAAAATAGAAGTGAAGGGGTTTAAATAGCACTGGTGGGAAGGATGCATACATGGAGCTCCTCGTCTTGGTGGTGGAACACCAAGGTAGAGAGAGGTGGGAATGGAGAAAAGAGAGGTGGAAAATCAGGAGATGCTGCACTTCAGCAGGATAAAACCTGGCAGTGAGATGGAGGAGTGACACATGAGGGCCCCAACCATATGGAACAGGGGAGGAGGAGGGGAAAAAATTAATGCGATGGGTTCTGGCTGCAGGCAGTGAGCTTGAAACTGCTTGTGAAAGTTATTATCCAAGTTACGAAACGTGGGACACTCTGGAAACATTTTGTATAAAATGTTGCATGACTGGGCCACCAAGATTAATGTTGGTACACCAGCAGTCGTTAGCCGTACCTATTAAAAAAAAAAAAAAAAAAAAAAAAAAAAAAGCCTCACAAACCAGTGAATAAATTCTGCAGTAATTCAAAAGTTTTTGGCAATTAAAGGAAGCATTTGTACAGGTTTAAAAAATGTAAGGGAGTAGGTCCCTAATAACAGTGACGCATATGTGAGAGGTCCTTGTTTCAAGTATAGAATGCTTCATCTTAGATCATGCTATTTCAGCAGCAAAACCAACTAATGACACAGCAGCAAGACTGAGATAATCTGTTTAAAAATAAAATTAAGAAAATTACAAGGAGACTGGTCAGACAAAACAACACCCCCAAAAATATTACAAAATTATAGAGGCCTTTGGACCAGAAACTGAGACACAGCTAATTGCTTAAATGTATCACAGACACACTCTTAATCTAGGCAAACGTGTGGTAATTCCTATCAACTTAAATTCTTTGACAGTCTTTGTGTTCTTTCTCTAGAATACAAGCTACAGCATTTTTCAGGCATATCAGCCAATTAGGAAGGGGTCAACTCTCCAGGTTAGGTTAAACTTAAATTTTTTTCTGATTAAAAAAAAAAGCTACTGTGTCAACTAAAATTGTTGACAGCAAGGCATGCACTTAACCAGCATTCATGTCTGAGGATAATTCAGCTGTGGCATATTATTAGCCTGTTTCTGAAGCTCAGTGTAGTAAATAGGAGCTCACATTCCCAGAGGGATACAAGGCTTGCAAGATATTTTTTGAGATAAGATATTCCATATGTGGCATTTTGTCTCCAATCTGACAGTTAAAGGACTGCAATTTTAAGCAGCAACCTTGAGCAAATGGTAATTTGTAGGTTTTCATGAAATCCCGTATAAAATGGGGGTCAAATTTCAGTAGGAACACAATTGCCTGAAATAATGTCGTGGTTTAACCCCAGCCAGCAACTAAACCCCTTGCAGCCATCATGTCAGGATAGGAGAGACAACTGCAAGGGTAAAACTGAGAAAACTCATAGGCTGAGATAAAAGACAGTTAAATAGGTAAAGCAAAAGCCATGTACAGAAATAAAGCGAACCAAGGAATTTATTCACCACTTCCCATAGGCTGGCAGGTACTTGGCCATCTCCAGGAAAGCCAGGTTCCACCACACGTAATGGATTATTAAGATGAGAAAAGGCCATCACTCCAAATGTCCCCCCTTTCCTCCTTCTTCCCCCAGCTTCATATGCTGAGCACGATGCCATATGATAGGGAATGTCCCTGGTGTCAGCTGGGGTCAGCTGTCCCAGCTGGGTCCCCTTCCAGCTCTGCACACCTCCCCAGCCTGCTCACTGGTGGGCTGGGGTGAGAGGCAGAAAAGGCTTGGGCTCTGTGTAAGCACTGCTCAGAAACAGCTAAAATTCAACTTTTTTATTAATACTGTTCTGGTCACAAACCCAAAACACAGACCCATATCTGTGTTACTGTGAAGAAATTTAACTCTTCCCCAGCCAAAACCAGCATAAAGAATGGACATTTTATTCCAAAGTTGATTTATAAGACAAACAAGAAGATGTTTAGAGCTTTCAGTGACTTAACAGCTCTAAAAGACTTCAATGATGTTTCTCATACTCACAGTTTTCTGCACCCACTAGGCTTATACCTGGTAAAACTCTCATAATGGAACAAAAAGAACTTCCAGCCAACTAGCTAATTAATCCCCTAAACCTGAAGATAGACGTTCAATAATGCCAGTGCAAATATTAGGAAAGGTGACCCTTTTCATGGCAGGGAGATTGAAACTAGATGCTCTATAAGGTTCCTCTTAATCCAGGCCATTCTATGATTAAGAGCAATCCAGAATTTTCCCTTAAGCCACGGGATTCTGAAGAAAAAATTTGGTGAGATACTGAGTCTTTTCACAGCCACTACAAATCAAAGCACTGCTACCTCAGTGAGTGAAATGGAAAAAGTCAAAATATTTCAGGTTTGCAGGAGGATAGGCCATTTCATTGCAGATATTAAGTAACGGTTTTCAGTAGATTTGGAGGAGCAGAAAGCCCTGGCTGCCGTATTTCCATGTCTCTTGCTCCTGAGCCACCTCCCCTGTTGCTCTTCTGGGGTACAAGCTATAGAAGGTAAACTCCAAGTGTGAAGCCCAAGTTTGTCCACAGTTGCAACAGAGGTGCAGCTGGATATCACAGCTGTGCCTTCACTCACACTCAGCAATGAATTCCCTGAGAAGCCTGGGACTTCCAAGACCAGTCTTCTACACAGATGAGCTAATGGACTGGCTGGAGACAAGGGACTGACTTCAAGCTAAGCGACTGACTGATCTTCGAGCCACCTTCTGTCACAATTAATTATTTGACTGAGGAACTGCAGATACGTGAGCTCTCTGGGTGGGAATTTTAAAGGGATATAGAAATTCCCCCAGGCAGTTCCTTCAGTGCCTCATTCAATTTGTGAGCTTAAATGTCTTGATTAACATCCCGACTATAGTGTCCCAGTCAGATCCTGCTGGGGAATTAATCCAATCTTATATAAGTAAGCCACAAGAAAACAGCCTGCAGAAACTTGTGGCAGACACAGAAATGTTCACATAGGACATCTTTCACACGTACTTTTCCAATGGTTTGACGATGTTTCCGATGCATTTGAGATGGTTCCTGAAAATGCACCATGCATGCACTGGGCTTGCCAAGTAGTACCACAAGCCAGTAGAAGAGGGGTTTGGGGAAGTCTTGTCCAAGCTGAAAATACCATTGCAAAGACCCTTGCAATAAGGACTCCCATTTCCATCCCGATCAGCTGTTTGGGTGATTTCATTCTGAACGCTAGTATTACAGGATGTCAAGGTCCAAAGTTTGGTCTTTTTTTTGTCAAACAAGTATTCTGCCCATTATACATGTCACAATACTCAACATCAAAGCAGAGTCACTCAGAGAAGGTGTGGATCTTGGTAAATTCTCCAAAGAGCTGGGGGAGAGTGTTAATACTATTTCTCCCACTGCACACCCAAGAAGGATGTGTTGTGGTAAGGAATCACAGTAAGATGGGAACTGCAGAATGACTAACTCTATTTCTCACCTTCCCATAGTTTGTGTTACCACAGAATCCATAAAACCGTAAGATTATATATAGAAAGAGTAGGCAACATTGTATTTAAAATCCAGCTCAAAATTGCAAACTGAAAGCTTAGTAGTATTTGTTTAACAAGATTCAGCACAAAGCTAGGAATTCGGAAATGGCAAATCCTGCATGACATCTGCCAACAAATGTAATCTTCCTAATTCTGCTTTGCTCTGAATTGTTAAAAACCCCCAAACCTTAAAATCCAATAAAGTTCTTTTTTTTTTTTTTTAGTCCTCCTACTCTCATTGTTAATTTCCATCTGCATTTTCACAGGAATGATCAGACAAATGTTTATAAAAAATCAAGTCTGAACAACTGAATTAAGTAATAAAGCCCGTGTCAGTAACATCAGGATGGGAAGTGTCACTGTTAATGTCAGCACACAGTATCAGTTAATAAGCTTCAATGTATGTAAAGTAATCTTGCCCTATTTAGGTATGTGCATGGGAAGGGAAATGTTAAGGGACTCTGATTTTTTTCTTTAAATTTTGAATTATTACAAAGACCATATTTAAATCATAAAGATGTGCTGTTTCTTATTATCAAACCTGTATCTCTAGGAAAAACTATAAAGAACAGACTCACACTTCCTAAATGAGCCCTGAAGAATTGAATAAACTTCCAGTGAGCAATACCAGTTTGGGAGAACTCTAGAAGCCAACAGAGACCTCTTTAATTCAGCTGCTTAAAATATACAGCTTTGCATTTTCGGATTATTAAATTTCACCTAACATATTAGTCTTCTTTACAGCTTTTCTGTACCTGGAACTTCCAAACAGTCAAGGATGCTTCAGTGTGGATGAGAGATGAATACAGGAGAGAGATAAAAATAAAGGTCTATTAAATGCTCAGCAGTTTGAAGAAGGTGCACACAGATTGTTCATTCTCTCTTCTGATATGTAGGACGTAAGGGAATGATTTACCACTAAAACAACCAATCACCAAAAAACCCAACCCAGAAAAGGCAAGGAAGGAAAACAAACATACCTTGTATCACACAGCAAATTAAGGTAAGAAAGTACATGTAAATTTTTACAACATTTCAAAATTGACAGGAAAGATTAATGGACAAAAAGCTTGGTCTGGAATCATTAAATGCAAACCTACTGTTATGGCTTAGGAAACCCTGGAAAAATTTCTGTGTGATGTTGCTTTCAGCTTAGGCTTTTCCTTAGGTTGTCAATACCCTATTACTAATTCCTTTTAGCCAAGATATGAACAGGCTGAATATTAGATTTAATCTGATATGCACCTGAAAATGTTCTTATGCCACAGTCTTGTGCTTTGAAATCTCCAAGCATTGTCAAACTATATACCTCCTGGGTTTTGCTATTCTTTAATCATTATCTTTATCTAATACATACAGAAATAAAATAAAAATATGAACTTTTTCTATTCTAGAACTCACAAATGAAAAAATCTCAAAGAGATAATGCATATATCCTATAGCTAAAAAGATACCCTATATTGAAAAAAAAAAACGGTCTCAAGCATTAGATGTCAGCTTTTTAAATATCTGTCTTCAGCAGCTGTTGCATCATCAGCTTCTCTCCTCTGCGGTCACTGAACAA
This sequence comes from Grantiella picta, assembly GCA_013397955.1. Taxonomy (NCBI): domain Eukaryota; kingdom Metazoa; phylum Chordata; class Aves; order Passeriformes; family Meliphagidae; genus Grantiella; species Grantiella picta. The sequence goes on from VZRM01004509.1 coordinate 3,442,847, forward strand.
GAAGCCTTTTCCTGGAAAATACTTTACTGAAAATTACAGAAATATAGTACCGTGCAAACAAAAGAGAGTTTAAGAGATTCTCTGAAACTTAAGTAAGCACTGTTAAATTCCTACATGCTGCTGTCAACATAAGACACAACAAAGAAGACTCATACCAGTAAAACTGAAGATTATAATTTGATATCAGAAAAACCCATATTATGTATTTCTAGCAGTGGACTCACCAACCTGCCACTGTCTTCTTTCTACATATGATATATTAGCCTTCTAAAAAGGAAGCACTGATATTAATGTTCCATTAAGTCCTTTTCTTTTTATCCTTGCCTTGTTTTTTCATTTGTATTACTTTCTCATTTCCGCTTCTTGATTACTTCTCTCCTATATTAAAACCAGCTTTTTAATGAACCATCAGCTTTACCCTGGCAATCCTACAATATCGCTCTAGTACAGCACTTGCATTTGTACATCACAAACATCCTGACACCTTTATAAGGTTCTTAAAGGAATAAACTTTGAATAATGCTGTATTCAAAGTAGTGAAGTCTAGGAAGGAGAAAAGATTTACGTATACTAATTAGAGTGCTTCTTCCAGATGTATTTAAAAACAACCCAAAAAACACAACTGCAATTTGTTCAAGCCAATGGATTAATAACAAACACATGCAATAGATTATTAATAATAATATAATAATAATATTTTTTAATGGAAGTAGAGTGACCTGCAGAGAGATACATTAAACAGTGCAAAACTCTGCACAGGAAGAGTATTTGTGGGGAGCCAGGCTGTGAAAGAATGTTTCAGTGAGGAATTAAGCTACACATTTACTCCTATTTGTTAACATGAACCAGCCATAGCAGTACAATTGCATTTCATTGTTGCCTTTATGTATATACTTGTGTGCTGAAGGCAAAGTATTTGCAAAGTGTTTCCACACCCGTTGTTTAAAAAAAAATTTTAAAAAGGCAGGAAAAACTTCCATTTGCCATGTCAAATGAGAGACTGGTACAGCCTGGAGATGCTGAGCCTTTGCACAATTTGTCATCTATGAACTTCGGACTATGTAATCAAAAGCTACACAATTCATTTCTGCGCCTATAACCATCCCTGTGGCCCCTCCAAGAAGTCGATTCCACGTACTGGTCTCAACATGATTATTTTATTGACATTGCTCTGCTGAAAGACTTTTGCAAATACCATCCAATTTTCCAGCTCTTTCTAAAGATCAGAATATGCACCTTGCATAGTAGACAGGAATTTACACTGATGAGTGCCCATTGTCTTGAATACAAATGCTGCTCACAGTGTTTGCCCAAAGCCCAAAGACTATAATAACAAACTGCAGTTGGACCTTGAAAGCAGACTCGTATTGGAGATAAAAATATGTTTCTGTTGCAGAATAGCTTTTGCTTGAACAACCCTCAGGCTAAGATCTTCAGGGCCTCCTAATTAGGGAGGATGGCACTGAGCTTGAAACCTGTAATTCCAAAGGAAGCAGCTGGAAAGGGAATGTAACTTCTGCTTGGAAACAGTAACAAGTGTGTTTAGGTATTGCTGCTGGTAATAGACCCTGCAGGTTGAGATCCATTTCTGGCAGAGACCTGCAGGTAGCAAACCACCCTGGTCCAGGGATTCATTCATGTAGTGGGAAGCGAGTTAATGGACTTCACAATCAGAGCACAACATAGCCAGGACACTAACTCACATTTTCTAAGATGTTTTTTTCGAGTACAGAAAGAAGCTCATATTGTGCTAAACTACCCCGATAGTGTCTCCTTCTCCTTCTCCAATCACCGTATTGTTCAGCCTTTACTGTTTCAGTTGTCCACATGAGACAGGCTGTTGCTCTTTCAGCTGAAAGTCACACATCGAGGTCAGCAATAAAGCTGACTTTATCATGCTACTCACTTGAACAATATGTTTAGAAGATTTTAAATTAATTCATGGTATTCAAAATTCTGCTAAGGAGTAATTTTGTTTTCAAATATCTCTCAGAATATATCATATTTTTCATCATAAAGAGGATGAAATTATTTTTAAATAACTCAAAACCAAAAGTTGTAGGAATTCAACGATCATCTAAATTATGCATATATAAAGAAAAAGATATCAAAGTTACTTTAAAAAATCGTATTATGATCTCTGAGCTGCGTAACACATATAGTTGAGGGGATTAATTTTATCCCACTGGATACTTGATACCAAGAACAAAAGGGTGAAAAAAATTCAAGCAGGATATGACTAGCGAACAAGATAACTTGATTATTTCAAGTGGTAATGCAAAGCAAATCCTTCATTAATAACTTACTGAAAATACCATCTACTTCACAAGGTATGCATGACACTATTAAACATGCTCTCATATAGAAATGTATCTTCATAGTGTTTTTCAGATGGTGTTGCATATATAAGATCAGAAAGCAGCAATACTGGAAACAACATTTAAGCACATGTCCAACAATGAACCTGAAGGGATTCTCACAGCACCACAAACATGAAAATAAATAGTAGGCACCATAATGTTTTGAGGCAATTTGACAGGTTTGCTTATCCCCATCTCTGATGTAAACATTTTTCCACCAGTACTTTTTATTTTGAAACATCTCGTTGTACTGAACTATAGAGCAATTCCAAGAAACAGATATCTTTAAATATTCAGATAATTTGAATATATGCAGATATTGTAAAACTAGACTTTTCTTTCAACACATTGAGTAGAATAATAACTTCTTTTTCTAATCTTGTTATTAAACCATGAAATCCAGTGCGGAACTATTTTACTTTTAAGTTCTGATTAATTCCACTTAAAAGCATCAGTCCAGGGGAAAAAATTTAAAAAAAAAAAAAAAATCATACAATAGGGTATGCACAAAATGCCTTTAAAATGGTTATTCATTCATGGCACTAGGAAAAAGTATGTTAACACATTTACCAACTCCTGAATACACAGAAATGAAATAATCATTCAGTTTTCTTAATGGAAATTAGAACACAACTAAGTTACCTCAGAAGGCAATTTCACTGCCTTGTCTCCTGACCCATATCTGTATTTTATTTTTTTCAGATCACTGGTTTTAATAGCACTTGATAGTTTTTATGACTGCAAGACAAGTTAGTTTGGCTTGTCTAGACACATTTTCAGTGTTTTAAATACTTCACCCATATATGCCCACATATTTAAGCCACATCTTACAATTTCAAACAGAAACAATAAGGTGGCAGACAATTTTCTCAAAGCTTATCTTCTGTTTTAAGATGGAGATTTAAAAATACAAGCAATATCTAGCACTTCCACACCAGGGTGACTCTTTAATAATATGATTTTACACTTTTCAGAAAATCCACAGAGGCGACTAATCTCACCACTTAGAAGATTTTTTTGTATTGAAAAGCTAAATTTCATTAATGAAAGAAACAGAGAACTGCTTATGATAGCCATGATTATGGTGTAGTAGAGTAGAGAGAGCCTGAGAATTCAGCACACTTCAAAACCAAAACCATCTTTTAGGGAGTTAAAAGTTAGGACTCGGGCTTGCATGGGGAATGCTTGCAAATGCGACATGTTGAAATGGCTGAAGCAGGAACTGTCCTGGCTGTACACTCCTCTTATGGCTGGAAGTTACACAATGAACAGCAGAAAGGGAAACTTTGCTACTGCACTGGTGTTCACAGCCCTGTGCATTTTCTAAGTTAAAAATGACAGCACCTTCCATTAGTAAATCTGAGTGTTAAGTATGGCAATAAAGGCAAAAATAAAGAGCATTTTTAGTCATCCTGCAAAATACCTGTGAACATGAGCCAAGGGCCTTAATACCCCCCTACAGACCACCCTTTTGGTTTTTACAGATTCTAAATTAATGCAAAAGGGGCATAAGCAAACACAAAATCCCCCAGAATTACAATTTCAGATTATTTCACAAAACTGGAAAGTTGCCTGCCTTGAGGAAACAACTTACATGTGTGGTGAGAATCTTCACTGACTTTGGCAAGCTCTCTGCTGCCCATAAGGGGTTTACTTAGTGATATCATGATTTTGTCAAAATTGTAGGTTAGTAATTTTACACATTCTGTATAAAGCAAAGTAAAATAATTGCTTTATATAACTCATCATCCCCCCCC